>CM040238.1:163601896-164116523 GCA_022545495.1 Chrysanthemum lavandulifolium | reverse complement strand
TCTAATTTTATAATAAAAATTTGATGGAATTATTATTTTATTTATTCTTATTTTTTTTAGAAATGATACGTGGACTTAAACTTAGACCTAAAACCAAGTGTCACCATTTTGATGACTACATACATGGACCCACTTATTTTATAACCTATCAAGATGATGCCAAGTGTTTTTAGGTTTAAATTTAAGCTTAAGTTTAGGTCCATGTATCATTTCTCTATTTTTTTTTTGTAATGAGTTCAGATTATTTGGGCCAGCACCAATACAATAATATCTTTGACTATAACTAATAAAATATTAAGTAAATGTTGGACATTTTTTGGTTTAGATATTAACCCATTAAACCAATATTAACTTTTTATCAACTAAATGTAAAGTTAGTGTTTGGAATTGCAAAGAGATTATTTAATGATCTCTTTTGCAAGTTTATTCATCTCACAGAATGCACAAAATTATGATATACTAATTAAATTTGAGTTTTGTTTCACTTTAATCACTAACTTTCTTTTGATCATACAAACGACTCAAAGTTTCATCCAAGGTCTTTCATTAGTGGTATGTGAGTTGCTCACCAACCTAGATATTGTAGGTTCTAGCCTCGCTGAGGCATTTACGAGATATATTGTGAGATATGTGGTATTGGGTATGAAAAATTGTCGTCCAAAAAAAAAACACTTAAAGTTCCAATAGTGTATCATTGTTGTGAATTTTTATGTTTGAGTGGCTAAACGAACACTTATCAAACTTGGTTATTATTGTTTGATTTATATTTCTTTTCATGCATGAACAAGTTGGTTGTACATTACAGTAGTTATAATTAGCTGGTGTATTATTAGTGTAATACCAAATAATGCACATTTTAATATCTTAAATTGCCTTTTTGTATATTTTCACAGTGATAGAACAATTTTGAAACTTGAATTATTTTTGTGGTTAACATTAAGTTTGAGTGACTTAATTGAAACAATCTTGATACTTGTTTACCATTAGCCATCAGGCAACACTTTCCCTTTTGAAAAAGAAAATTTAACTTTTAGAACAAAACCCAAGTGAATTTCATTAGGCTAAACAACGCTTATAACATAACTTTTTTAAATGTTTAAAAAATCGAACTTTTTTACTATATTCTACATGACGGCGGATAGATTCATATGTTTTACAGGAACCACCTTAACTTTGCATCTGTTTTAGAAAACCGTTCTGCGATTGCATAATTTATTTTGCCAAATGCAATCCCAAATGCCCCAGGAAAAATATTTGGTCGTCCAGTTAAGAAGATACCTTTATGGTTTTTCTGAAGTGAGTAAAAATAATTTATTAAAAATTATGCATTGACTAAATCCTGAATGGGAATGCATAATTGATTTTATTCTAATTCATCATCATTATTCTTCTCTTTGTAGTTTTGTCTATCTGTCAATGTTTTCCATAATATTGCACTAATTTATTAGAGTTGAAAAGTTCTTCTGTTTGGTTTTCAAGAGTCATCAAATATATAACTAATTAGGCAGGCTAATTTTTGTGCTGCAATGACTAATTGTTATGTTGCAATAACTACAAGTGTGATAAATTGAATATTAGTTAATACAACAATGAAAAAGTCTTTAGACATCTAGAGCCGTCTTAAATAGAACAATAGTCAAGTATTCCTCAATCTAGTGAAAGGGCAGTTCTTTGACCCGCCAATTAAGCTATAGAGACTTTGTGTTGATCATATAAGTCACCATGTCCCTAAACCTGAACAGGAATTGTAACTAAGTGTATGCCGAGATAACTCAAATTAGTAAGTTGCAAGTTATTTTTCTGCCATAGTTTTCGTTTTTATTTTGATATTGTGGGATTTATGTGTTATATTTTTTGAATTTCAGGTCATTATATTAGCAAGGAATTAGCAATATGGCTTCATCTCTGGTAAGCTTGCTCCCATGTTAAGTTTATATAATGTCAACTTACAATAATCGCCCTTGATATATGATGTTTTATTCATATATGTTTACAGGCAAAGTCGCATAAAGCTTTTAGGAGGACAGAATCAAGAAATAAACATTCCTGGTGGTGGGATAGCCACATTAGTCCCAAAAACTCCAAATGGCTGGCGGAAAATCTTGAAGGTATGCAGCTAAGATGCAATTGTAATTTCGTCAAGTTATCCATTCTTTAAGGCCTGTTTTGTTTCTTATCTTGTCGGATAAAGAGGACCCACAATGGCATTTTCGTTTGCTTTAATCATCTAAATGAGGTCCACAAATGTCAAATGACATGAAAGGATAGGACGTATTACCTTCTTAATGTTCCTAGTGTGTGTACGTAACTACTTGGTTATTACAACGTAGGTTAATGGTTCTAAAACTATTGCTAGCAATTTAGTGGCCCGACCAGGACAAAATTAGACATTAGATTCTCCACTACCTTTGACAGTAAACTTCTGCTCTTTTTGAAGTTAGTATCTGTTATTTCTTTTGGTTGGTCGGTTGTCTTCCTAAAAGTAGTTGCAGTTCATAAGGAATTTCTATGAGGTCCACTGTGAGAGGTGAAAATTTCTAGTCAGATGGAGTGTTTGATCAATTTGCAAACATTACAACACATAAATACATATTAATGGTCCAATTTATCTCCATGTCTAAATATAAGACTGCTATTTTTGTGCACTACCTCTCTAGTATTTATCTAGTTGTCCATCACGAACGCTTAATGATTTTAGTCGGTGGCAAACCTAAGTGTTATCTAATCAGCACTAAGATTACCAGTTTCTAGTCTCACTCTACAAATAAAAGTTTTTAGTCACTAAACACCCTTTGGGCCCTCCATGATAGCAGTGCATCGTTTCTACTAAGATCCTTTCATACAACTGTCCTTGTCGGGTCCTAATGATGATCTTATTAGAGTCCTTACATATAACCATGTCACATTAGCACAAATATTAATTAAACTCTTCTGTATGGTAAACTACCGCGATCTTTGAATGCCAGTTGGCTTAAATTCTTTCCATCGAGTCATATTAGTATTTCGTAAGTCGCCAAGAAACTGAAGTTCCAGTTATCCCAACTTTTTTACTAATAAATCAAAATTTTGGGTTTAAACTACCTATTTGTCTATTATGTTCACTGGAAATAACCTGATGATATTGATATGGTCGAGAAGATTTTGTTACCTTTTTTCTTGAGAGAAAATATTTTATAGCACCATGTTTCAGGTGGAGACGCCTCCATAGATAGGAGCCCATGTTTCTTTCTCTCTTTTATAATAGAGAACTCAAAATTTGAAAGACTTTTTGGTTTCTTTATTTTATTATATTCCTTAAAAAGGTGAGATTTGAACCATGAAATTCTAGATATGACAACCTAATAGTCAAAAACCACTAAGTTAAGTGCTTTTTGCAAGTTAAAGTCATTTCCTATTTAGTTGATAATATGTCCCACTTGTGGTTCCTTAGTGGCTGTCATAGTTGTTCCTATTAATCTTAACACTTTCTAGTGATCCAATCAATTTGGGTCCCTCTAAATATGTCTTTAATTCGAATAACTTAGAACACTTAAAACAATCAGTCTAAACCTATACTAAATTCAAAATGGCTAAATTCCTTAATCATAAAGTTACAAAAGACTTTTTGATTGCAGAAATGGACCAAAGTGTGAAACGTATGGTTAAACTGATCGAAGAGGATGGTGATTCATTCGCCAAGAAAGCCGAGATGTATTACCAAAAGAGGCCTGAACTCTTAGCACACGTAGAAGAGTTTTACCGAATGTACAGATCTTTAGCAGAACGATATGATAATGTCACTGGTGAGTTAAGGAAAAACATCCCTTCAGATCTTCAATCTCAAGGGTCGGGTATATCCGATGTGGGGTCTGAACCACCTTCGATGATCCCTTCTTCTAAACCAAAATCCCGGTCAGGGACTCGAGCTGCGGGGTTTGACGTTTTTCTTAAAAGTGGTGGGAGTAGTTCCGATTTGGGGACGAAAGAAGGAGATGAGACATCCACCTTGGATTCAGAATCTGAATCTGATGATTCGTCTGTTAATAACTACTCAAGTGCATCAGCGAACAGTGATCACAGAGGGTTGCGTAAGAGAATCACTGAATTGGAAAGTGAGCTAAAGAAGTTTCAAAACGACAATGTTGAAGAAGAACTGAGAATTGAAAATGAAAAATTGAGGGTTGAGTTACAAAAGTATGAGTCGATGGCACCGCAAACAACTGATCTTGAAGATATAAAGCCTTTGAGTATAAATTTCGATGAAGATTTAGAAGCACAATTTTCAGAGCAAGAACGCAAAATCCGGGCACTCGAGGTTGATTTGAAAGTAACTAGAGATAAACTTAATGATTCAGAGGAAGAAGTCAAGAGATTAAGGCATGAACTTGAGAACAATAGCTCCTCGAGTAACAGTTTGCAAGAAAAACTTGGATCAGCCCAGAAGGAAATTTCTGGTTGGAAGTCAAAACTCGAGAAAGAGAAACGAGAAGTATTGAAGATGCAGGGTCGGATAACTAGGTACAAAGAGAACTTAGCTGAACGTGAACGAGAAATCCGGGCTATGAGAGAAACGTTGTCAAACGCAAACAAGACGTTATCTGAAGAGAATCTTCAACTTCAAGAACAAGTCACAAAACTGTTGAAAGAACGTGCACTTTTAGATGACACCATAAAAGAATATGATCTACGTTGTCAGTCTTCAGAAGAGGATCTTCGGAGGACTAAAGTTAGAAAAATAGAGATGGAAGGTGAAATCGAACAGTTAAAATTTGAGAAAAACGAACTCGAGGTCAAAGTTATGGAACTCGAGAAGGAGTTGACTTTGAAAGATGGTCAAATCGATGATTTGAGTTGGCATTTGGACCAGTTACATTTAGAACATGTAGAGTTGGTTGAGAGGGTTGAAAAGTCAAACAAGTCAATAGAGGAATTGACTTCTAGAGGCGAAGAATTGGAAAGAGAAGTAGAGAGGCAACAGGCTCTTATAAGAGAAGCAGCAGAGGAGAAACGGGAGGTAATCGACAACTATGTTTTCAATTGAGCATTATAGAGATGGATATCAAATGCTGAGACAAGCTTTTGTGGGAAATAATAAACGACATCCGTTATGGCATCTTAGGAGATGGATATTAAAGACGTTGACATATTAAAGACGTTGATTTAGGTTTTATCGTCATCATAAGTTAACTTATATGACAGTGTTTCATAGATTGTCTGCTTTCGCGATTTTTGTTTATTTTCCGAGTGTATTATGTTTTAACTTTTTCTTTGTGCTGTAAGGTTTTATACTGGTCTTTCTTCAGTTTTTCTCATCTTTGGTGAAAGAAAGAAACAAGAAATGAAACAAAAAAAATAATATTAGTTTGATATATGTGTCTGGCTTTATTTCTTCAACCTAGCTGCAAGTAAGCTCAACTCTTTTGGAGTTCTTCAAGTTAGAACTCGATTTATTGAGGGCGGTCTTCAAGTTTGAAGCAGATTTTCTTTCATCAAGGATAATATTTTAAGCTTTGCTTTGGCCAAGCGGTATATCTATCATTCTTGAATTCTGTATTAGCTAGAAATCGTTGAACCATCAAGTCTCAGCGAGCTCAGCCTAACATGTCAAGGTAGAGCCGAGGCTTATCGAGCACGAGAAATTTGTTATTGTGGCGTTTCATTCCAAGACAAGTGCCAAGCAAACGTCTTCTTCAAATCTTTCTAACTACCTTCTCTTTTCATCAAAACATTTGAATTTGCCTTGATCTCACATAAGTTGATGTCGACATTTTAGATATTTTAGGCTCACGAATCCTTTTTCCTTCAAAACATAGAAAACACTAGAGGCTTTTGGATTACATGTTAAATTAAAATACTCTCTATAAATAATGAAGTCGTTGATAATATCATTACAGTTGCACTATCAAAGATTAATCTACTTGTTTTGAGCTTTTACCAAAGAATGGTTACACGTCAGTTTGGAACAAAATCTAGTCACCGCACAAGCTCACTGTATATTTGCTTGTCATCCTAACAATACAGCAATCAAGCGTATTGTTAGGGTCATTGGCCATAGAACCACGGCCTGCAGAACTTAAACAAAACTCGAGACAATAATACGTTTTTGCTTCCTTCCAATATAATGAAAGGATTTGATTTAGGGAAAAAAAATAAGCTCGAGTTGACAACCAAAGCTCGGAGTTGGTCAAGTTTGGAAGTGAACCATTCCAATACCTGAATAGCAAACTAGTACTATATGCTCTAGTTCTTCACCCCGACACCTTGGTCCAGTCAAGCTTTGACACATTGAAATAATTCAGCCTCCTAAAATGTTGCAAGCATGACGCCTGGCGACCAATTAGATCTGTTGATATCAGAAGGGTGACAAAAACTAATCTTCACGTTTATAAAGCAAGATAGTCAAAACCTTTACTGCCAAGATGTTCAGCAGAAGCCACAAAGCATCAACAACAATGTGTAACCAACACACGATGCAAAAAGAACGACGTTTGTGATAATATGAAGTTTTCTCAACCATGTCCATCTTCCTAAAAAAGGAGCTCAAAATGAAAATTATACACAGCCTATGGTATCTACCAACCTCTGATTCTAGACTTTATTGTCATCATGTTTGAATAATGAGGCCAAAAGATTTCATCTCCTTTTCTTTAAAAATTTAGTGGTACGGCTTTAAACAGTAGCGGATAGAGATATGTAGAGTACTAATCATCCCAAGCATCATCAGCAGAACCCTCTTTCTTGATCATTGCAGGGCAATCATATACTTGTATTTGTCTTCCACATTTATGGATGTGGGTGGTAGCTTTGCTTGTGCAATTCTTGCTTCTTTCTGTGCATTCTGTTCCTCCTGCTCCTTCCTCCTAGCAACCTACATTTTACATGTGGTTATTGATTTCTATCAGGGTGGCAAAACGAATAGTTTGGTCAAAGCATGTAACGTTAGTAAGGGTCAAAATCAGCTACCTAGCATTGGACCTATCAACAAACACTTCTATTTCCTTTATGAAAGATCTTTTTGACGAGTAATTAATGTGTTTAATCTGATTAAAAACTATATGTAAACACATGTGGGATGACTTCCCCCGTTTTGACCTGCTTGACCCATTCCCTTTTTAGTTAAAGCTACTAGTTTAACCATATGACGCGTTACAAAAATGCCATCTCTGGTTTCTAGTGATGGTAAGAGTATGTAACACAGAAAACTAAAGTACTTTTAATGATAGAAGATACATGTAATGCAACAATGTAAAAAGTTTTACTAGAATAGGAGAAATGCTAATGTCATGCAATACTAAGGTCAGAGATGAATCATCAAATAGAAAGTGTATTTTGCCAGTGGCAAAGGCCACAGTATTCCCAGATTGAACATCTGCTATTGCTTTCCTTATTTGCGATACAAGGAACTGAAAGTTATCAATTGTCAAGAAAAGGCCCTAATCAGTAACAAGCAAATGACCAAAAGGGCATTGGGAGCAATTTTATTAAGCCTACAGATTTTTTATCCCATTTCTTTATAAATGTGCTCCTGTACACCAAGAAAATTGCAAGAGTCTGTAAAATACATGCTGTAGTCCTCACTAAAGAATTGACTATATCAATTAAATTCACAAAATCCCGCATTTTGTTTTTGGCTAGTAGTCAAACATATCTAAAAACTTTGCCCGGTCAAATGGTGCAATTTCCATGTATCGAGGAGTGGTCGGGTAAAAGTAATTTAAAAGAAGGAAAAGATTGAGAGGAGAAACCATATCGCGGTCTGTAAAAATGAAGTAGCCCGCCAGTTGATCCCGCACGACCTGTCCTTCCAATCCGTGCACGTAGTCCTCCATGGTCTGAGAATATTGCAACAAAATATATAAAGTAAAAAGAGTTGCTTTTAAAATCATTGACTGTTGATCTTGTATAAGATCTTGCACCACACAGAAATGCTAGTGTTCAGTAATCCAAAGGAACTTAAGGGCTGTTTATCTAATGCGACATGAAGTTACAAACTCATAATTACCAGTTTATAATTGTGTAAGAAGAGTATAATTTAGTGGTCATATAATAATTTCATACTACCTGCAATAAAACTGATTATCATTCGGTAAAATATAAACAACAGTTTACCCAAATTTTAAACTAATTTGAGAGGCTCTTACTAAATTGCGCCTATCATCTTCAATTTACACATAATAGTCCTTGGTAGATTTTTGTTATAATTTCTTATATAATCATAATTTGCCAAACTCTAATAGCTCTGATAATCTGATTGACACAAACTCAGACACAGCAAATGCACATCCAAAACTAACTTCTGCAGCCCATTTTACCACAGTTGACTATATCACATAACCTCTTTCAGATTCTTCAACTGATATACGGATAACTTTTATAATCCAATTAAGACATCATCTCAAGCTTAAAAGAAATACCTTTGGAAGGTCCAGGTTAACTACATGAGCAACTCCAGTAACATCTAGACCCCGCGATGCAACATCAGTAGCAACCTGCAAATTTGAGTGGAAGACTGAACTTAAATTAAAGTATAAAATTGAATAATGTGTTAATTCACAGAATGAAATTGTTGTAAAATTAAGGTTTAAGAAAAACAGTAAAATTTACATGCAAGTTTCGTAAAAAAGAGGTGTCACTATTTTTTTTTACTAAATAATAAGAGAAGCATCAAAAGAGCTTCTTGACTTCTTTTCTGACATACCAAGATATTAGTGGGACCATGTCTAAAATCACGCAGGGCACCCTCTCTTTCGCTCTGAGTTCGCCACCATGAAGAGCAACAGCATTTAAACCCTCAGCTACCAAAGCTTCAGCAACATCATCGCACCTTGTCTACATGCAAAATACAGATTAAAATGGGATGATCTTGTAGATGTACAATTCATATTAAAAAGAATGAAAATTTGTTCATCACGACCAATAATTCTCACTGATCACTCGTTACAACAAATGAATGACATGAAGGCTAAATTTAAGCTCTTTAAGCTTTGTGTAACAGATAGCCCCCAATGTGACACTATTATCTAAATTTAAAGAAATGTGTTCTTCACACCAAAGATAGCCCCCAATTAGACACTATTATCCAAATTTAAGCTTGTGTAATAGACAACTATTGTTCCTAAAGGTATCAGAATTCAGAATTAGTTACTTGCGGCCACCAGAACTGAGAATCAAGCTAGAAACGTATTTACAAAACATCCAAGAAATGGATAACTCATTAATCAGGTAGTAGCCTATGCAATAAAATAGGAGACCAGTAGATACAGGTTAACAAGGTTTACCGTAAAATGTACATGAATACTTATTTTAAAGGTTAGGAAAGTACATGAATGTGCAATACCTTTCGTTCCACAAATACGATCGTTAAAGGGAATGGGTGGCCTAATTTTTCTGCCAGTGCAGCCTCCTCAACAAGCAAAGATAGCAGCCGGTCAATCTGCAACAAATGGTATTCACCAGATAATTAAAATAAACTAGCAAATTTCAGTTATTCACAAGATTATAAACCAATTTTCACATAAGGTAAAGATATTACGGAGTATTATTGTTTTCAGTTGAGGTACTTATTAAACCGAATTTAACAATTAAGTCAATGGTTAAGCTGGTAACCTTTAAACCGATACCAATAACCACATTTGTAGACTTCTATATAGTATATTGTAACCTTTCATCAATTATAGTAACATATTGGATTGAGATCCTCTCATGTTCCATTTGAACATGAGAGGTCATGTTAGTTAGTTTTTTCTCCATAATGATTAATTTATAAAATAAAGGTCCCACAATGATTAATTTATGTTTTTCTTTCCACTCACATAAATCCCAACATAACCTCTCATGTTCAAATGAAACATGAGAGGATCTTAATCCTAACATATTATACAAAACTTATATTAAAGGTAATTGGTAGCCGGCTCAAGAGGTAATCAGGTTACACATTACTATGATTGAAAAATTTCGTAGAAAATGTTACCTCAATTGGAAAACTAACATTATGCTAACCCAGCTGAAATTAATACAAAGAATGTTACCTCATCTTGCAACTTTCCCTAATTAAGATCACTCTCACACTAACACACTCTTATTCTGATTTACCTTTTTATCATATGTGCCCATCATACTATGTCTAAATCCTGAACAGCATTTACCACCTTTCTCAGGTGTAACCATTAAGAATTGCATCAGCATTTATCTAGCCCTAAAAATAACGATAAGTGACCCAAGTGCCTACTTAATCAAGAGTTAATATATATGACAGTAAAGCTATTTTCTATTTCTTTTCTTTGCACTGCATTTCATTGTCTAGTACAATTACAGACTGAGGACTAAATGCTAATTAATGTTCGCTTACTCAACCTCACCCTATACAAGCCAATATGCAGAGCCAGCCTGTATTCCAGAATGCAATGCTCCTTTAGGAGCATGCAGAGTTCAATATAAAATCCTATCAAACAGAGACTTACAAGCCGGGCAGTACTACTCTCATCTCCTTCTAGAGCATTCAACCTCATCTCCCTCTAGAGCATTCAACTGCTAACTCTCTGCATGATATCTGCTTGATTACTATAGCCATTCGATTCTTTTTCCTAGAGCATTCATTCAAGTTATACTAATTTGATCCTTGCATGTGTTATTGAGGCTCTAGAAATAATTAATGAAATCTCTTAATTACCCCACTCAAAACAGAATAAATTCTCACACTGATAGATAATCTCTCGCAATTTGACTGTTAGGGTCTGGTCTTTTACCTTCGTAAATACTAATCATTATTAGGGCTGTTTCTTAAACTAAGTGGTTTGGAGAGATATCTAGTTTAGGCTCTTAATTGAGAGAGATAGAAGTTTTGTGGACCTCCCAATAAGAGGAAATAAAGGTTTGGGCCAACTCATTAAGTAGAAAAGAAACACCCCTTATCTATTACAAAGTCAGAAAGTGACCAAGTCAAGGTCATTGTTTATCACTATTTAATATGCTGAAGAAGAGTGCCTTTTCACCTGCTCTGAACATTTGCATTAATAGTGCTCTTTATATCATTAACAAAATTTGTACCAAAACCAAACTTGGCATACCTTGTCATTTTCAGTAATTTTCTCCAAATTTTGAGATACATTCTCTGTAGGACTGCTCACTTTTCCAACCTTGACTTGTACTGGATTTGTTAAATATTCCTGAAGTTCATATGGTGTAAGAAAAGTTTAGTTGAGCAAAAAAGCTTCACATTATATTAGAATCTTGTTTGCAAATCCATGACTGTCATAGTCAGGAAGTTGATCTAGTCAGATTTGTAAATTATCAAGCATCCAAGTTACATACATGAAAGTTATCAAGCATCCAATGTATCACAATTTAATTATGCATTCTTAGTATGATTAGTAGATTAGAGCTCAGAAGGCAAAACAGAACATTAAATGAGATATAAACCTGGGCTAGAGCTTCAATCTCCACTGGCATAGTTGCACTGAACAGCAGAGTTTGATGCTTTTCTGGGAGATTATGCATTACCTAAAATAATATGAAAGAAAGAAAATTACTTTTATTTCATTGCAGATTAAATTACGAGCCTATATGACCATCGACCAGATACATCAAACATTGTTTTAGCTATTTACCAAAAGGTGTTTGCATCTTTTCAATGCCAAAAGTAAAGCTTAAGAAAGATTGCCACAGTGCCTTATTTGCCCAACAGAAAACTTCATAATAGCTCATAAATGAACATTAGTAATGTCCCATTCTTGGGATACAACAATTGTAATGCATAGAAAAACATTTTATAATTAGTGTGTTCTAGTGTAGGCCATATCTGTTCTGTATGCTTTAAAATCACAAACTTTTAGATAGAACCATTAAAACATAAAGGGCAAAGCATCTTCCAGCATTATGAGAAAGCACAGATTATGAACACAAAAACATTTTATAAAGCAAGTGTATTAAAATTGCATTAAAAACAATGTATTAAGAGTGCTACCACCCAGCATAAAATGAACACCACCAGAAACTTTCAAATTTACAAACAATAAAATCATTTTTAGAAAAGTAACTGCATTGCAGATTTGCAGCATCTCATTTTGTTTTTGTTTTTATTTTGATGACCTTTTCACCTTCAATTGACCTTTTCGGTAAGAGATGCATGTTTATGATACAGTATTGGAAGTTCACATCGACCATACACATTAACACATAATAAAGTTCCTCTGCTGCATAACTAAAAGACAATAAACAAGATGGGGAAAATGTGCATGACTATAGAAATTTGGCCTTGATGTTATAACACAATCTACCTCTCTTATTTGAGGTTCGAAACCCATATCAAGCATTCTATCTGCTTCATCCAGAACAACATAAGAAATCCGTGTGAGAGACGTGTTTCCTTGCTGTAAATGATCAATAAATCTTCCAGGCGTGGCTACTACAATTTCTACTCCTGCCCGAAGCTCAGACCTCTGTAAGGAACCCGCAAACAAAATATGAGTTAGTAACATGAGAATTTTGCCTCTTGCTGGTACAACAATCCGCATAAGGCTGACCACAACAACATCTTACAGCATACCTTGGATAATAAATCATATAATCTGAATCAAATACCAATTCAAAATCAATTACCTGGTCAGAGATGTTTGTTCCACCCACAACAATCGCAGTTTTGAAACTTTCCAATGATTGACTGAAGGCCTTCACCTGTAACAATCCCATGTAACATGTCAATCTCATAAATCTGACAGCTGTGATCTAATGAAGAGTTAAACTCTGCATATACAGTCACATAATTCATATGAAGCGGATATCAGGTATGGCCATTCCTCAAGAGCTAGTTTCCATTTCTCAAGGAATGACATGATGATCACCCCAACGATAGTCTAGCTCTTCAAAGAAGAACAAAAGCTTGTATTGATTACAAATTTCCTCTTCAAAATATAAATGGTAACTCATAGCTTGTGAAAATTTACCATATTATTGTTTATTGAAATGTCTAAGGTGTACAGTATAAACAACGAACAATGAAAGATCTTTGATGAAGGCAAAAGCAGTGTCTAGAGGCCATATCTAATACTCCAATGTAAATGAATATACAGTACACATGTATGCTTATGAAACTATGAACAGCAGCATGTTATTGACTTACAAGATCAAGCATGAGTTACCTTACCTCTTTCTCTATCTGCTGTGCAAGCTCTCTAGTGGGAGCCAGCACTAGTGCTAACGGACCATCTCCACGCCGAACAGGAGACTGAGCTATACAATGCTGCAAATGTGAAAAGAGTAAATACACATGAAAAGCATAAGTCATCACAAGAACGGGTAGTGAACGCATTAAGTACAGTACCTGTATCATGGGTATTGTAAAAGCGGCAGTTTTCCACTGCCTGTTTCGCACAGCCTAGAAGATCTCTTCCACTTAGAGCAACAGGCATTGCCTGTGCCTGAATTGAAGTAGGTGTTGTGTATTCATGAATGGCAATATCCTTCATGATGCTTGAGTTCAGGCACTGAACACGAGAACATGTCATATCAGTCAGTAAATAATTAATCGGGTAACATATCATATGAATCAGAAAAGGCACATTTAGTTACCATGTCCGTAAAAGATTCGATAGGTGCAGGTGCAGGGGGGGAGTCGGGAGTGACAGTAACATCAACATTGAGTCGTAACCTGACTTCTTCTATCTGCAGAATGTTGAATCAAATTACAAAACAAAACAAAAAAAACATATGATCTCTTACAAACTGAATTTAATACCCTCCATGAAAAGTAGTGAAACACTGAACTAAGCAATACCAAACAAGACTCTAGTGAGTAGTAATCATAAAATCAGGACGGTAGTTGAGTACTCTATAACAGTTTGGAACTTTATAGATAGCTGTCAGATGTCCACATCCTAAAAAACAGCTACAAAGCAACCAGATATATTATGCAGTTCTTTACTTACACATTAAATTAACTTTGCCATAAGCTACATGACAGCTTGAAATTTCATCAAATACTTGACCACACTCAACATTTGAAGATTTCCTCTCCTTAATCGTAACTCGACAACTCATTAGCATAACCAAGTCAGCACTAATCTCTAATAAAAAATAACCAGTGCTACTAAAATGTCATAACATGTATCTGAGGTGCATAGCATGTTTGTATAAAAATGCAATAGGATTCTCAAAAGCATACATGGTATGCTCATTCAGTATCACGCTAGGTCAATTTTACGAGCATAAGGAATTCTTATCCTAACTCCTAAAGTGGACAAATCAGTTGTCCGAAATCATAAATGTAAGAACCTATATATAGTCTAATCCTCTCAATGTACCGAAATCAAAGATACAGCCATTCCAACCGAGGCGGTATCAAAATCCAAATCTCAAACTGATACTGTTTATTCATCTCATACTAGTTATACTCACATATAGGTTGCAAAGACATAATAGCCTTATATAAAATTATAATAAACCCTATAAAACTTGTACACCCTACTAAAACATCATAATTTCGCATTTACCTCAAAAAACAGACCTCCAAACGTGTCTTAGCTCTATAAATAGTATTATTGTATTACATAACCATGTATAAGAAAACCTAAACATTTTCTACAGTAGACGATAACTTTAGTATTACCTCAAAAGTCTGAATATATGAGGCCTAGAAATGCTTCCTTAGCTTCATTACATCTACTCACTTAGAATGTCAGCAAACTACGTTTACTAAGCTAGATAAACATATCTTTAAACCATAAAATCCAACTAGCATTTAAACAACCTAAACACCTAAACACAAAACATTAACCCCGGATTTTCATTTCACCATCGATTAACAACATCATTCCAACAACCGAAGAAATACGCTTAAGAATCACCTTTTCCTATAAACATACCATCCAAGTAAGCCCTAACAGCTCAAATAAACACCTATACACATAGCATTAGCTCCGAAACATCAACTAACCTAATACAAACACCTAACACGAAACATTAACCTATAACATCATCTCATCATCAACTAACCGCATCACCTCAACGAAAAACGACAAAATACAAACCATCACATAACTCAACTAAAATTCAAAACCTCAAATAAACACCTAAACACGAAGCATTAACACCTAATATATCATCTCATCATCAGATTAACAAACAAACCGACAAAATACGGCTATTAACACAGTCGTAACAATCATTTCACAATCAATATATAAACAAAACAGTATAATTAAAAAAATTTAATAAAAATGAAATAAATATAGACCTGTTCAGGTTTAAGGCGTAAAACACGTTCAGAAGGCTTCCATTGGGGAACGACGACGGTAGGTACAGCTAACGACGTCCTCGACGGTTGAGTTCCGTTATTGTTAGTTGAGCTTCTGCGAGCTGAAAATGTGTTGTTGTTGTTAGAACTGAGTTTGTTGTGGTTTGTTGTGATGACGTCATCGGTTGTTGTTGTGACGGTTGTGGTGGTGGTGGCGGCGAGTGATTTACGGAGATGTGGAGGCACGTATGAAGACATTGTGGTGGTGTTTGGATGGATGATGAGTGTGTGAAGTGAGGAGTGTGATGAGTTTAAATGAAGTGGAGATGTAATTTGGGATTTGAGATTTTATCTTTTGAGAAAATTTTGGATTTGTGGTTTATTTTTGGGGTCATGTAATGGTTTAATTAGAGTGTAAGATGATGGTACTTTTGGTAATATCTTGTTAGGATAGATGAGACTAAATTAAATGTTGATAGTCTTTCAAGACTTACAAGTGTTGATTAAAGCATTTGTTTGTTAAAAGATTTAAGGGTGTTTGGTACGAGGGTCTTTCATTTTATTGTATTTGTTTGGTTGATGGTTTTGTCGGTGTTCGAATATTGGTATCGAACCCTCAAACGATGCATTTTCTAAAAGCAAAATTATCAAATTCAACACTTTTCAAACCAAATTACAAATACCGACATTATTAATCCTTTCTTACGAAAATGAACGAACGAACAAACCAAATTGATCGCCGGAGATCAAGGCTACATCTTTGCTCGTCCCAAGGAGTTGATGGATGCTATTGAACAAAGATTTGGTGGTAATAATGCTACCGAAAATCAAGGAAGAACATGCTTAAGCATGAATTTGAAAACTTCTCTGCTACGATGGAGAAAGTCTTGATGGAACTTACAATGACTTTAGAAGCTCATCATCACTTGAAATTACTTGATTATAAAGTTCTCGAAGACATCAACCTCAAGTTTGTTCAAGTTGGCACCGTAATGGGCTATGCATACGCTTGTTTGGAGAAACAAAGATGATTTTGACAAACCCGACCTTGGATGATCTCTATAATAACTTAAAGGTCTATGAGTCTAAGAAGAATTTAGCTAGTTCATCCTCTACTACTCGAAACTTGGCTTTTGTTCTACCAACAACATGAGTTCTCAGGAAACTACCACTGCTACTTATGAAGTTTCCACTGCTAACTCTAATGTTTCCACTGCTAGTGATAATGTTAGTGATGGTGTTATTTGTGCTTTTCTAGCTGATCTCACAACCAATGCTTAAGTGTTGAACCAGGATTTGGATCAAATTGATCCTGATGATCTTGAAGAAATTAAACTTAAGTGGGAGATGGCTATGCTCACCTTGAAGGCTAGGAGATTTATGAGGAGAACTGGTAGAGAGATCAAGTACAATGGTCAAAACAAAGCTGGGTTTTATAAGATCAAGATGGAGTGCTACAACTGTAAAAAGGAATGGGCACTTTGCAAGGGAGTGTAGGGCTCCAAAGAGGAATGGTGAAAATTTCAAGAAGGCAACTGAAGAACCAAAGCCTTCTTCAGCATTGGTGGCTCAAGATGGAATTAGTGACTATGACTGGAGTGACCAGATTGAGGAAGGACCTAATCTGCTTTTCTTGCAAGTGAAGCTTCCAAAGTACACAACTTTGATATACTCCAATGAACGAGATCCACTTGATGACCGAATGAGCATGGAAACACATGAAGCTCGTTGATGGAGAATGTAGATGAGGAAGGTCATTCTTGAGAGAATTTCGCTAAACCAAGATAAAATGCACCAATTGTACGCCTTTCTTTTCTTTCGAGGAACGGGTCTCAAGTGTTATCTGCAGATGCCATAATGTTGAAGAGCGAGGCCCGAATCGATGAATAGACGCCATAGAAGATTGAATATCAAGGTTGAGTTACTTGAACCCGTGAGTTATGAGATATCAATCCATTTGTTATCCATACTTTAAGCCACCCATGTAGTGAAGGATCAAGTATCTCGCAATCGAGTAAGGATTACCGCACTAACATTACAAGCTTGATTGCATATATATTGGTTAGTGACATTAGTATCCAAACCCTTTGGGGTTTCACGGTCAACCTTGATTTTGCCATCGGTAAACAACTTTCCGATAGGTATCCACCTAAGTCCAACATCCTTAAACATTCTACCATACGATATCCACTTATGGCAAGGTTTAGGATTGTTGCTTTTATGCACAAAGGAAGACTTATCGATATTCCTAGACTCCAAAGATTTAGCATTGGTATCCATCTAGGTAAAGTTTTAGGTTTGTTTTGCTTCTTATGCAATCAAGATGACTTACCGAATGTCCTAGACTTAATGAAGTTGAACCTTAGCAATGCTTGTAGTCTTAGTGGATTGTGTCTTAGCATGAGCATTAACTTTATTTAGGGATTTTGAAAGACAATTATCATGATTTGCTTTAAAGACACATTTAAGACAATTCGAGCAAACAGTTGATTAGATTTAGAAAAGATATAGAGTTCTTATAGTGATCTCTACGGAATTTTTAATCGAAACACAACTACTCTTAGATGCAAGCCAATCCCTAGACTTTTGTAGAGTGTTCCTAGGTAATGATTTACTACTACTAGCAAAGGTTTGAAACCTCGTAGAATTCATCACTCTAGGTCTTGAACCTAAAATTCCGTTTTTTCGAATCTGCCTTTTTCCTAGCTTCTTCTAGATAATAATTCTTCCACAAGTCATTCATATCATATGAATTTCGAATATTAATGCTTGGTTTTGACACATTTTTCAACCAATCCTAGAGGTGCCGGAGTAGAAGTGGCTACTTGTAGAGGTTAACTGAGCTAGAAGCCTTATTCTTAGGTAACTCAAAGTGAAGTGACCGGTTTTGACAAAACTTGTTTCTCATCAACTTGGAAGGCAAACCGTGTTTTTGAAAATTTTGGTCTTTCGGATATACACGCAGTAGTCGCTTAACAACGGACCGGTTTCTAATGGGATGAGAAACCGGTTTCCCAAGGTTGATGGTTTTGTAAACTTAGTGTTCACACTTTTCCTACGCTTTCCTAAGCTCATTTTTAAGGCAACAATAGCGAAACTCTTTCCTCAAGTTGAGCTTTGAGATCATCAATTTTTGTTATCAAAGAGTTTGTTTGTTCCATTGACTTAGTTATAGCTTCTTTGACAGAGTCACTTAGTTCTATGTGATGCTTTCTCAAAGACTCATTTTCCTTTAGTAATTTAGCTACATAAATTAACAGTTCATTATTTCTTGTTATAATAGAATCAATGTCTTGTGCAGTCTTGACTAAATTACTTTTCACATGCATACCAGAAATATGTTTCTTCAAAATGTTGATTGTCGAGTTTTTGGCTTGAAGCTGAGCTTTTAAATCGTTTATTTAAAAAAATTCACGAAATTCCGGATTTTTACATGGTTTCATAGATTGAAAACTTTCCTCCTTTCTTTGTATTGCAATTTCAAGAGAAATGCAATGTTTTTCAAGTTTTAAGAATTTGTTTGAAAGTTCATCAAAAGCCTTTTATCAACCATATTAGCCGCTTTGAAATTATTAGAATCACCAACCAATGAACATTTATCGTAATCATGTTCAAAGATTTAGATCGCTTTGTTTATGTACATTAGCAGATGCACTATGATGAACAAGCTAAGGTACCTCATTACATGACACCGCTCACTTGTCGGTCCGACATCCGCATCCTCATCATGTGTAACAAGAGTTATCGGACCGATGGCTTTGTCAAGCTTATCTATCTCTCGGGCCTCAGATTTAGTGACAACCGATCCATCATCCGGTGCTTTACCCGACTCAACACTACAATCTTTTGATTGTGCCCGATATTCATTCCCCTTCGACATCGCATCTACTTCTTGTGTGTTAGGAGTAATCGAACAACTGTTACATCATTATTTGTTGTCACCGACATTCTCGCATTCAACAACACCCGATTCTTCAACCGATACATTACCCAACTCATCACAACTTTCTCTCAACCGCACTGCACTCTCATCCACTTTTTCATCTTTCTCGAGTAACTTCCTCAATATACTTCCACGCTATCGATGAGATGGATAAGTGTCTCTATGAACACGCTTAATTTCCATTCCAAAGGTGTCTCTTGAAAGACATTTCACCATGTCTTGATCATAATCGATGTAAATTCCCCACCGATGAATGACTGAAATTGGTTGTGGATCACTTGAAGTGCAAAGACCGAACTATCCTTTTGAACCTTTTCTTTATCAAGTTGTTGTTCTAATTGTTCTAAGTTCAATAGTAATGTTCCGCTAATGTGGATAAATCTTAACGAAAAGGGCATTGCATGTTCGCTCCATTCCTATCGGCGTGAGTAACATGAGGTGAGCGAAGTTGTTGATAAGGTTCAAAGCTACATTCATTTTGCATGGCATTCTCAGAGTATAAACAAGTTCAATTCTCTCTTCGACTCAATACGAAGATCTCACATCCTCATTGATTGATTCAATCATCTTTAACCGCTCGTAGCATACATTATCATTGTTGTCCATAGCATCATACAATTTCAAGATTCAAATCATCAATCGAGTGTAAGACATGATGTTGCTGTGAACACGGGATTTTACAAGTCTGTGATTTAAACCAAGAAATAGAATCTTTCGCGGGATTTTACTAAAATCAAGACCAAACCGTAAGATAGTGAGAAGTAGAATGTAGTAAAGGAACTAGAAGATGATAAGGAAGTGAAATTATGTTGGTGTTATGGTTGAGTTTGTGATATTCCCTAATTCTTTATATATACTGTTGGGTTCAGTAAATACCCAAACCCCTTAATCTAGGATTTGAATAGAAAATAACCTAAGTGCTTAGATCGTTAAACACTAATAGGTCACCGAGTGCATAGTCTTTCAAATGAGCCATCTTCGACGCCAAGAAGAGACATAGAAGAAGTCTCTCCACCAAGAAGGCGGAACTTAAAGGGTGAAGATCGAGTCAAGAAGAAGATGGTGGATTCAAGAAGTGATGACAATAACTCATCAATCCTCAAACTTCTCTCCAACTACAAACATCAAGACAAACCAAATCAAGATCAAGACTATGAAGATCAAGAATGGGCGGACAAAACGGTTATGCTTGAAGCGATAAAGACGAGTACTTATCTTCAAGAAGTCAACCTTCCCTAAAAGGCTCAAGATCAAGATCGACATGAAGAAAGTGACTTGGTCCCTTTACCTAATATAGTCTTTAGAATGAGACAAAATACATCAAGATTTTGTCTTCTCGCAATATTGTCGGTTGTCACTTAGGAAATAGTTAAAACTCATACTTGTATAAATAGCATAAGAGATGGAGTGAAAGGTTGCTTGTGAATTGTAAAACACACATACATCGCAAGCCATCTTTCACCCTCCAAATACAACTTAATCCCCGAGATAGCTCAATGGGTACTTAGTAGTTGTGCTCGACATAGCCCGAGCTAGAGAGGAGTTGCAAACACTTTGTCATTTCAATCCCTAGTACTCGCTCCGCAAGTACTAGGTAACGATTCTTCCGATTCATTTCTAATAAGAATATGACGTTGAAAATTACTCTTGTGTTTTATTTATATCCTTTCACCATTGATTCACTATTAGTCTTGTTTACTTTACTTAAACCGCTTTTATACTATAGTGAATAGGAACAACAAGTGGTATCGAGCAAGGTCGGGTTATAAAACTGCTTTTAAGCCGCCTAAACGCTTTTAAATCGTGATCCTTAAATGGTCGAAATTGATGTACCCCAACTAGTCGATAAAAGGGTGGAGCTTATTCACCAAGTTGCCCCTGCACTTGAAGTTGGTAAATTCAACAAATGGAAAAGCGAGGCTTTGCTATTTGATCGATGGAACCTTATTATATCAAGTGTATAAATGAAGGTCCATTTATCCCAAAGATTGTCAAGGTTTGCCTAAACCCAAGCTCAATGCTGACTCGTGATGAGAGAAGAGTGGTCAACCAGACCAAAGGCTCAAAAGTATCATAATATCTTGTCTTCCGACAATATTATGGAGTCGCTATAAGTCGTAGTACGCCAAACAAACCCGGATGACCGTTCATAGTCATGAAGGTCCTTCGATACCAAGGAAAACAGATTATGGACCGAAACTTGAGTATAATACCTTCGTGGCTAAGGGCTCGGAAACTCTATCTCAAACTTACACCTGCTACAAAACTCTTTAAATGAACTATCAAATGATGGTGTTAAGTTGTCCAAACATGAAATTAATGTTGGCTTTGTCAATAGTCTCCCGAGAAGTGGTTGAATTTCTCTCGTGGACTTAGGAATGCTAATCATATCCGTAATCTTGAGCTTCCCGAAATTTATGGGAAATTTGTCTATGAGGAAAACCTCATCAATGCAGACGATACCCCGACTTAAAGAAGTCTCGAAGTCAAGAAGTCCCCACCACCACCTCATCACCAATATCAACCGCTTTCTATTCTAACAATGTTGTTCAAGATTTTCGTGAAAATTCGATGATGAGCCCGATGAGAGATCAAGTGAGAGTACCTAAATGACCGAACAATGAATTTCGTGAAAGGGCACCCTTGCTAACTCTCAAGGTTTATAAAAGAAACAAAGGTTTTCAAATGCTAAAGCAAATGAGGACATCAATGCTTTAAGTGTCACAAAAGAGGTCATTTTGCAAAAGACTATTTTTCAAAACAATTTCGAACCTCTTATAAACCATCGTGGTCAAATCGCCCTCGTGCTTTAGCAAATTTCAACCAAAAATCTATCACCTCATCAAAACTTTCAAACAAATATGATCAAAACAAAACTGATTTTGAAGCTAAGTATAAGAAAGTCAAAGCTAAGCTTGCATTGCTCGAGGCCGCCCTCGTAAACAACAAAAGTGTTCAACTGCAGTGGTAAAAACAAAGGCCTTGTTGTCAAACCTTCAACCGATGAAGAGCCGTCATCGATGATGAAATAGTGCATGTCACAGAACCGATGGCCCTCTCAAAAGAGGACAAGCTAGTCGTTGGAAAGAATCATGCCAGAATGGAGAATGGATCAATATCACAATGAAGAAGGTAAATATTTTACTTTCTATGGATGATGACTCGATTGGCGCCTTACATGAATCATCTTAATGTTGACCTTAAGTTCGTAGAAGAGCAAAGATCAATCTTTTTCAAAATACAACAAGCTAAGTTTTGAATTAAACAAGTGTAGGGATGAACCGCTTTTTTAAAACAAGCTAAGCTTGAGGTCGCCACTTTGAAAATTCAAAACATTGAACTAGTTAAAAGAAATCGTGCTCTTCAAGACGAACTCAAAAGGTTCAAGATATTCTTGATAGTTGGATCGCTAAGAATCCTGTGGTCTTTGATGTCGTGGGAGCCCCAAAGAGCAAGAAGAGAGTCTTAGTGAAGATCATCTTCCCGACTCTCTCAACAAAGACCGTGGTCCTAAGCCATTTGTGTCTTGTGGTATGATTACCAAGATGTTGACTAGTCCCAAGCCCGTGATTGGATTGATCGGGTTAATCCCGATTTTAAGCTTCCTAATTTCGATTCGAAGAATTCCAGAGCTCGAGAGTCAAGCTCAAGAGCATGCTTGACTCCCGATGTGCCCAAGAGTACCGAACACATTGAGTCCAAGCAGAGTCTAATGCAACGCCCACCCCTCGAACCTCTTCGTGGTGCCGCACCAAGCTCGAGCTTACTCCAATGCACCAATCCTCATTCACCAAAAGAAAGGTCCGACTTGGTAGAACCATCCCGAAAAGTCCAACAAAACCAACCCAACAAGAGTCTACTCCCACCGAGACTTCCACATCCTCGACTCCCACCAAGTCGACCAAATTCAAGAATCGATCGAACTTGTGAGGAAGCTAACCAAAAAGATGGATTCCATTGAAAAGTCCTCGAATCAATCAAGGAGACAAAGTCGCCTTCCCTCAAAGTCCAAGTCAAACCCCAAATCCAAGCGTAAGTGTGATCTATGCCACTATACCACCATACCACCGACAACCTGTTATAGAATCCTTTTTGTATGATCCGCAAAAGGATGATCACAGAACTTCGATCACTTACAATATGTAAGTTCACTCAATGAAGCAAACTATACCAAAGTTGGTCATCAAGATGCTTCAACCTCCAAGTCTCGCTAAAAAATTTAGAGCAAAACCCTTCCTCCTTGTCCACACCGCTGGTTTAATGATCATCACCGATGATTGTCTTATGAACACATGTTTGTGATATTTACGAAATCCAACTCATAAGACATCCCAAAGATGACAAAGGTCATCCATGCAAGGAGAAGTTCCAAGCAACCCAAAATCACCGAGTCATCCTCGCCTCTAAATGCAAAACCTGTGGTAGCACAATGCACTCAACCACCGACCATGAGTCGATTGCAAATTCAAAGAGACCTTGAGACCCAAGCCCACCAAGAAGTGGGTCACTAAGAGAAACTAATTCGCTTTACTACTTGTGCAGACACGCCAGGAGCCTATTTGGCATCTAGACAATGGATGCTCAAGCATGACCGTGTGAAGGAGTATCCGCACAAGTATGTAAAGGAACCAGACCCAAGGTAGTATTTGGTGATAACTCATCATGTCCCATCAAGGTTATGGTTCAAGAACCGCAATGGAATAGTTTTCTAGAATAGCTTATGTCAATGGTCTCAAATACAATCTCATCAAGGTCACCAACTATGTGATGCTAAGTACATTGTACAATTCAATGACAAACAAGGTACCATTTTCAATGCCAACAAAGAGGTTGTTTTGATAGCCCTAGAAGAGATGATGTTTATGTCTTAGACATGTCTACTCTTTCTCAAGATGGAACTGCCTCTTTGCCAAAGCCATCAAACTATCAACTAGTCGTGGCACAAGAGACTCTCTCACTTAAACTTCAAAACATCAACAACTCGGCAAAACAAAACAAGGTCCTTGGCTTACCATCACCGGTTTTTGCAAAAGATAAACCATGCTCACTGTGAAAAGGCAAACATCAAAGAGCATCTTTCAAAACAAAACAAAATTTCTCCATCAAAAGTCGCTTTCACCTCTTGCATATGGATCTCTTTGGACCAACACCCTAGATCAATCCAAAGATGAGAAGTATACACTTGTCATTGTTGACGAGTTTTCAAGATACACTGGGTATACTTTCTTTCAAAAAGAGTCAGTAATGACACAATAATGTCATTCATCGTGAACATTGAAAACCGTAATGACATTATCGTTAAACAAATCAGACCGATAATGGTACCGAGTTCGTAAATGATGAGCTTGAGAGTTTCGTGATGAAAAGGAATCTCCCAAAACTTTTCATCTCCCTACACCCCGAACAAAATGGGGTGGCCGAAAGGAAAAATAGAACTCTCATTGAGGTCGCAAGAACCATGTTAAATGGCTCACCTCTCTCAAAGCATTTTTGGATCAAGCAATAAGACAACTGTTACACTCAAAACAGTCAATCATTGTCAAAAGACATAACAAAACCCCATATGAGATATTCAAAGGTAGACTTCGACATCGCCTATTTTCATGTGTTTGGATGTCCTGTTTATTCATAACCACAAGGATCATCTAGGCAAATTTGATGCTAAAGTCGATGATGGATACTTTCTAGGTTACTCACCGATCTCCAAAGCCTTCAAGGTATTTAACACAAGGAGACAACAAGTTGAGGAAACCTTTCATGTCACCTTTGATGAGAGTTCGAAAAGCATCAAGTTCACCAACACCTCGCTGGAGGAAATAGAATTGATAACTCATCAAGATATCCTCCGATGAGTATAACATCAAATCAATTCCTCATACCAAGCCGATGTCGACATCTCATATTATGTCTTGCCTCACAACCCGTCACAACCAACTGACAAGTGAATTCATTGATAATCAATCGCCCCTGTTGGATAGGCAACATCGATCCAAATGATCGTGAACCCGTGATTCATGAAACCCAACTCGAACAAGACATCTCAACAGATGTTCTTAATGATTCTGTGGCTAATGCACCGTAACTCACCCCGAGTCTCCAAAGACCTCCTCAAGTTCGCATCCTAGACCACAAAGTAAGTGGACAAAATCTCGTGACATTGAGCTTGTAAACATCATTGGTGAACCCACCGAGGGCATGCTCACTAGAAGCATGGCTACTAAGTTAACTCAGCTTCACCAATGAATGTCTATATGTTGATTACCCATCGATATAGAACCCAAAAGTGTCACCGAGGCTCTAAAACACCCAAGCCGGGTTCAAAGCCATGCAAGAAGAACTTCAACAGCTTGATAAAAACAAGGTCATGACCTTGATCAAATGTCCTCGTGATGTCATAGTCATAGGAATGAAGTGGGTTTTCGTAAACAAAATTGATGAAAATGGCATTGTCATTAAAAACAAAGCCGACTTGTAGCCAAAGGTTACAACAACAAGAAGGCATTGACTATGATGAGACATTTGCTCCTGTTGCAAGAATGGAAGCCATCGTGATCTTCCTTGCATTTGCTACCTACATGAACTTCAAAGTTTACCGATGGATGTAAAAAGTGCATTCCCGAATGGTGAACTCAAGGAAGATGTGTATGTTCAAGAACCTCCGGCTTTGAGAGTAGTGAATTTCGACTATGTCTCGCAAGCTTGATAAAGCCCTTTATGGATCAAACAAGCTCCCGAGCATGGTATGAAACTCTCTCACCTTCCCGATTCAAAACAAGTTTGTCGAGGAAAGATAGACAACACATTGTTTATCTACAGACAAAACAAGATATGATACTAGTCCAAGTATATGTTGATGACATCATCTTTGGCTCAACAAACTACACTTTTGCAAACAGCTTGAAAACTGATGACAAAGAAGTTTGAAATGAGCATGATGGGTGAACTCACATACTTCCTTGACTACAAATCGTGAAAACTAATAAAGGAATCTCTATCAGTCAAGAGAAATACACAAGAAATCTCTTGAAGAAATATGAGATATCCGACTATGCCTCAAGAAAGACACCAATGGTCCCTCCTAACAACCTTGGACCCGATCTCACCGGCAAGTCACCAATCAAACCCATTTCGTAGGGATTGTTGGCTCACCGATGTATCTAATCGCCTCCACTGCATATACAATTCTCGCCTGCCTAATTGCAAGATATCACCCAATCCCAAAGAATCCCACCTCACCGCAGCCAAAAGAATACTCAGTACTCAAGGGAACCCCAAGCCTTGACTCTATTATCCAAAGTGCTCGTGGTTTGATCTCAAAGGTTACTCGATTCGATTATGATTATGGTCGCAACATGGATGTAAAAAGTACCTCGTGGTCCCGCAATTTCGAGGAAAACTAGTTTGTTGGAGTGCTAAAAGCAACAATCAATGGCTATGTCTTCACCGAAGTCGAGTATGTGGTCACAGCAGGATGTTGTGCCAATGTTTTATGGATGAAAAGTCAACTCAAATGACTATGACATCCATTACAAAATGGTACCCATCTTCCGTGACAACACCAAAGGTAATTGCAATCTCCAACAACCCCGTCCTTCATCAAAGAACCAAACACATTGATATCGATATCACTTCATCGTGACCACATAATGAAAGGAGACATAGAACTCCATTTCATCCCCATTGAATATCAACTAGCCGATATCTTCACCAAACCCTTGATGAACCTACCTTCAGAGACCGAAGTCAATTGGGAATGCTTGACATTGAAAGTCGCATCCGAAACCAATCTCAAGAAGTTCTCTCAAATGGTTCCTCCTCCCCGAACGAAACCCACAATATAACCTCTCACCGAATGAGTAAGACTCATTCGTGGACCCCGACAGCTAATATTGAGCATTGAATGAGTAACTAAATGATCCAAGTATCGCTACTTAAATGTCCTAGGTTGGTAACTATGCCAATTTAATATAGGAATATATGTCTCTTTGTCTTATCACAACCATATCAAGGGTCCTCACAAACTTACCTCATCCCCACTTGGCATTAAATGCCTCCTCTCACATGAAATATCTTATTGATATTTTATTATCGCAAAGTGCACTTTACTATGCATCGCAATCTGCTCCTTGAAAATGGGATTTTATCATGGGTAGTGGAGTGGTGGCATTAAATGTGGAGATTCAAAACGCTTTTCATAAACCGACTTTACAAATTCCCATTTATGCACATTTTACCCTCTCACCACTCTATAAATACCTCTTCTAAACTAAACAAACACACACAAATTATTTTCTCGCAATGTAACTCACAAAATCCTTTCTCAAACCAAAATTTTTTGTGTGTTCTCAAAACTCTTCAAACCTTCCTTTGAAAAACCCTCTTTGTAAACATTTACAAAAGTTTTTCATCACAAACTTGAGAGATCTAAAACTCTTTGATTGTTCTAGCTAAAATACCTTTTTTTCATAAACCCTAAAATCTTTTTAATGGAAATGGCTAGAACACAATCTCTCCAGTTTGCTTCTCAAAGGTAGGGATCTTACAAATGTTGAATTTAAAACAAATAATGTCATAGGCAATTTTGAATACCCTGAAACTGTCCCAGCCTACAAAGACATTATGAAATTTTTATTTAACTGCCCACTAAAAACGGCCTTTGTGAAATGTCCTCAATTGCACTCAAAACCTCCTCGTGGAGTTTTGGGCTACAGCCACGGCCTATGACCCGACACCCTCAACTAATGAGACTGACCTACGACCTCTCGTGGAGTATCTCATTAAGTTCACTTTTTCAATGGGGAATAAATACTAACCTTGGATTATAAAACTTTTGCACTTCAACAGGTTAGATTACAACAATGGAGTTCATGTTGCCCATCCCGAACCCTCGACGCTAAGGATGGGTTAAAACAATTGCCTTAGATCCAAACTTTTGGACAAAACCCCACCACCAAGAATTCATTTCCGTGGCTTGAGGATCCTGCTCACTTTTGTGATTCGTGTCCCTAGAGAATCACTCATCCACCGAACAAGTTAATTCTATTCATTTGATGATGGCTCACCGCTGATGAATGGGGTCATCGTCGACATAGGAGAGATCATTTACAAGATCTCGAACTGCTATCGAGCAAAACTAGGCGAAATACGTTTGCACCCTAGGTTTGTCTCATGTGCTTTATGAGGGTTACTGGTTGTAATTATCCTCGTGAGTACAAACATACCGCTTACCTAGTACCCCGAGTCAATCTAATTTTCAAAAGGACCCATCCCAAGTCACTAATATTGTATTAACGGCCCATATGGTTGTCAGAACAACTGTAGGGATTCAAGGTCTCCTAACCCCGCTCCTAAAAGAGAAAGGGAAGTCTCAAATCGACTAAGACCAAACCCAAGTCTCGTGGCCCCGAGGCTTCAGGAACACCGCCAAAAGGCAAAGAAAACCCAAGACCGACGCCACCCACCGAGACCAAGCAACATCCACCTGGGGACAACGGCGACACCGATAAATCACAATCGCCCTTGGTCCAAACTACTACTCCCAAGATCCGTAGGAAACAAACAACCCACCGGTAGGGAGCGCCCACAACGCCCAATGATGACATTAGCAAATCAAAGCCTTTGTCCGAGGGCACACCAATGATCCCAAAGACTCGTAGGAACCAAACAACCCACCGATAGGGATATCACCTTCATCGACTCGCTAAAGGCACTGAAAACCCATCGTGTCTCGTGGGTCTCTGGGGACAAAGACTCGAGGAAAGGAACAACCCACCGATACGGAACCCAAAACCAATCCCGACTCCAGAGAAGGCACTGGAAACTCCCACCAAGGTCCGAGGGTCAACGGGACAAAGACTCGAGGATTAATACCACCCACGATATGGAACCCATCACCAACCCCTTGTTGATCGCTTCGATGTTACCGATACTATTTTCTCAAGATGAACTTGCCGACAAGTGATGATGAAATATTATCGCTAGGGAAGAAGTGACGCCGAGGTTCAATCAACAAGGACCTCACCGATCCACAGAGCATATCAATCACCATTCCACCGACAACAATGACTTCGACCTCTTCCTCCACCGATGAATTCAAAAGATTTGATAATGTTCTTCCACCACGAGAGGCAGCTTGTTCGCTGGATCACCAAAGCTTCAAGGAAGCTATACTCCGGTCACCGACACATTGTCCAAACAACACACCGAGGTTGGTGCCGCTATGCATCCGAAAGTCGAGGTACAAGCTTTGATGAAAACGCTCATGAGCACAGTGATCTCGATGTATGACACTCTTCATGATCGATGACAACTTGGCCAACTTTCTCGTGCACCTTCGTGGTGTAGGAACAAAGATAGATGAAATCGTGGAATTTGTCAAAGAAGACCCAAGACTCAACTCTAAAGTGTCAAGGCTACCGAGGCTTACTTGAAACAATCCTCCACCTCACCGAACCGATCGAAATGCTCAAGTCTACAAATGTTCGTGGTCTTCAATCTTCACCCAGCCTCTTCAAGCTACATTGGGCTCGTGAATACTGGTGGCAACTTTGGCTCAAGCATCTTCTTCCTTGGCCCGGAATCTCGGACCCAAAATGACCGCTTGAAGTATCTCGCAAATTTGGAAACAAAAGTCACCGGTATTCAAACAGACACTTCGGATATCAAGGCCATGATCATCGAAATCTATCAGCTTTCAAGGGTCAAGCACTCCGCCCCTCAAGACCAACACTAACTTTGCCTCACCGACGCTCAAAGAATAGCTGAGGGGAGAATATCAAAGAAACTCCTCTTCACACCGAGGGGAGCCAACACCACCAAGATCCAAGTTGTACCAATCTCATCACCACCAGTCCCAAAGCAGCATCAATCTCATCAAGCACCACCAACATCTTCAACAACAACAACATTGACCGTAATCACACCAATAATAACAACAACACCACCCCGGTAGCAACATCATCTTCCTCATGCCAGACAAAGGAAAAGGCATAATGACGACACCACCGAGCCCGAGAAGATACCTTTAAGATCGGCAACATCGAGTACTGCTCACACCACAACAAATAAGTTCATACCTTGCTAAGGAGGAAAGGAGAAAGAAACTTGTCAAGAGGAAAGAAAGAGCAGAGAAGCACGGTACAAGTAGTTGCGAGGAAGTCGAAACATTGGAATAGATGCAAAGAAGCTTGAAAAGGGTCAGCAGATGAAGTTCAAGGATGCTCAGCAAAGAAAATGGTCAAATGAAAAGTAGTTGGAAGAAAAGAACAAAAGAACTGCAGCCATCGTGAAAGCAAGAATTGACCATTATAATTGACAATGTCAAGCGTAAGATTGCTCGAGAAGATCATCGATGTCAAAATCATCCCCGCATCCAAACCACCGCAATGAACGCTCTGTGGGGATGATAAAGACATTTCGAGGTTCATGATCCCCAAAATTCATCGACTTTGGGATCACCGAACTCGATGAACTCGGTCCAATAATAGAAAAGAAGCAAAATGCGTGGTTAAGGAGTCAATGAAGATGCTCAATAAAAGATATGAAAGATCGAGGATGCACCAAGACAACTGGGATTCAACCGCTTTAACTACACCTCAAGGATCTCAACCACAATCATCCACTGGCAAAAGGAAAGAGTTGAGTTCCACCGAGATTAAAGTGCTCGACTAGAATGCAACAGGAGCCGCTCAAGGTGTGAAATTGTGAACTGTCTGGTAATTGAAAAGCCCGAAGAGGGCTATTCCACATTGATGTCTATGGAAACCCAAAGATTTCAAAGATGGAGTGACATTGATCGTGCAGTGTGGTTGCAATGCTAAGCTACATACCAAAGGCCTCGACAAATTCAGACTCGCAAATGTCGTTCTCAGGTCGACCTAAATGCAAAGATAAGAGACCATCCCGACAGAGAAACACTCATCACCAAGAAAGTCAAGCTTGAAGCACTGGGATCCATCTTGACCGACATCATTTTGAACTATCTTTTGTACTAGTGATAGGAACCTTGTAATTTGATCAATAAACGATGTATGTTTTGTTAAAATATTCAAGTTCCTTATTGTATTCATTAGTACATTCAATGTAAGAAGAAGCCATTTGCTCACTTACATCGATCAAACACTTAGGCTATTTGTATATCCAAATAGGGAGACCATGGGTTCAAGAATACCCAAACCCCTTAATCTAGGATTTGAATAGAAAATAACCTAAGTGCTTAGATCGTTAAACACTAACAGTCACCGAGTGCATAGTCTCTCGAGCCATCTTCGTGACGCCAAGAAGAGACATAGAAGAAGTCTCCACCAAGAAGGCGAAACTTAAAGGGTGAAGATCGAGTCAAGAAGAAGATGGTGGATTCGAGAAGTGATGACAATAAATTCATCGAATCCTCAAACTTCCCTCCAACTACAAACATCAAGACAAACCGAAATCAAGATCAAGACTATGAAGATCAAGAATGGGCGGACAAAACGGTTATGCTTGAAGCGATAAAGATGGAGTACTTATCTTCAAGAAGTCAACCTTCCCTAAAAGGCTCAAGATCAAGATCGACATGAAGAAAGTGACTTAGTCCCTTTACCTAATATAGTCTTTAGAATGAGACAAAATACATCAAGATTTTGTCTCGCAAATTGTCGCTTGTCACTTAGGAAAGAGTTAAAACTCATACTTGTATAAATAGCATAAGAGATGGAGTGAAAGGTTGCTTGTGAATTGTAAAACACACATACACGCAAGCCATCTTTCACCCCTCCAAATACAACTTAATCCCCGAGATAGCTTAGCTGGTACTTAGTAGTTGTGCTCGACATAGCCCGAGCTTAGAGAGGAGTTGCAAACACTTTGTCATTTCAATCCCTAGTACCGTTCGCAAGTACTAGGGTAACGATTCTTCCGATTCATTTCTAATAAGAATATGACGTTAAAATTACTCTTGTGTTTTATTTATATCCTTTCACCATTGATTCACTATTAGTCTTGTTTACTTTACTTAAACTGCTTTTATACTATAGTGAATAGGAACAACATATACCCCCTGTTCCACGGGTTTGAAAACACGGGTTTTGTATGTTAGGTTTAGAGACAAATCGCTTAGCAGTTAACTCGCTTAGCAGACAAATCGCTTAGCAGACAACTCGCTTAGCAGACAACTCGCTAAGCATACAACTCGCTTAGTAGTCAACTCGCTTAGCGACAACTCGCTTAGCAACAACTCGCTAGCGATAACCCGCATTGTAGACAACTCGCGATAGGCGCACAAGTCGCTAGCGACAACTCGCTTAGCGCATAACTCGCATTGTAGACAAGTCGCTAGCGACAACTCGATTAGATACGTTGAATCGACAAGTCGCAATCAAAATCACAACTCGCGATAAAGAAATTCAACCAACTCGCATTGATGAAAATAACCACAACTCGCATCCAAGAAATGCATAACGGTCTCAACTCGCATCCAATAAACATTCAAAAACACCACTTTTCAATCCAAAACAACCCAACCACGATGATTCAAGCCTTCCAAATCAAAACCTAAACACTTATAATGATTCTAAACATAAAAGTACAATCAAAATCCAAACTTTAACACAAGAAATGATCCAAATGATGTAAACTACTCTAAACTCATTCAAACCCAAAAACCTTATGAAAACCACTAGAAATCCAAGAACATGAAAGATGAGTGATCAAACCATGGCTCTGATACCAATTGTTATATATTGGTTTTCATAAACACATCACATAACAATATATGGGTCGAATATGAGTAGGTTTAAGAGAGAGAAAGTAGAAGATGGGAGCCTTTCTAGAGAGAGAAAGTAAACAAAAGAAAGAAGGTTAGATTAAGTGAAAGGTCCAACCCTCTACCTTGGGAGGTAGAGGGTATTTATAATTACATACTAGACGTCCTCCTTCGGACTGTGGATCAGGCATACGGTGGGTAAAGACCCGTCCTTCCTCCACGGTGTTACTCTAAACTAATCTACGCTACTAACTAACTAATTAACTACTAAATAACGTAAATAACGATATGTCTACGAGCTAACATATGCTAGATTATAATTGGGGTGACCGACACTTCCTTATGGAATTTCCAATTCCTAACAAGAAAGAACTGCTAGCTCGCTTATGATGAAGTGTGAAACCTGAGGGGCTATTTTGAAACTTTTTGTGACAACGTATTTATTCCCCAAATCATGCCCGATCATTCAATTGGTCTGTCTAATACATTTAATTTGCTCTTAACACAAACCCTAATCACACAAATCACTCAATTGTACTTATCCCAAATCCCACGAACCCTAATTTAAAAAATGGCATGTGAACTATCATCTTCTCACAACTTGGTTGCATACTTGGACAAGAATGAAGCTTCTGAAGGGTTTCATGAGATGATTGATTTCATCAAACAAAGCCCTATCTCTTATGCTTTGATGGCTAAACCTGTTGTTCTAAAGGCCTACACTCGTCAATTTTGGAGGACGGCTGAGATAGTACAAAGGGATGGTGTAGACATAATTAGGGCAATGGTTGATGAGAAAGAGATTTTGGTTACTGAGGAGGTTATTAGGATTGTGCTACAGTTTCAGGATGCTGATGGTGAGGTTAATATGGCAAATTCAGAGATCTTTGTTGGACTGTTAAGAATGGGTTATGAGAGAAGGGGTACAAGTTTAAATTTTCAAAAAGGTATGGTTTTCCCTACAATGGAAGTTCTTGATATATACATGTCTTATGTGTCTTAGTAGCAAAAAAACTGGCTTTGATGAATTTCCATCCAAGATTGCTACTGCTCTCATATGCCTTACTCAATAAAAGGTCTATAATTGGTCAAGAATGGTCTTTGAAGCTTTGCAAAAGAATATAAAGGATCAGGGCAAATATTTTCTATATCCTAGGTTTATTCAGATGATAATTGATAGTCAGATTGTGGATCCAAAACCACATCAGGGGAAGTTTGCTCTGTTTTTCATTACCACCAAAGTATTTGCCAACATGAAAAGAAATAGCAAAGGTTTTTCAGGGGTTGTTACTCCTCTCTTTCCTCATATGCTTGATTTACCACATGCCCCAGAGAATGAAGAGGAGGCTGAACCACAACCTACCTCAACCACTGTTGATTATGAGGTTACCACTGCTACCCCAACCACACCACCACCCACAACAACTGATGAGCCCTCAACTCATATTAGTCACACATAGGAAGAAGAAGGGCACTAGGCTTCCTCAGGCTGGTGCTAGTGGTGTAGATCATGAGGCTATCACAGGTGATGAAGGTGACATGATTGGAAGGGCTTTCACTACTGACTCAAGCTTAGTAGCTGAGCAGGACAGTGATAACATCAATAAGACCCAACCAATGGCAACTTCTAATGTAGAGGGTTCTCTTGAACTCAATACATGTGGAGGAATCCCCAGCCAACTGGCTAATATGGGGGCATGGATGTTCAGGCTAGGTCTGATGCCATGTTAAACACACCCCATGATTCACCTCTCAGAGAAGGTAACACATTTTGAAGTGATGAGGGTAGACTGGAAAATCAACAGGAATTGATGGATAACATTTTTGTACAAACTGACAATTCCAATGACCCACCTCTCGGACCAGGTAACACATGTCGAAGTGGAGAGGATAGCTTGCAACTTAGTAAGGAATTGATGGACAGTGTACCACCATGGAGTCTCGTATCATCGGGTTTATAGTCAGCTTGACAACTTCAAGTCGATACAATCAAGAAGTTGCGGACAAAGTTAGAGTTTTGGAGAGACAAAGAAAGCCAATGGTCCATAAATTCAAAAGAGTGAAGAAGGTGGGCACTGCAAACAGGGTAAGCTCCTTTGAAGGTCAAGGTTTTGAGGATGCATCCAAACAGAGGAGGAATGATAGCATGCATTCAGGGGAGGCTTTGGTTGATATGGAGATGGATAGTGGGGACAACGCTAATGATTATTTAGTGGCTGATAAGGATGGGAATGAAGCATTATTGGATGATCCTATAAAGACTACGATTTTGGAGAAGGAAAAAGAAGTGGAGCAAGAAACCACTGCTAGTATTGCTGCAACAACTGCTAGTGTTGCTGCAACCACTGCTGCAATAACTGCTGAAACCACGACTAGTATAATTCAAACCACTGCTAGTTCTAAAGTTTCCACTGTTGAACCAACCACTGCTACAACAACCACTACAAAATCAAAGGAGGCTGAATATGAGATTGCACTACAACTGCTTAACTTAAAGCAATCTCAACCCATAAAACCTGCACCTAAAACTTCAAACAAACCAACTACTAAAAGTATTAGAATTGGTGAGTCAGTACACAAGCCAGTAGTTACTCAACCTAAGGATCTTGGAAAGGGTAAAGCTACTATTATTGAAGAAGAGCCACCTTTGAAGTTTAGGAGTAGAGAAGAGAAAGAAGCATTTGATGCAGAGGAATCTAAAAGGTTACATGAGGAATTGAATGCTGAGGTTCTTGCTGATCAAAGGAAGGTTGCAGAACAAGAAGAAGCTTCTCTTAAGGCTATTGAAGATTGGAACAAAGAACAAAGATTGCTTCAAGCCTCTGAGAGACTACAGCAAGAGATGACAATAGAAGAATGGGGTTTATATGATATTGATACAAGGTCAAAGTTGTTGGTGGAGATGTGCAAAAGGATGAAACAACAGAATGAGTTTAAAGAATATCATGCTAAGAAGAACAAGCCACCTACCAAGCAACAGAAGAGGAATCAAATGATAAAATTCATCAAACACATGGGTGAAAATAAGAATTTAAATTTGAAGAACTGTTCTTTTGAAAGAGTTGAGGAGCTATACAACACTTGAAAAAGAAGGATTGATGATTTCACTCCCATGGATTCAGAGAAGGAAGCTGAGATGGTAAGAATACAAAAGAGAGCTGGATCTGTTTTGGAGGAATCTAGTTCTAAAAGACAGAAGTTGAATGATGCATAAAGATTGGATCACTTTGTTGTGGTTAATGAGCAAATGCATGAAGATCCTGTCTCTGCTACACCATTGAAGTCTAAGTTCCCCCTTATAGATTGGCAAATTGTATCAGTCAATGGAAAGGATGTAATTGAGTTGACAAGATCAGATGGATACAAGAGTCAATATCTTTCTTTTGGTTATCTTCTATTCTTTTTAACAAGAAGTGATTTGGAGAAGTTATGGGAATTTGTGTCATTCAGATGTGGTAAGCTAGGACCCACAGGTACTATGGCCTTTTCTATATGGTCTGCTCTTAAGTGCCTTTTTGAGCCTAATCCAAGTGATAAGTGTTGGGAAGATTGCATGGTTCAAGATTGGGTACTATATGAATACTGTAGAGTGCATGCTGTAAAGCTTAGTGAAGAAAGACTCTATATGTTGGTGGATAGAGATTATCCACTTATGCAGATAGTAGTTAGACAGATGCTAGAGGTCAAGCTTACTTTATCCTATTCCAATCCAAAACATCCACTGATTCACCCACTTCTGAGAAAGATTGAAAAGATTTCTAACTATGAAAAGACATTAGCAATCAAGGATAAGATTCATGGAAGAAAGAAGAGGATGGCTGATAGTGGCTGATAGATCAAAAGTTGTAGATCATGATTCTGAGTCTGAGACAGAGCATACAAAGATTGAATAGGACATGGAAGCAAACAAGGAAAGACTGCTGATTCTTACAAAGTTATCTAAAGAGAAGGAGCCAGAGGTTAGTAATGCAGTTCCTCTTATAGTTCATCATCCAATTTTCTCTTACACATTTGAAATCAATGATGGAAGTGAAGGATGTTGGAAGTTTAAGAGAACCAATGGTGAGATTTATGGTTTTATTAAGTTTTCACAAATGCTTTATTACATGGATAGAGATGATTTGGTCACCATCTGGAAGCTGTACAAAGAAAAATTTGGTGATGTGTGTCTAGATGATTATCATGAGAGGGTTGTGTATTATAATTTGAAGATCTTGTTTGAACCCACTCAGGATGAACCAGAATGGAAAGGACTCTATAATGGCAAGGTTGCAAGATGGTTTCTATATCAGTCTTGTGGAGTTCATGTGTTAACCATTCCACCAAAGGTTATTCATATGTTGGTAGAAAATGATTATCCTAAACTGAATAATCATCCAGGGATTATTACTCAGATGTTACAGCCTGGTAGTTTGAAGCTACAAAAACCCTTTGATGATCAAGCTTACAGGTTGCTAAGGAAATATGAGAAGATACTTAATCCTGATAAGTGTTTGGAAGCATCCTCCAAGTAAGGTGTTCTGTGCTTAAGAAGAAACTTGATGATTTTGGTTGTAAATATCAAGTTTAGGGGAGGATTGTTGGGTTTTTGGTTCTGCTAGAATAATTACACTAAGTGTGGAACCACTGCTAGTGTAATAGTTACCACGGCTAGAAGGAATGTTACCACTGCTCAAGACAAAGTACTGCTAGTAGAAGACGCATACCATTACTAATGCTATTTACCACTGCTAGTATTATTATGTCGGTTTAAGTGTTTGTTATTCTAGAATGTCTTGAGTATAAAGTTTTGTATTAGATAAATATAGTAAAGATATTTATCTTGTAGATTACGTATTATATATTGTAAAGGACTCCTTAGCCTATAAAATAAGGTCCTAGGTTAGAGTTAGATATACGTTTTGGAGATATCTAAAGTCGATCACTTCAAGGTTGTAAACCCTAATACTGTCAAGAGTATTCGTATATTATCAATATATTGAAGTGTTTAGTGTTACTATTGTCTTGTTATTATTATTCTTCTTAAGGTTAAACACTAGATTACGCATAGTGTTTAATATATTGTGTTCGTTAAAGTCAACTTCTATACTAGATCGTTTGCTCAACTGGGATCAACAAGGTGCCATGCCATGCAAGTTTTCAACTTGCATAGAAATCAAGTCTATAATACGTGGAACAAGCAAAATGATTCATGCAAACTATATATGGCTAGACACAAAAGTCTTATTCATGCTAGCCATACTATGCATCACTTTCCCTGCTCACAAGCTAAGTTAGTTTTAACCTTACCATACTCATGCAATATCAAATCTCAATACCAATTAAGCACGTCAACTTGAGAAGCCAAATTTGCACAACATGATATCTTATCTTTCTATGGTGACTACACATCTGCTACCCATCATACAAACATACATGAACATCCAATACGCAACACCATGCTGTCCCAAACTTGTTATATTGATTCGGCGAGCAAACCTTCCTCCCCACTCATTTGCTCGCCAATTTCAATACATTGTTGGTGCTAAAAGACAATCAACACAGCGAGCAAACCTTCCTCACCACTCACTTTGCTCGCCTATTTCAATAAGTTGTGGTACTAAAAGACAATCAACACAGCGAGCAAACCTTCCTCGCCCCTTCAGTTTGCTCGCTTGGTAGATTTCTGTAACACCTTTTGAGGGTTCATTTTCGTAAAGTGGATTCGTATAAGTTCATTTCAAAAATTCACACTTTTCTAAACCCACCAAAGGTGATGGATTTGTAAACTTATTCCAATTCACATTCCTATAGTAATTCTCTTGTTGAACCAAACGCCCCCATTAAAGGCCGTTTGGTTTTCTGAATATTTTTAATTGAATTGTAATATGTCAAAAGAATTGTAATATGAATTATTGAAATTTGTCATGGCTATAAAAACGTGGCTTAAAATAAAATATTGCAAACACATTCAAGCAAAATAAAACTAGAATTTTCAAAATATCAAGTACAAAAGGTTCATCGCCATGATCATAAACACAACTGCAGATTACAAAGTGCAACTTGAACACCTCAAAAGATACATAACAAGTTTTAATAACAACACTATAGATCATTCACACACATTACCAACTTAAACACCCAAAAAGACACATAACAAGTTATACCAATGATAGTACAAATCATTCCCACACATTACCATAGTCAAACTTATTCCGACAACATGAAACGCGCCCACTCCTCCCTTTCGTCTTTTTTCAAATCTCAAAAGGTCTACACGCTGGCATGTTCACTTTTTATCCTTCTAATTTCTCTAAACATTTCTGCTTTAGTCAATGATTCCATTTTTCAAGCTCATAAGTGATGAGGTTTGTTTTATTTTTAAACTCAACTTCAAGCTTTATACCTTCACTCAATTCTACTAATGAATCCTTCATTAGATCTCCAAGTAATTTAGTTGCTTTACTGACCACCTCGGCTAAAGAAGCCATGTTGCCCATGCTTTTCCTTTTTCTAGAACGAACACTCGAAATTTCCCCAACACAACTCATATTTGCACGTGCATTATGGCACACTTCCATCTCTTCATCAAATTCATCATTTGAGTTTTGCTCGTAATCTTCATTGTTCGCTTCATCTTTCATTTTAGTAACAAGTTTAGATTTATTTCCTTGAGCTCGGTCTTTTCCAAAGATAATAGATAATTCTGAATAATTAGCAAGCTTTTGGTCCCTCAACTTGGCCGCTCTTGGATGACTCTATTTCACATGTCAAAAGTGAAACAAAATACAAAACATCAGAACTTTAACAAACTTTTAACACATTGATAACATTAAAGTATATTAAAAACAATAATAACGTATAAACTTATTGAGATATATGAATCCCATACACCCGGAGCATTTGTGGTGACACAATTTTTTTCTTCATCATAACCAAACCCACTAGAATGCAACATGTCATAAATAGCTTTCCAATCTTTTTTCATAGTTCTTATACATGATTCAATGTGAGGCTTACCCAGGATACCCGAGTTGGGAAATGATTCTTTTAGTGCAGTTTCCAAATTTTTAAATATCCCGATTTAAACCCATTATAAGTTGTGTATACTCTTGTGTTTACCATATGAAGTAATGCCTCAATAAGCTTTTCATCCTCACTGCTTGTCCACGGTACCCATGATAGTTTCGATTTGCATATCTCCTACCTTGATTAGCACTTTGCGCACCTTGATTAATACTTGCCATACCTAAATAAAAGTAACAAGTATGAATAGAACAGGTGCCAACTAGATCAGTATAAACAATAAAAATATTCAAGTGCCAAATAAACCACTATTATGCTAAATGGACACAACAAGTTCATTAATAGATATAAGATGCCAAATAAAAATAAGGTGCTAAAGTACTTATATATAAATTGTTGCAAATTTCTTAATGAAAAAAATACAGCACATGTTTTCCAAGTTACATAAACTTTAGTTGGTAGCACTCCATGAATTAAACATACTTTGCGCTAAATTATTTCTAAATTCGTTCCATTCATTTGAAGTCCCATTAGAATTTATATTATCTTCGGCTTTATTAAAAGTATACATCTAAGTAAACAAAATCTAGAAATTATGAATCCAGGAGGTGTTTATGTTAATCTTCATAGTTGTTTGTAGCGTTATTTGTGTTTGTGCAGGTTATAAAAGTCTAAGGTCTAAAGGAGCTGCTTTGATATAGTTCAAGGGGTCTTTGTGTTCAAGTGTTGAAAGTTGATTAAGAGCAGCTATAAATAGCTACACGCCAAGATTACTGGATTATTATTCAAGATCCAGTCTCTCTATCTCAAAGTTTTCTCTCTATAGTTTTATTAGGGTTTGTGGTTATATCAATCACTATCTATTGTATTTTGTTAATTTATGTTTAAACCATTCTTGTAGCTTGTAATAAACATTAATGGATCAAATCGTAGGGGTAGTTGGTTGGGTTTGATCCTAATAAAATTAGTTTTGTTTGTGAAATCTTGTTTAAATCATAAAAGTTTACATGGTATCAGAGCCAAGTTGATCTATACTAAATAGTTTTTCAATCTAAACGTTGTTAAAAAAATTAGGATTTCCAAAATTTGGGGATTCTTGGTTTTTCTGGTTGTTTTGGGATCAACGTGTGTTGATTTGGTCATATCTGTATTAGATCGTGTGGTTTGAAGTTATAATTTTAATTTTTCAAAATTAGGGTTTATTGGAAATTTGGGGTTTTTTAAAATTGATTGAGGGATCTTGTTAGTTGTTGTCTTAATCGTATATTTTGTGAAAGATCTTGTCTGAGGGTGATCGGATTGGTCCAATTGGTTTTGTGGAAAACTAGAAGGGGGGTTGAATATTTTTGCCGATTAAAACTTCGTTTTAAAGTATTTAGATCGACTTATTTCAATCCATTTAGTTCGTGTGTTGGATATTGATAGATGGACATATATATAAGTAGTGCAAGAGATAAAGAGTTAAGGAACACAAAACCATAACACAAGTATTTATAGTGGTTCGGCTACAAGGACACCTTCCTTGCCCTACTCCACTCCCCAAGTACCAACTCGAGAGTTTCTAAGCACTACACAACACAAGCTCCTTAATGTGGCTGAGAAGCCTTCACAACGTCTCCTACACTTTATCCGGTACAAGGCTAGACACCGAATTCTTCCACAAGGTAGAACAAAACCTATCACAGCGTCGCCTACACTTTATCCGATACAAGGCTAGATACCGAGTTCCATTACAAAGGAGGAACTACTACCTAACGCTACTACCCAACAGAACTACCCAAATGAGACAAGCTCCTTTTTACAATACTAGAAAGGATATCAATATCCTTTAGCCCAAAATACACAACTTGTACATCGACGCACCATATCAAATGTACACCTTCGGCACTTTACACCAATGCCTTCAACACGACACACTATGGAGAGAGAGAAGAACTATCAACAGGATGCACTTCAGTTGTCTTGATGATGATGAAGCTTAGAAACTCATGACCTTGAGCTTACACGTCTTCAAGAGGTTGTGATCTCGACTTTAAGAGGAACCTAGAGAATCACACAAAGATAAAACTACATAGAATGATCCTTTGGATATGTGGTTAGAAAGGTTATAACATAGGGAGAAAGTATGTCTAAAATGGTTAGTGAGCAAGAGGAAATGGATCACTATTTATTGGCAAAACATGCCTACTGTTCCACGGTTCCGGTGAATCTCTCACCTAAGGGATCCGGCCAGTGACATTCTAGGGATTCGGCTGCTGGGTCATCTTAGTCCGGATTTTGGGTTGCAAATCGGGTTATGGGTTATGGATCATGGGTCAAGGACTTTGGATCATGGATACCCAACAAGATACAATGTACCTGGTCAATGGGTTATGGATCTTGGGTCATTGGTCATGGACTTTGGGTCATGAATTATGGATATTATCCAACATGACTTTATGCATGATGTCATACAATGGGTCATGGGTTATGGATCATGCTCCATGGGTATGGGTTATGGACTTTGGTTTTTAACCAACAAGATTCATGGTACCTAGTCAATGGTCTTGGGTCATGAGTCATGGACTTTGGTTTTTACCCATTATTTACCCATTACAATCTCTACAAAGTAAATATATATTTTTATAAAATGTAAGTAAACAATATTACTTGTAAGTGTTTTATAAAAATGGTTTTGATTTTATATAACTTATTTAACTAAACATGTTTTGATGGTTTTAATATGTTTAGTAAAAGATTGTTAGTAAACTATTAGCTCAAAGCTTTTACGTATTTTATTTATTTTGTTAAAATGATTTTACGTTTCTTATCGACAAAACATTAGAAGATCATAAAATATAAATAAACATTTTTATGGTTTATTTGTATTAACAATCTCCCATTTTTGTTGATGACCAAAAATAAGATTATTTTAAGTAAAAAATAAAATTCGTAAAAATTTAAATTGGAGTTTTTACTCTCTTCTCCCCCTTTTTGTCGAAACTAAAACTGCGTCGAAAAGAAACTAACACATAGTAGAAAAAGTTTTGAGAAAAACTTGTGAAAAGTAAACAAAATGAGGAAGAGAAAAAATGTAAAGAGAAGAAGTAGTAAGGTAAGAAAGAGGTTCTCGTTTTAGCTCCCCCTTGACGGATGCTTCCCTTTGGTGAGGGCGTCAAGTAATTAGGAAGACTAAACGAGTATATTGCAAGTATTTTGCAACGTTTTTGCTTTGACGAAATGCTCCCCCTTGACGAATGCTCCCTTTTGATGAGGGCGTCAAGTATTTAGGAAGGCTAAGTAAATGTATTGCAAGTGTTTTGCAATGCTTTGCTTTGATGAAAAGTTCCCCTTGTTAAGGGCGTCAAAGTCTTCATATGTATTTAGAAAATCTACAAAACAAATGTTAGAAAACAAGTATATGGTGCATTGTTTCCTGCAAATGAGCTTTAAGTTAGCTCAAGAATTGTATTCTGTCCACCGGTTCTACCGGATCCTTCATTTGAGGATCCGTCCAGGCAAAATGAAGGGAACCGTGTACCTGCAACTTAGTAGCAGCAATGTAGATATAAGTAGTGATGTAAACGTCCAAGTAAGTTAAGTATTGTTGCACCAAACATGTTCACATAACTATATAACATACAAATATGTAGTTTCATTTAATAAAACAAGAGAAATGATACACATGTCTCTAAAAATAAGAAAATGATACAAACATGCATTAAAGTAAAAGTCCTAACAATCTAAGTTGCGCCTAAGACTAGAGGAAACATCACGTGTGCTTGTATTCCTAGGTTTAAGGATGATTAGATTTGTTGACTTTATCAAAACGTTCAAGAAGGTGATAGAACATGAAACGTACTTCATCACGTACTTCATGGACTAACCCTTGCACATGTTGACAATGATAGCAATCATTGTCATGACTAAGAAATGGTAGTGGTAAGATTGGAGAAGTTTGAGGAGGTAAGTTTGATGAGGAAGGTGAAGGTTCCACAAAGGATGGAGGGTTTAGTGGAGGTAAGGTTGATGAGGTAGGTGGTGGTTCTATCAAGGATGAAGGTGGTGATATATGTGTTGGTGGTGGATGTAAAGAAGTATCTACTTCCATATAGTCCAGTTGTTGAGATTGGTGATTCCTAATAATCCAAAATGGACCATTTGAGGGTGAAGGAGAAAGAGACATGGGTGCTAGTGAAGTTCCAACACCAAGGTTTTGGTGAGAAGGTTGTTGTGGTACCATTTTCTCAATTGATGAGAATGTGGGCAATGGTGGTGGATGAGAAGGCCTAGGGGGCAAGTCTTCTAGAGAGTAAAGTTTTGGAGATGAAAGAGGTGTGGTGAAGGAGAGAGCTCTAGGCTCTAGAGGTGAGAGTTTGGTTGCTTTAGTGGTGATAGGAGTGTTTGGTTTTGGAGATATGGTAGTGTTTGGCAAAGGTTATTTTGTGAGAACAAGTCTTTTGGGAGTTGGTTTGATTGGTAGAGTTGGTTGGGAAGGAACTCTAGTGTTTGAAGCTTTGATGGGTGATGACTCGGTTGAGGAAATTTCATGAACAACACGAGCAATTTTCTTGGGAGATCCTTTGGTTGATGAGTTTGCACTAGGTGTTTTTCTCATGGTGAAATGTTACAAGGTGAGATTTGGAAAGGGAAGTTTAGCTACTGAGAATGACTATTTGAGTGATGGTTTGTAAGTACAAACACAAGTGGTTTATATAGGGAGAAATTAGGCAAGTGAATTAAAGTCTAAACCACTAAAATTCTTCAAATTGCAATGATTTGCATGCACAAGAGTTAACTACAGTGTTTTTCTGTTCTAGGGAGTTATTTAAGACAATGTGGAGTGTTTAGATTAACAAAGAGGGTTTGAAATGATTATATCAAGTGAGATTAGGCTTTCTGTGCAGCCGGTTCTCACGGATCCCTCCGTTGAGGGATCCGGCTAACTTTAAGCTAGAGATCCGGCTCTCAGAAGCCAAGAAAAAGGGTGATTGGGTTCTAGCAAGGTCTAGCACCTATATATCTTGAGTGGTTTAGTCTACTAAGGTATCTTAAATGGTATAAGACTTAAATGACCAAGCACAATGAGTGAGGATAGCCAATGATGACTTTAGATATGGAGTTTTTATGAACACCAGTGAGTGATCAAGGATGACACTAAGAGTTTTGAGGATGGCAAATGATCATAGAAACCAGATGGTGATCAAAGAAAAATTTAGAAAAATATTTAAAAATCACAAGAAATGAAACACTAGTTTTTAGAGCATTTTAAGGTAAAGATGACTGAAATCAATTTGTTAAAATTGAGAGAAATATCAACCTAGGTGTTTTGAGATGAGATAAACAATGTGTAAACATTGGAGCAGAAAGATGGTGAGTTTTAAAGTAATGATAAATCAAAAACACCTTGAATGTGATCCTAAGTCATCCAAGAGTGAATATGAGATCAACTGAGCCTAAGGAAAGTTTAAGTGATCCTAATGTAGCATGTTTAACTAGTCTAATAAGGTATGGAAGATTGGATTGATGCAAGGAAGCTAAAAATGAAGTTTTGTTTACCCGAATCTCACAGATCCTACCCTTGAGGGATCTGGCTAGTTATAGCCAAGGGATCCGGCATCTGAGATAGATTTCCTTAACAGAATGGTTGCAAAATTTTGCTCTACATATCAAATTTTGAAACTAATGATTTCTACAGCAAGCATATATGTATATGAGTACAACATAGTAAATATAGCAGGTAGAGACAACATGTAATAAAAGAAAATGATTAGCAACTATTTCATAGACATGATCAAGTTACATTGGTGAATCAAGAGAAAGCCTAACATTGATTCTCTAATGAGTAGGAAATCTTTTATTCATAAGCTAACTTTTATCATTCGTTGTTTTTGTTTTGATGGATCACCAAATGGGTCTTGAGCGGTTGATAATTCAGGAATGAAGAATGAGGCAATGAGAGATGCATTCAGAGGTTCCATCATTCTATTCATAAGTGAACATTGAGGGCTTTGAAATTGTGGATGATAGTACATGATATGATGATAGAGACGTGTCAAAAACATCCCATAAGGTATTAGTTTGTTCTTGTTACCTTGGAGGTTTACGATTCGCCTAGCGAAGAAATAGGCAAGATTGTATAGTTGTTGAGTTAGGAGACAGTAAATCATGTGAGCACAACATGCGGGAAGTATCTCACGATTTCCTGTAAGACTCCAAATATTTTCACGTAGGATGACTGTGAGAGGTTTTAGATCATCCCGGAGTTCACGTGTATGAATTATGTTGGGATTTGAGTAGTTGGAACGTTGAGGGGTGCATAGAAAACGCGTTATTTCTTGAGGAGAGGGTATGTATGAACAATATGGATTGTTTTCTTCATAATAGTTGAAGAGAGAATCAAGGGACCAATCTTCTGTGAAAGCACATTGTTCATAATTTGAATTCGAGAATGTGAGCAAATTGCTCAAGAGTCAAAAAGTTTTGGTTTTGATCCAAAACCATAGTGATAGAGAACGATCCTCGTTACGACGAGCTCAACTTGACGGAAGAATTCCAACACAAATCACGGACAAATTTTCTCGTTGATGCCGAGAATACCTTCTAGTCCTATGGTGCGGAATGAAGTATTGATACCCTCTTGAAGATTAGAAGTGAGTCAACAAAACGTCCTTCATGAAAGAAACAAGTTTCAAGATTATTGAACCCACGAACATGATTGCCAGGAGTGTTTGGTTCAAGAGATATGTTTGGTATGTAGACATAAGTAAATTTATTGGGATATGAAAGTGCTTAACGGTTAAAGTGCTGAAGATTAATAAAGTATTGCAGAATGACAAAGAACTGGAAAAAGTCAAAGAATCAAAGTACTGCTAAATGATAAAGTCAAAGTACTGCATACGAAGTCAAAGTACTGCAAGATCAAAGAACTGTTTTATTCATTTATAGAAAGTCTTGTAATTCTAGAATATTCTATATTAGATTACTTGTCGTACAAGGATACAATTTGTAAACCGACTAGGGTTATCCTTGAGCATATAAAAGGACCCCTAGATTGGCATTAGAGGTACGAATTCAAGAGTCTTAGAGTTAATGTTTTAGAGAAGATCGATATTCTTAGAGTTGTTGAAGTATCTGCATAATAAGCAGATTTAGAGTTAATAATAAAAGTTATTCTTCTTAGATTTGTTAAGTAAATTCCGCATACTTAATAAAGATTACTCGTTGTTTCATTGTTAATAACTTAGGATTTATCCGAGGTTGTTAAACCTTAAACAAGCTATTTAAGTTAGTTTGGTTAGAGTACATCGATCCAACAAGTGGTATCGAGCTTGTGTTGAAACTCGACTAAGAAGAAACCCTAAAACCTAAAGATGTCGATGATTCTGCTCCACCACCTTCCATCACTTCAATGAGGATTCCCCGTCATCAAGAAGGCGAATATGACTTATGGTGTATGAAGATGAGGCAAGACATTGCCATTACGCACCATACCTATGGAATGTAATTGTCAATGGTAATGAAGTAGTTCCAACTGAGAGATTCCCTGGACAACCTAAACCACCCAAAGCGGTCTTACCAAGAACAACATTAAGAAATCAAGAGGGCTCTCAACATTCTCTTGTCGCCATTCCGAGATGGACATCTACCAAATTCCATGATGCTAAAGATGCAAAGCAACTCGGGTCGCTCTCAAGACTAGATTTGGAGGAATGAAGCTTCTAAGAAGATGCACGTAAATCAAGCAAGCAACAGTTTGAAACTTTCACCGAGTGAAAGAGAGAGTCTGATGTCGCATATGATAGGTTTCAAAATCTCCTCAACATGTTGGAGTTATACAAGCGAAGTATCGACTTGAAGATGCTAATCAAATTTCTAAGGAGTTTGCCATCCACATGGCATGTGATTGCTACAATGATCGAGGACAACCCGTTTGGATGTCATGGACTTTGATGATCCGTACAACCATCCGAAGGTGTATGAGCATGAGATGAATGGTCAAACAAGTTCTAAGTCTCACAAGATTGCTTTTCTATCATCTCGAAAGAGGCGCGATTCCACCAAAAGTATCGCTTCTCTACTCAAAGTACTTGTGACTCAAAGCACGCGACTCAAAGCACTGCCTCGTATGCTACTCCCATCCATGCTCAAGAAACCCCATCACCTACTACTATGCACTCGATGAAGTTGTGTGCTCCTTCTTTGCACAAACAAGCTAGTTTACCAGTAGTTTATGAAGAAGATCTCTCCCATTGACGAGGATGCTTTAGAAGAAATTGATATCGTGTGGCAAGTTGCTTGATCAACGCAAGGATCAAGAAGTACATGAAGAAAACAGGAAAGAGCATTGATTTCAAACCAAAACAGGAATCACTTTTGACAAATCCAAAATTGAATGCTTCAATTGTCAAAAGACCGACACTTTGCAAGGAGTGCAGGTTTGCTAAGTATCAAGCAAACAGATGACCGAGAAACCAAAGCCGGAGCTAAAAGAAACTTATTATCAAACAAAGGCTTTGGTTGCTCAAGAGAATTTGTCGAAGTTGACCGGAGTGAAGAGTTTGATGATGAACCAAAGGACTTATTGTATGGTAGCAAAGGGAAGAAGCGTTGAAGATTCAAGAAGAATTGGACCGAGCACTGCCTTTGATGAGGAAGTTGATCATGCCGCTTTGTAACTGGAGATGTGTATGGAGGATTTGATTGAGCTCGGAGTGTGAAGATGATCCTGTTCTACTTGCAATGGTAGCTATTTCACCAAGTTCATCCCCATCTCTCGAGGTATGCTTAAATTGTCATGAGGTAGCAGTTATCAAATAACCTTAGAGTCAATGGAAGCCAAAATATTAACACATGAAAATAATGAAATGGTCAATGAAAAATATGAACAACAGGATTACCGCTAAAACTAAGTGAATGGAAACTAAAGCAGAAAAGCTGCCAAATTGAGAAACTAACTAAGGAGAGAGATGATTTGTTAGCAAAGTTTGATGCCCGGAAAGAATCTGGTTTGTCACATGTTACTTATGTTCAAAAACAGAGAAAAGCATATATTAGAACTGGCTTAGGTTTTGGTATGAACTTTGATAACATAGAAGAACATCCACCTAGTGACAAGGATGAAGGTGATTTTGAGGATGTAACCACTAGTGATGATGAACTTATTAATTATGTAGACACATCTAGTAATGAGGATTCAATTAGTGAATCACCTCCGAGTATAAGAAAGATGAGGTTATCATGTCGCTCCACATCCCGCTGGTAGTCATCAACCCATAAGACCCGATGTTTCACGCTTTGGTGTAGACAGGTCTAGAATTTAGGAAGAAGCTTATTGGTCAATCTAAGTCTAAAACCCCAAAAGAAACTGTTGAAACAAATTTTCAAAATCAAGCAAGACTTTCTACTCAAAGTATTGCTCCACAAGCGCACTTTAAGAAAATCTTTTCAAAATAATACTTGCTAAACCTTTTGGGATAATTTTGGTCAAAACAGTTTAATCATTCACCTAGAAGGCACAATAGTTTTGGTCATAGACATAGAAGAAGTCACTTTGGGAGTATGGGTGAAATATTGTGTTTTGTGTGTTATAGTCCTACTCATCTTATCAAGCTCGTAATACCTTAGGAAATTTCCAAAGAATGTGTCCGCCAACCGAAACCTAGAGAGAACAAACCAACCGAAATAATTCTAATAGGGTCAATCACAAGAACTTCTCACCGATCATAGGTACCTCACCAAAGAAGACCTTTTTCTAAACCACCAAGATTTTCACAAGCGGTACCTTCTCAAAGTATCGCTTAGTCAAACCAAGGTATCTGCGAATATCACTTGGAACAAATCCTAGGAGATCTCATTACTATCAACCTAGAAGGTACTACAATTCACATAGGGATCTAGATCACAGAACCAAGTGTTAAACCTGAATGGGTTAAGAGAGAAAGTATTGTAGAGGACAAACAAGATTTCAACAAAAGTGAATCGATGTTTTATAATACAAGAAAAGGAGAATGAATTTGTAAAGAGAGTTCATTGAAAATCCGTAAAGTTTTGAAAATCCACATGCTAAAAATCAAAAGATAATTCGATCATGTTTTAAAAAATAGTGGGAATTACATACTTAAAGAATTTGAGTTTGTAACTCCATGAGGGAACACAAGTCAAGAATGGCTTGGGTTCCTAAAAGAAACTAACTCTTTAAATCTTTGTGCGGGGCAACCCGCAGGAAGAGCTTAAAGATCATCTTATTGTGGATAGTGGTTGCTCTGGAAGCATGACAGAGACAAGGATATTCTCATCGATTTTAGATCTATTAGTGGAGGAAGAGTTGCATTTGGGAATGATCCCAATGGAGGAAGAATTACTAGGAAAGGAACCATCAAAGCGGGCGATAGATTTTGAGAATGTTAGATATGTGAAGGAGCTCAAGTTCAACTTATTGTTAGTCTCTCAAATCGTGATAAAAGCATCATGTGTTATTCATTGACACGTAATGTCTCATCCTTTCCTCCTCAATTCAAGCCTGTGATGATAACTTGGTAGTACTCAGTACCAAGAACCAATGATGTGTATAGTCCGGACATGAAGAGTCTTCACTCTATAGGAGAGCCACTTGTTTAGTGGCAAAAGCAACAATCAAGAAGCACATCGGCATAGAAGATTGGGCCATGTAAATTTCAAGAATATCAACAAACCGGTCAAAGGCAATTTAGTTAGAGGTTTACCTTCAAAGACATACAAGAATGATCACTCATGCTTATCATGCAAGAAGGGTAACAACACAAAGCTTCATGCAAGAAGCTTGAGGAGAGAACAATTAGAGAACCATTGAGTCATACATATGGATTTGTTTGGACCTTTTTCGTGGCAAGTTTAAACAAGAAAAATCTACCGCTTGGTTGTTATAGATGATTGCAGAGATTTAGTTGGGTATTTTTCTTGGGATTTAAAGATGATACTTTGATGCTATTCATACTCTAATAATAGCACTTGAAACCAATTGAGACTCAAGGTCGAGGTATTAGATGTGATAATGGGACCAATTCAAGAACAAGCTTATGGATGACTTCGTGCAAACAAAGGAATTAAGAGGAGTTCAAGATTGCAAGAACACCACAGTGAGAATGGTGTTGCGTAAAGGAAGAATAGGACTTTGATTGAAGCAGCAAGAACAATGTTCGCCGATTCACAACTACCTATTCAATTCAAATTTCAAGCCGTAGTACCGCTTGCTATGTACTTACAGATCACCACCAAACCACATATGAAGACACCCTATGAGTTGTCGATGGGTAATAAACCCAACATTCGCTTTATGAAGCCTTTTGGATGCCCTCTCACTATTTTAAACACAATTGATAATGCGGGAAAGTTTGATGGCAAGTCAAGAAGGATATTTATTAGGATATTGTACCAATAGTAAGGGCTTTAGAGTGTACAATAGAGTCACTAAGAAGGTTCAAGATTGTCTTCATATCGAAGTTTTAGAAGATCAAGAGAATCGAAAGGTAAATGTCCCGATTGGATGTTTGATCTTGAAGTTTTAACTCCTTCTATGAATTATGTACCGTCGAGAAGAAAATCAACTTGTGTATAATGGAGAAGATTCACAAGATGTTGTTCATGGAGTTCACATTAGACCCGATGATGTTCTGATGAACCAAAGCAAAGTAATCGATGCACCAAAGCTAAATCGATAATCCAACATCTTCACTATCTCACCGAGGATCAAGATATTCAAGAGACACTTAATCGATGCTTTTCAAGATGTAATGGCACATTCTTATTCGATGAACAAAGAAGAGCTTATGAAGAAGCAAAGAAAAAGAATAAGACTGCAGAGTATTCTCACAAGATTTGGACAAGATTAACAAAGTCTTCACGCACTCGATTGACAAGATTTTAGATGATTTAGATGATCCTACAATGCCTGGTTTAGAAGAAACTGATGATGAGTTTGAAGATGAAGGTATTTTCTCAGATTCCAATGAAGATGCTGATTTTACTAATCTCAATGATACTTATGGAGTTCCACAGTCTCCAATCTTAAGAATCCATAAGAATCATCCTACTGATCAAATCATTGGTCCTTCTACTTCTGGAGTCATGACAAGACACAAAGCTAAGCGTTTTACTACTCCTCACAATGCTTTACTTAGCTTTGTGTATAAACAAAACAGGCTGAATCATAAGGACCATCAAACCTGCCTATTTACTTGTTTTATCTCTCAAGAGGAACCCAAGAATATTGCTCAAGCATTGACTAAAGAGAGTGGGTTGAAGCTACGCAGAAGAACTTCTTCAATTTAAACTTCAAGAAGTTTGGGTATTATGTGATCTTCCGGATGGGAAGAGTTATTGAACCGATGGGTTTTAGAGTCAAGAGATGAAAGAGGCAATGTCATCAAGAACAAGGCAAGGTTAGTAGCTCAAGGCTCATGCATGTGAAGAAGGAGTAGATTATGATGAAGTTTTTGCTCTCAGTAGCTAGGATTGAAGCTATTAGAATATTTCTTGCTTTTGCTTCATATATGGGATTTCGTGTTTACCCGATGGATGTCAAGAGTGCCTTTCTATATGGCACCATTACAGAGGAAGTTTATGTCAAACAGCCTCCTAGTTTTGAAGATCCTAAACATCCTAACAAGGTGGTTAAGGCTCTTTATGGCCTTCATCAGGCACCTAGAGCTTGGTATGAGAGGCTCTCCACATTCTTATTACAACATGGTTACAGGAGGGGAGCTATTGGCAAGACTTTGTTCCTCAAGAGAGACAAGAAGGATATCATGTTAGTTCAAGTCTATGTTGATGATATCATCTTTAGAGCTACCAAATGCCTATGGTTAAGGAGTTTGAGCACCGATGCGTAAGGAATTTCAAATGAGTTCAATGGGTGAGTTAACATTCTTTTGGGACTTCAAGTTAAGCAAGGAAGGTATTTTATTAGCCAAGATAAGTATGTATCGACATACTTAAGAAGTTCGATTTTGATGCTATGAAGCCAAGAACTACACCTATTAAATCAATCAACTCATTGGGCAAAGATGAAGATGGACAACCTGTTGAAGTCAAGTTATACGGATCAATGATTGGTCGTTTTATGTATCTCACCGCATCAAGGCCTAATATTATGTTTGCGGTGTGTTTATGTGCAAGATATCAAGTCTCACCAAAGATCTCTCATATGAATGCGCTTAAAAGAATTTTTAGTTATTTGAAACAACAACCTAAGTTGGGGTTGTGGTATCCTAAGGATTCACCTTTTCACTTGGAAGCTTTTTCGGATAGTGATTATGCAGTGATAATTATGACGAAGATCAACAACCGGAGGATGCCAATATCTTGGAAGAAGATTAGTCTCCTGAAATGTAAGAACAGACAATTGCAGAACATCCTCATCAAGTCGAATATGTGGCTCACGTAAGTTGTTGTGGACAAGTTGTTGTGGATGCGTAATCAACTCTTGGATTATGGGTTCAATTTAAGAATACCCTATCAATATTGATAATGAGAGTACTATTTGTATTGTGAAGAATCCACTATCATTCCAAGACCAAGCACATCTGATTAGGCATCACTTCATCGTAGATTGCTATGAGCACGTGCTCATTAATGTGGTCAAGGTTCACACGAATGATAATGTAGTGACTTACCCACCAAAGGCTTTGATGTTTCAAGATTTAATCACTTGGTGGTAAGCATTGGCATGATTAACTACTGAGCTAGATTTAAGGGGAGGACTATTTAGTATTAGTATAGTCCTGTGCATTGCTTGAGGGGAGGATATTTATGAATACTTAGTTTATACCGAGGAATTTGGAAAAGTACTATTTTTTATGAAAGTACTGCTTGAAAAGTACTGCTTGGAAAGTATTGCTTGGGAAAGTACCGCACACGTGAAAGTAATGTTTGTCTTATTAAAGCACTCGCTCCAACGGTAATATTGAGGGTAATTACTACTAACGGTAACTTTGTTATTATGGTCCGTGATTTTCAAATCTCACCTATAAATAACTACTCTCGATTTTCCTCTCATATTGATATTCTCATATCTTTTCATATTTCTCTCACCATCTCTTTATTATTCGATTATCTCTTATTGTGCTTACATAATCAACAATGGCGAATCGTAATATCGCTTCCAAGCACAACATGGTGGCGAATTTAGACAAGACCGAATTTAATGAGGCTTTTCATGATATAATTGATTATCTTACTGGTCGCCAATCGCTTATGCTCTTTTAGTGGAGCGGATATAATTGAACCTCGATTCAAGAATTTTGGGCTAATGCTAGGATAATATGGAGAATGATGAATTTTATATTCGATCAACGCTTCTCGGAAGAACTGCAGATTACTGTAAGCCTCTATTCGAGAAGACTTATTGTTTAATGATGAAGAAGGGCTATTCGCTTTGATAAACAAGCGATTTGGGATACATTTAGGGACATTGGCTATGAAGGGTCCTTATGTAACAAACATTCAGAAGCCCTTATTTTGTCCTCATTGGAAGTTTTTGGTTCATGTGTTGCTCCATTGCATAAGTGCTAAGAGTACCTCTTGGGAGCGGTTTGGGTCAAATATAACATCCGCTATAGTGGGATTAGCTACCAATCATGTTTTCAACTTCTCAAGGCTAATTCGGATGGAATGCTCTCACACATCTCACATGGTTCCAAATGGTTAATGTACCCAAGGTTTATATGTTTTCTTGAACAAGCAACTTGTCGATGTACCAAAGCCTCTGCAGACTTACTACCGTTATTGTACAACAAGCAAAGATTTTACGCTTATGGAGAGGAAAAGTGATTTATTCATCGGAAGACACACTCCATTAATCGCTTCAATGATGGAGGTTGTTCGTTATTCGTGATGAAGTCAAGAAAGTAATGAAGAAGAAAGTAATGCTTCTTCACAAGATAACGCTTCTCGTGGTACCGCATCACAACGCATCGAATCTCAACGCATCGCATCACAAGGTACCGCTTCCCGTCTATCAAGTTCAAGAGCATATTGCAGTTACACCTCCACAATCTCCACAAGTATCTGTACATGCTTCTCATCAAGAAGCACATTCACCATCTGAAGGAGATGCAGTCTCTATGGAGCCTGAGGGTCAAGTTCTCAACAACTATGCTTTAACAAGGGAATTGACAAGGTTGAAGAAATCATTTGAAGATCAAAGCATCAAGCGACAAGAGGTTGAAGCTTAAATTTAGAAGACTCAAAATTTTGTCCGCCATTGGTTCAACATCATCGCCTATGGGTCAAATCTCAAAGGAAGCAAGGACGACAAACCAAAGGCAAAAGGTTCATAAACCATCTTCCGTCCAATTGGGGAGGAATTTAGAAGAAAAGAATTTGAAAGAAGATGTTGTTAAGGAGAAAGAATCTCAAGGCATCAAGAGCATGTTATCATTGAAAGTATCAAGAAGAAAGGTCAAGATCAAGGTCTTGAACAAAAAGTATCGCTTTTCATGGAACCTTCGGACAAGAGTTAATTACTCCAAGAGTATTAGATTTTGAAGAGGAAGTCGGTCCTTCAATTGTTATTCATGAAGAACAAGTCGGTCCTCAACAACCGCCATACCGTAAGAAGTCGATACACACAAACCTATAAGAACCGCAAGTGATGATGAAACTATTCTTTGAAATATTGCATGGTTTATCAAAGCCAAGGAGTGTTATTATTTCAAGTTGCAGAGGAACAACCAAGAGCTTCTCAACCTGCAATAGATCCTAAGGATAAAGGTAAAGGCAAGTTGATAGAAACTAAGAAGAAAAAGCTAACTTTGGCGGATCTTAGAGCAATTGAAGTTGCTAGGAATGAGGTCAGCACTAGAAAAGTGCAAGAAGAACTTAATGTCAAGTAGTGATCAAGTTACTAATGAAGAGGCAATGAATGAAGAAGCAACTAGGAAATTACAAGAAGAATTGAATGCTAAAGATGTCGAACCATTACAAATACCTACTCCTGCTTCTTTCTACCTAGAAACCAAATCTTGCTAAAGAAAGGAATGCAATGATTGCTTATTTGAAAAGTCGAGGATATAAAGGATTGCGAAGTTGAATTATGTCGATATGAAAAGATTATATGATGCCGAGACAGAGGCTTATAAGAAGGATGTTGCAAGCATCAAAGATTATAAAGATGAAGCTACTTGGACCAAGCGAGAAAGAAAGAAAAGTTTAAAAGAAAAGGAAATCAAGTTGAAGATATACGCTTTTCAAAGAAAGAAAAAGTTGAGTTAAGATCTCAAACTAGGGATGAATTAAGAAATTATCTCGTAATAGTAGATTTTGAATATTCCAAAGAAGATGTTGATATGAAGATGAATAGATCTCGATTATTGCTTTTGAAGTTGTGGAATCTAAAGATGGAAGCTATCCGATGTTTCATAGAGAAGATGAAAGCTTTAGAGTGTTCAACGAGCTATGGGATTTATTGCACATCATAGATAGAGTGGATCTATTCTATTTATATCATGTGGTGCGAGCTTATTTTGAACATAATCCATCGAAGGAATTGGTTTAGTTTTACTTGGAGATCTCACAACCGCATGGGAAACCAAGAACAGAGCAAAGATGAAATTTGGAAGAATCAAGAGAACTGGGAAATTGTTAGTGGAGATTCTTTGAAGAATCTGTGTACATGTTCTAGAGTCGGAAAATGGAACAATGATTCACATGTTTGCAGATAGAAGATATCCTCTTACGCTTGAGCTTATGAGGAGGATGTTAGAGCATGGAATGGAAGTTGAAGAGGATAATGAAATTGCTTGTATGGTCATCAACTGCTTATAAACCGGACGCTATGGTCGATGATGATGAATAAGCGGTATGAATTTTCATTGAATAAATTATTTTTGATAAAACAAGATTTTATTCAAAGTATCGCCGATCAAACAAGATTTTAATCAAAGTCTCGCTTGCGCTTTTAACCGCTTAAATGATTTTTGGAAGAAACCTTTGTTAAGTAACAAATATTTTGAAACAAAGGTTGAATAAATGGTTTTGAGATGATAACATCAATAGGTTATCAATCCACCATGGTTACAAAAGGATTGGCTAATCAATGAGCAAACGGCTCGTAAAGATATTTCAAACCGCTTTTAGTTGACAACTTCCTAATAAGTTGGATGGTAATCAACTCACCATATCAATAATGTGAAGAGTTGGCTAGCCTACAAGAAAATGGCTTGTGGTAAAGGTCATGGAAAAACCATTATTGGTAATTAGTTCACTATTAGATAAAAGAACTAACTAGTCCGTAAGGTACAACTTTTGGTAAAGACAACTCAAATCGTTGATAGTCGATGATTTGCTAAAATCATATGGTTATCGAGTATCATGATCTTACACATCAAAACATTTGGCTACTCCATAGTTAATGGCTTTGGTAAAGAGAAATCAAATCCATTAAATTTTCAATGATTCACCTCTCACATGAGTTAACACACCGGAAGTGATGAGAATAGTCGCAACTTAAACTGAATTAATGTACAAATTGTCATATGTTCTTTGTGTTCTTTGAAAAGATGGAGCTTGTTGGATGATGCCGTAAAAGAATATTTCTAAAGATATTTTGACTATGCACGAAACTACAAAGATACAATCCAAAGACAAAGACACAATCTATCGTTTAAAGATGAAGTCGATAAAGATAAATTCACAAAGGAACTTGAAGCCAAACAAGTAGAATTCAAGTTGGGAGGATTGTTGGGATATGAAAGTCTTTGAGCAGCTTAAAGTGTCAAGATTAATAAAGTATTGCGTAATGACAAAGAACGGAAAAGTCAAAGAATCAAAGTATCGCTAAATGATAAAGTCAAAGCATCGTGACTGAAGTCAAAGTACCGCAAGATCAAAGAACTGCTTTATTCATTTATAGAAAGTCTTGTAATTCTAGAATATTCTATATTAGATTACTTGTCGCACAAGGATACAATTTGTAAACCGACTAGGTTATCCTTGAGCCTATAAAAGGACCCCTAGATTGGCATTAGAGGTACAATTCAAGAGTCTTAGAGTTAATGTTTTAGAGAAGATCGATCTTCTTAGAGTTGTTGAAGTATCGCATAATAAGCGATTTAGAGTTAATAATAAAAGTTATTCTTCTTAGATTTGTTAAGTAAATTCGCATACTTAATAAAGATTACTCGGTGTTTCATTGTTAATAACTTAGGATTTATCCGAGGTTGTTAAACCTTAAACAAGCTATTTAAGTTAGTTTGGTTAGAGTACATCGATCCAACAAAGCGATGATCGAGGTCATACTCATGAGACATGTTGAGACCTATAGACATGGAACGAATAATTTACATGAGTATGTTAGTACATAGTAAAACTTCGAGAGTATGAGCGTTTTTTATTGGTGACACTTTTAAGTATTTTAATCATAGTTTTGGAATATAGTAAAGTGATAGGATCTCCTAACGTTTTTATTGTCTATTTTATTTTATTAACAATGACACTCCTATATTTTTAACTCACTCCCTTTTGACATCTAGTGAAATTTCTTTTTATAGTGAGTTTCATGAAGTGATTTTTATGGTGTTTGTGTAGGAAAAAGGAAAATAGTGCATGAGTTTCTGTCATCTGTTCCTCCGGTTCTGTCGGTTCCTTTTCAAAAAGGATCCGGCCAGTTAAGATCCAGGGATCCCGGAGATCTGCAGAATTGTCGTAGGTTCTATTTTTATAACTCATGTGTTGTGAAATAAATGTGTTTTAGCCAGTGTTAATTCTTGAACATACATTAATGGTTTTAAACACGTTGGGATTTTGAACGCTCGATTGTGAGAAAAAAAGCATATTACGCGAGAATGAAATGAGATAACTGAAATATCATTTATATTTCATTTCCATGCTTAAAGCAATACAAAGGATCGGATAGATGATACAAATGTAGATCAATAAAACAAAGAACATGTCTCCATGCGAGAATTTGATCATAGGATAAAAGAGGCGATGGCGAGACGATGATGATCACGAGGCGATGTAGACCATGATGAAGAAGATCTTCTTGGTTTGGATTTCTCAAAATGGGATGATGAAGAAGATGAAGTCAGTGTGAGTGTGAGAATTTTAAAAGTGGAAGATTTGAAAAGTGGGATTTGTTAGAGAGGGTTTGACGTTCGAAAAAATCTTTTATGGGAAAGAGGAGTTTTAAGATTTGTGCTTTGTTTTATTTGTGTTTAGGGGATTAGATTTTTAGAGATTAGGTTTAGACAACACATATTGATACATTTAGGTTTAGACGGAGGATGACACGTAAGTACGAAGTTATCTAAAGAAACCACATATATCATATAAATGTATTTATATGAGAGAAAAATAAACACATAATTTCCATTAGTGACATGCAAGCATATGTTTTAATAATATTACTTAGAGATAAGTCTTATAAAAGTCATATCTCTATTGCAATTTGAGTGTCCTTTTTGAAGAGATTTATCAATGGACAACTCTGGGTTCTTTGAGATTTTCTTGGTAATATGTTTGGATAACTTTTTGGGGAAAGTTATCTTATTACACAAGAATCTTGATGGTCTACTTATTTTGGGAATAACTAAAAAAAATGACAAGTAAGGTTAATGCATTTTCTAAAGCAAAATAAGATGTAATATAAAATGAGTATTACTATCTAATCAACATCCAATGATATAAAAACAATTCTTGAAACATAGTTTTGTTTTAAGAAATTTCCTTCTTTGTAGTTTTCAAACGTTACAAGGATCGTATCAAGTTTTTAAAGTACAATATCTTGTAAGAAACTTGGTAACTAAGCTCGATGCCAATTGTGGAAAACTAGAAGGGGGTTGAATAGTTTTGCCGATTAAAACTTCGTTTTAAAGTATTTAGATCGACTTATGTCAATCCATTTAGGTCGTGTGTTGAATATTGATATATGGACATATATATAAGTAATTCAAGAGATAAAGAGTGAAGGAACACAAAACCACAACACGAGTATTTATAGTGGTTCACCTATAAGGATACCTTCCTTGCCCTACTCCACTCCCCGAGTACCCAACTCGAGAGTTTCTAATCACTACACAACATAAGCTCCTTAATGTGGCGGAGAAGCCTTAACTACGTCGCCTACACTTTATCCGGTACAAGGCTAGACACCGAGTTCTTACACGAGATAGAACCAAACCTATCACAACGTCTCCTACACTTTATCTGGTACAAGGCTAGATATTGAGTTCCATTACAAAGGAGGAACTACTACCCAACACTACTACCCAACACTACAACCCAAAGGAGACAAGCTCCTTTTTACATTACTAGAAAGAATATCAATATCCTTTAGCCCAAACTACACAACTTGTACATTGACGCACCATATCAAATGTACACCTTCGGCACTTTACACCAATGCCTTCAACACGACACACTATGGATGGAGAGAAGAACTATCAACAAGATGCACTTCAGTGGTCTTGATGATGACGAAGCTTAGCAACTCATGACCTTGAGCTTGCACGTCTTCAAGAGGTTGTGATATCGCCTTTAAGAGGAACCTAGAGAATCACACAAAGATAAAACTACATAGAATGATCCTTTGGATCTATGGTTAGAGAGATTAGAACATAGGGAGAAATTATGTCTAAAAGGGTTAGTGAGCAAGAGAGAAATGGCTCACTATTTATAGGCAAAACATGCCCTCTTGTTCCATGGTTCTCGTGGATCCCCACCCAGGGATTTAGTCGGTGCAATTCCGTGAATCCGGTTGTTGGGTCGACTTAGTCCGGATTTTGGTTATGGACCATGGGTCATGGACTTTGGATCATGGATACCCAACAAGATACAATGTACCTAGTCAATGGGTTATGGATCTTGGGTCATGGGTCATGGACTTTGGGTTATGGATTATGGATATTATCCAACATGACTTCATGCATGATGTCATGCAATGGGTCATGCGTTATCGATCATGCTTCATGGGTATGGGTTATAGACTTTGGTTTTTACCCAACAAGATTCACTGTACATATTCAATGGATCATGGGTCTTGGGTCATGGGTTATGGACTTTGATTTTTACCATTATTTACCCATTACAATTTATACAAAGTACATATACATTTTTATAAAATGTAAGTAAACAATATTACTTGGAAGTGTTTTATAAAAATGGTTTTGGTTTTATATAACTTATTTAACTAAACATGTTTTGATGGTTTTAATATGCTTAGTAAAAGTGTGTTAGTAAACTATTGGCTCAAAGCTTTTAAGTATTTTATTTATTTCGTTAAAATGATTTTACGTTTGTTATCGACAAAACATTAGAAGATCGTAAAATATAAATAAACGTTTTTATGATTTATTTGTATTGATAGGTTTTTTGGTCAAATTAGGGTTTATGTATTAAACCCGAACTCGAGTTGTTTGTTTGATCTCTTGTGTCTCTATCTTCATAGATGTGTTATTCGGTATTGAAATCCCAATTTTATATAATTTGGGTTTTCTTGATTTCGGATATTTTCTGTTTATCTATTGGTCTATTACTAATTGTTTATTGTTGTTTCTTGTTTCAGGTTGAATTTCCTCTGCGGTACTTTGGTGTTGTGGTTAAGATCTTCTTGATCTTATTCTTTGATGTGCTTGGAACGTGTGCTTTGTAACACCTCTCATGCTTTCTTTTAGGTTGTTTTTAGGTTTTTAGGATTGTTGGTGGTTGAGTAGATTAAGGGATTTGTTTGTTTGATTGAGTTGTTTGTTGGTGGATTTATTGTGACGCTATCCGAGGTGAGAGAAAATATGAACTCGGTAACTTTTTAAACCACACGAATGGATCAAAACTCAAATTTTAACAATGTTTTGGAAAATAAATCACTCCACAATCATTGTGCAAGCTTTGATACCAATTTTAGTTTACCACAAAGTATCAAGAATCACACAGTAAGTATGAGAGATTTTTAGAGAGAAAGATGATGAGAGAAAATATGCATGTTATTTCTAATCAATTGAAGTTGCACACCTTCCTAAATTATGTAGGAGGTGTTTATATTATTATACAACATGGGCTTGGGCTTGGTCCATTAGCCATAAGCAAACTATTACAAAACTACATTACAAGGCCCGATAACTAATATAAGCACCAATTCTAATTCTAACACTAAGTTACTGCAACAAGTACTATTAACACATGAAAACCAACTTTAATTTAGAAAGTATACTTTTTACGGCTACATCACAATCGTTTACAAACACCTGTCGTAATGCGGGTTAAAAAGTTAATATTCGTTAAAGTTTACTTTGTAAATTGATACTATAGAGACGATAAAATGTTTTATGAACTCAAAGTATGAAAATCCCGCTTGTTTTAGTCATTTATCGCATTGTTTTTGTTAAAAAAACAATTGTTTAAAAAGGTTATAGTGAGAAAAGTTACTAAAGTTTTCCAAAAATTTGTCCTAAGTTAATATAGTTTCATTTTGTTCACTTAGGTTACTGAACTTTCGGGAGCATACACTTCAATAAATTCAGTGTTAGTCCGAGTAACCTGAACGTATATTTTTGTATAAGTTTAGTAACTTTGTTGAGCAGATCGTCAAGTTTAGTAACTCGAATGTATATTTTATAAGTTCACTAACTCGGATGAACAAAATGAAACTTTAGTAACTTAGGACAAATTTTTAGAAAACTTTAGTAACGTTTACGCACCATAACCCTTTAAAAAACAAGTAATGCCAAATCCAAAAAACAATTGTTGTCTCTTGGTATAATCATTTAGCATATATTTCATTTACGTTTCCGCATTAAAAATGTATTCATAAGGGAAATTACTTCACTTTTATGAGAAAAGTTCAATTACATACTCTTATTTTGGTGCATAATGCATAATGAGGGACTAATCCACACTATTCAAATCATTTGATCTAATGTACAACATCAAAAATTAAAAAACCTTAACTTCCACATCTTCCACCCTATATTTTTTTAATTAAAATACACTTTCACCATCTTTTTCAAAAAATACATATCTCAAAAATCGAAAACTTGAACCTTTAAAATTTAAATCATCGTTACGAGCATTTAATTATCTTTTTATAGATGAGCACGTCAATATATTTTTGACAAACCATTTTTTTAGCAATATTTTGATTGAGATATCACTTGTGATATAACACTAATTTGTAAGTTCGAACACTCAAGATGCTTTCGTAAAATACTAGTAGGTATATATACTTTTGTAGAATTCCAAATGTCTCATCGGTTTTGGCATTGAAAAATATGCATCCTTAGATTTCCAACCATGTGTCACACATAGTTTTTGAACAACCAAATCAACACAGTTTATTAATAGAAGTTGAATGTTCGAACTTACAGATTAGTGTTATATCAAGAAAAATATTTCGACGTTCAAAAACTTTGTTTGATAAATAGAATAATATTTCCAATAGTCAAATCCTATTGATTTATCACATGTGATATAACATTAATTTGTAAAACTTAACATAATTAATCTTTTTTGGCATTAAAAATAACACATTCTTAGCTTTCCAATCATATATCAAACATGTTAATACAAATAATGTCAAAAACGTTATTTATATTTTTTCCGACCATCGTATGTTTTGATAATCACAAAATTTAAAAACACGCTACGTAAAAATATACGTAAACAAGTTTTTAGTCGTAAAAGTCCATTTCGACACAATATCACTTAAAGTATGAACAAACAATATATATAACTTGTTAAGTGACCAAAGAAATATTTTTATCCTTAAAACTCACATTTTTATAAATGTGACAAAACCTTTACAAAATAACGGCAAATATTTTTAAAGGTATCATATTTGTCATCATTTGCTTTTGTGGGTAGCGAACAAATTTTTTTTTCTTTTGTGGTTACTTTTATTTCAAATTCATCATTTTATGGTACATTGTGACATTTTGCCCTTCGGAAAGGAATTTTTCTATTAGCTAAGAGAGCAAAAATTTCCAAAAGTTCGCAAAATACCCAAAAGATGAATTTTAAAGAAAAGTATCCACAAAAGAAAAACATTTGTTTGCTACACACAAAAACAAATGCTTCCAAATATGATACTTTTTAAAAACATTTGCCCAAAATAAATTATACAAATTATTTTTGTATTTTAAAGAAATGTTTTATTTTGAAAAATAAGTTTGAAATCACCAAACAGCTATTTTTCCCACCCATAAGGATAACACATTCACCAGATAAACATTTCACCACGTCAGACAAAGGGGCGGCCCTATGGACGGTCCCAGTAGGGCAATGGTCTCATATGTATAAGGGACCGCCCCGCTCCTCGGTGGCTATAAATATCGGACCATTTCACGCTTTTCTTCACCTCTTGCGATACAAACTTTCTGTCTTTTAATGCCTTTTCTTTGATCACTTTAACTAGTTGTTATTTGTTTATAAGTGATCTCATTTTTATTCCATCAAAGTGCAAGAGAAGAACGCCAGATTCACCAAGAAACAAAGTGTTATAGAATAGGCATTACATAATTAACCTTTGTTACGATTCTCCTCTCTCAATCCTCATTATTGTATATTAATAGATCCGGACGAGGTGTAAGTCCGAGTAGTGTTGTGTAGATCCGGACGAGGTATAAGTTCGTAAGTGTTGTGTATATTGGTTAATGTTGTGTATAGTGTTATGTAAATTGGTTCTAGCTAAGATTAGGACTCGACATTTTGCTTAGTGTCGTAAATTGGTGTAAGCAACGTTGTACGATTTTCTCCGCCTAAAGAGAGTTTGTTGACATAGTGTTTGTGAACTATCGGGTGTGATACTCGAGAAGTGGAGTAGTATAAGAGTGAACTTCGTAGTCGAACCACTATAATTCTCTCGCTACCGATTTGATCGTTCTTTCTCTTTACTTTCATACTCTATTATTCATTGTCATTTATATTTATAGCGTTCATTTATTGTTGATCAATTTCACATAACTCGAATCAAAAGATTTTCAAAAGAACATTTTTAAAACGGAATTAAACGGTGAAACTATTCAACCCTCTCCCTTCTTGTTTCTACAAAACATAATTTTTGAACATCAAAATAATAATTTGTATGGTTCTAGTTAAGAATCCATCAATTGCAAGGACCAATGAACATGAGAAAGAGTGTATTAATGGTGGGCGAGAAATCAATGGCGTAAATAAAAATAGAAAGAAGGGTTGCAATATTTGTTGAGAGAATGTTCATAAAAACGTGCTTGTCCAAACACGAAAAAGTTGCCAACTTATATTCCGTAGGTTGTGTCAAGAGAGGCGGCTCGCCGAATACAAAGTTACTGCGGTCAAAGTATGAGTTTAAAGTTTGAATTTTATGTTTTTATTTTGATTTACCTCATGTGGTATTATACCACCATTATTTCCACCATTAATCATATCACTTTTTAGTTGTGAAATTATACTTAGTGGTAGGGGTTTAGGTATATATCACTTGTGATATTATACCTAGTGGTTAATGGTTTAGGGTTTTTGGTATATGGTTTAGTGGTTAACGGTTTAAAGTTTTTGGTATAAGGTTTAGTGGTTAGGGATTTAGGGTTTTTAGTATAGAGTTTAGTAGTTATGGTTTAGGGTATGGGTATATATCACTTGTGATATGAGACCATCATCATCTCCACCATTGATTATATCATTTTTCAGTTGTGATATTATACCTAGTTTTTAGGGGTTTAGGTATATATCAATTGTGATATCATACCTAGTGGTTAGCGGTTTAGGAATTTTGGTAGTGGGTTTAACGGTATAACAATAATTTATGTACTCGAACGCTCAATATGTTGTTGCAAAATGATCATATGTATTAGTATAGAACTCTAAAAGATTCACTATTTTTGCATAAAATAATTCACATTTTAAGCTTTACAACCATATATAACACAAAATATTTGAACTTAATCAATAAGGTAATATTTTATGTCTTCAAATCTAAAAACTAGTATCATATCACATGTTATATGTCAAGCGTCTTCTAATATAACAAAAAAATCATTTAATTTTTCAACTTCTATAAATATGTCTTGTAATGATTTAAAAGTTCAAAATTTATGTGTGATACATGGTTGAAAGCTAAGAATTTGAATTTTTAAATACAAAAAATGGTGAATCGTTTGAACTTCTAGACAAATACTTATGTTAATTTTAAAAGGACACTTTAAGTGTTTGAACTTACAGATTAGCGAAAAAACTAAAAATCTTAAAGAATCCAAAAAAATGTTTGTCGAAAGTATATGAAAGTGCTTCTATATTAAAAAATAATTAAATGTTCGCCACGATTGTATAACTTTGTAGGTTAACGGTTTAAGGTTTTTGAGATACGTAATATTTAAAAATGACTGTGGAAAGTAGGTTTTAATTAAAAAAATGTGGGTGATCCAGATTTACATTTTATGTCCTTCCATGTTTTTCCCTTAAATCTTGTCTGTAAGATTTAATAATTTGTGTGGTCTAGATTTATCTCTCTCATTAGTAGATTATAAGTATGTAAAATAACTCAACTCTCACTTTTATTGACTTTTTAAGGCATTGCATTTTTATTTGCTACTATCTACCTTGATTAAATTCACACCCAACACAAATCATTTTAAAAAATGTTATAAGATCATGGAGTATCATCACACAAACCCATGCCAAATCCCACGGCCATTAAATTGGCGCCGCACTCGTGCCACCACACTCCAACCACCTCTCGCCATTTCCCAAGCCACTTGAGTGGCATGTGTGACTTTCGAAAAAAGACAGAGAAAACTGTATGTGTAAGGAATTTTTGTATGTTAGCGCGTAGTAACATGATGTCGTGGTGATTGTTGAAAAGGAGGATCATCGGATCAGTATCTAGGTAAGGAAGTTTATGAAAGAGTTCGTGTTTTACTAACAAAAATAGATGGATAATAAGTTGTTAAGCCAACCAAGTGGTTATTTAGTTTTTTCATGTGTAGGTTTGAGTTGATAACTTGTTAAGTCAACCAAGTGGTGATCTAGTTTGATGATAGCTATAGCATGTAGTAAAATATACTTTTTAAATTGTGCTTATTGAAATGAGTCAAAATTTCAATAAACTATAAAAATAATCTACGAATCGTTATCGCTAGATAAGTTTAAAAACAAAAAATGAACTAAGAGCAAATGGTATCGTGAAGAAAAGCTACTTCCGACAGACGTGGAAGCTCGCCATGTCTCACCACCCTCCGCCACAACCTCACCTTGCGCTACTTCTCACCGTTGTGTATCTCGTCGGTGAAACGAAGTAGAAACGACAAAAAACCTTTTTATTAGTTACCGTTTTTTAAACGTTTACTTTTAAGTTTATTTCTTTTGTTTAAAAAAATAAAAAATAAAAAAATAAACACACTTTTAGTTGATAAGTGAGTTTGGTTTGATTTGATTAGATGAGATAATTGTGAAGTTATTAGATGTGTGTCAGATTTTTGGAGATGTTTGTTGTTTACTACAAATGGTATATGTGTGTTTAGGGTTAAAACACTTTGGTTAACGGTATATAAACTTTTATGTTCGGACAATGGGTTATTTGTTTGGGCCTAGTTCTCAAACAAAATATTGGGCCGTATGATGTTCGAAACTATGGGCTGAAACAGTTGTTAAAAATTTAGTTTGTTTTGTGATTATATAATTTGTATTTTATTTAAGTAAATAAAAATTTAATTTGTTAGAAAAATAGAATAGAAAATAAAATAAAATTGTAGATGAGAGAAAAATAAATGAAGCGTTTGTATTAAGCACAAGAGAAAAAACTCTTCATTATACCTTTTGCTCTAATTCCATATAGGCATACTTGTTTGTCATTGAACTGTTATTTCCATTTAATTCAATTCTTATGTAATATATATATTTTTTATTTCTTTTTTAGTTTATATAATTTGTACTTGTATTTTAACAAATAAAATTTATTTTGTTTAAATAAATGATGAAAAAAAATTTATAAGTGGGTGAGGCGAAATCGCATGTTATGGCATGCCATAGTACCCGAGCTCTAAAGGAGCATTGAAATAAAAATCATTCTTCGGTGTACAAAAAACGCGCCAGATAAACTTACAAAAAACATTATTTAGCATAAAACAAAACTTGATACCATTTTTCCCTAAATGCAACCACTGGTTTCTTGCAAATTCATCATAAAAGTCAATTGGTTTTTGCAACAAGAAAAGTGGCAACGTTTTAGGAGGATCCATTGGGGCACCCAACACATTTTTATTTTTCGACAAACATTTAAATGAATTCAAAACCAAAATATACATATTCTTCAAAACCAAAAAACGTTAAAAAAAATTAAAATGAAAAATTGTAGCTTCGTTTACTGAACCTTGTCCGTCATTTTAATATCAAGAGGTTCACCCAATAACAATGCCCAGCTCTATTTTCCTGATGTTTACGGGAGACTAGTTCAATTTTATTTGGCAACAAGTCCCTGCTTTTATACATCAGGTTACAAATATTTTTATATAAAAAAATGTAGGTCTAGTCCAGGCCCCCAAATCATTAGTAATATCAGTGGGAGCAGACATGACGACCTAAAGTTGCTTATTTTTCGTGCACATTACCATGCTTCCTTCATCCTATATATTATCCAGAGCATCGGCTTATTGTGCACGGTATGATTTTAATCAAAACTAGAAAAACAATATGTATTTTATAGAAAACAAAACTAGTTAAAAACTAGATCTAGCAGATATAAAAAAAAAATGTTTTGAAGGAGGCGAAGAAAATATAAGATGCTTGATTAATAACGTGATGGCTGAATATATAGGGAGAATGATAGGGGATTAGGGTTTTGTTGTAGCTGAACCGAACTTACATTGACTGGCCCATGGGCTTACGGCCCAATATAGAATACCTGGTGGGTTGAACTGTTAATTCATTCATATGATCTTCAAGTATATCTTTTAGGGCAAATCACCTAGAAATGCAGTTAACTTGCCATTTTTTCCCATTGTAAGTAGCATTCTTTTTTTTTTCTCATTCTGTCAATAAACTTCTATCGTTAGTCCTTTGTGTGTACCGTTACCAAAAACATGCATCGTTAGTCCTTTATGCTAACTAGTTAATAAATAACTTAAAATTTGGTTATCTTACGCTAAACTTGCGTCGTTGGTCCTTTATACTAACAATCGTTAAAAATTACTTAAAATTTGGTTTTTACGTTTCCGTCCGCTTTTACACGTTGCGGTGTGTTTACACGTTGCTCGCTTTAACACATTTTGTCCGCTTTTTCACGTTTTCACGCTTTTACACGCTTTCATCCGCTTTACAAGTTTTCGTTCGCTTTTTCACGTTTTCATCTGCGTTTTACGTCCGTTTTGCGCATTTCGTCCGTTTTGCGCATTTTCATTCGCTTTACACGTGTTCGTCCGCTTACACGTTTCTTTCGTTTTCACATTATCATGCGTGTTTACACATTTCATCCTTTTAACACATTTTCGTCCGCTTATGCACGCCATCCCTTCTTACGTTGTCGTCCGCTCTAACACGTTTTCGTCCGTTTTCACGTTTCATCCGCTTACATGTTTTCATCCGCTTTTACGCCATCATCCATTTTACACATTTCGCCCATTTTGCACGTTTCGTTCGTTTTACATGTTCTCATCCGCTTTAACACGGTTTCGTCCGCTTTAACACGGTTTGTCTATTTTTTCACGTTTCCATCTGTTTTGCGTTTTCATCCGCTTTAACACGGTTTCGTCATTTTCCACGTTTTCATCCGTTTTGCGTGTTTCGCTCGCTTGCGTTTTCGTATGTTTTACACATTTTGTATGTTTAACACGCCGTCCATTTTAACACGCTGTCGATTATTCACGCCATCCATTTTCACGTTCTCATCCGCTTCTACATGTTTTCATCCGTTTTGCATGTTTCGTCCGTTTTGCACGCTTTGTCCGTTGTTTCACGCCATCCGTTGTTTCACGTTACATCCGTTTTACGCCATCCGTTGTTTCACGCTTTCGTCGTGTTTGCACATTTTGTGTAAAACGGACGAAAACGTAGAAACGGATGAAAACGTAAAACGGAGGAAAACGAAAAATGAGCAAAACGTGTTAAAAAAAAAGAAACGTGGTAAAACATTCAAATCGTGCAAACAATCAAAACGTAAAACGGATAAACGGGTAAAACGGATGAAAGCGTGAAAAATCTGAAAGCGTGTTAAACGGACCACAACGTAAAGACGGACAAAAACGTAAAACGGATGAAACATGTAAAACGGATGAAAACGTGAAAACATGTACAAACGTGTTAGAACGGACAAAATGTGTAAAACAGACGTAAAACGTGAAAACAATAAAACGCAAAAAACGGATGTAAACGTAAAACGGATGAAAACGTAAAACGGATGTAAACGTGAAAGGCGATGGCGTGTTAAAACGGACCAAAACGTGTAAAGACGGACGAAACGTGAAAATGTATTTAAAACGTGTAAAACGGATGAAAACATGTAAAACGGATGAAAACGTGAAAAACGGGCGAGAACGTGTTAGAACGGACGACAACGTGTAGAAGGGATGAAAGCGTGTATAAGCGGGCGAAAATGTGTTAAAACGGATGAAAACGTAAAACGCATGAAAAAGTGAAAACGGAGAAAACATGTAAAACGGACGAATACGTAAAACGTGTTAGAACGGACGACAACGTGTAAGAAGGGATGAAAGCGTGCATAAACGGACGAAATGTGTTAAAACAGATGAAAACATGTAAAAACGCATGAAAATGTGAAAAACGGAAGAAAACATGTAAAACGGACGAATACGTAAAACGAATGAAAATGCGCAAAACGGACGAAAATGTGTAAAACGGATGAAAACTTGAAAACGCGAATGAAAGCGTAAAACGTATAAAACGTGAAAAGCATACAAAGCGTGTTAAAACGAATCGGCGTGTAAAACGGACGGGCGTAAGAAAACAAAATTTTAAGTTATTTTTAACGATCGTTAGTATAAATGACCAACGATGCAAGTTTAGCGTAAGATAACCAAATTTTAAGTTATTTATTAACGGTCGTTAGCATAAAGGACTAACGATGCGTGTTTTTGGTAACGGGTACACAAAAGGACTAACGATAGAAGTTTATTGACAGAATGAGAAAAAAAAAAGAATGCTACATACAATGGTAAAAAGTGGCAAGTTAACTACATTTCTAGGTGATTTGCCCTATCTTTTAATGTAGTGCAAATTATCATGCTGATAAGCATTTAGTCATTTTTTGGCTGTCATGCGCATTATTCATCATATTATAGGTAATCTAAAGACCAAAACCTTGCATATAGTTAACGTTATATTGATGTTGTGAGTTTACCTAACACTTTGTAAATGTAATAATATTGGTGTCTTTAAACTAAGCCACAAGTTAATGAACATTGATACTATTATAGGTAGTATGTACAACCCATAGGACGTTTGGGACTCTTTGAAGGAGTATATGGTGTTTAGTAGCCTTAAGTTGATATATGCACATTGGATTACACATTTCGTTTCAGGCTCACAGACCGGTGGCTAACATAACGACCGCTTCCCCGTTGATAGCTATAATATAGGGATGGCGGCGTACCTTTTCTCGAACAAAACTTCCATTAATGCCTACAATTTTAGTTATATGTCTTGGCGGATATTACAAAGCTCATTTAAATATGTCAATTTTTATCTTAAATTTCACATTAAAAATGTCTATAAATTAAAAAGTTTGTCACTAACAATAACGACGGTCTAAAATCCGTACATGATATTATGTGAAAATGAAAATGTGGAACTACCTTTCGCTCTTCATTGTCCATAAGTTTTTCGATCTCGTTAACCTTCAATGATAACCTCAAAAGACAACAGCCACCATATATGCAAGAACCTGTAGGATAATACTAAAAATATCCACTAGGTTTAAAAAGAAGTGAAATTGATTTTGGTCTATTATTCGTATGTTATCAGCAACTATTGATGATCAAACAATCAGTTGGGAAAGTTTTTTATGCGTTCTCTTTAAACTGAATGATGTAACAAACCAGATTATCTCTAGAATGTCTCAAGATAATTACTTTCAAATTGTAGACATTTATGTTGCGTTTAGTTGAGGGCAAACACCCTTGTTTTCCACAAAATGTTTTGTGGAAAACAAGGAAAACAGAGATAGGTTCAAAGCAACGTTTTCCAACAAAATGTTTTGCAAAACACAAATCCCCTATTTCCTAACTTAACAAGGAAAATTACAAAATAAATTTTAGTTGTTTTTCTTGTTTTCCTTTGTAACCCTCAACCATCCCTCCATTTCTTCAAAACAGAAAATAGAAACATAAACTAAACGCGTTTTCTATATTATCAAGTGTTGAGATTAATTCTCCTTCCAAATTTTTACAAAACCAGAGATAGAAAATAAGAGAATTTGTTCTCCAACTAAACGCACCCTTATGTTTTTTTAAGGATAGTCATGTACGCTTCATAACTAGACAATGAAGTGGTTCTACATCTACCGATTATGCTAATATCTCTGACACAAAAAGACAAATACAAAATTCTAATTCAAAGGTATCAAATTCTAATTCAAAATGTACAATTAATTCTAATACTAATGATCTCGATTTATAAATTAAACAAACTGCTATAAAATAGTTTTTAATTCTAAACTAACTCAAATACAAGAACTTGTAGGACAAGTCAAACAATTTACCAAATAACCATTAAAGTTTAAATCATTTTTATAACATTAAATTATATTATATTAGCAGGATAACCGCAAAATACAGCGAACGAAAAAAATATAGTCAAATATTCTGACATACAGTCATTGTTAGTGCAATTTTCCCGATTAATTTATGGCAAGCAATATTTTGTGGTTATATCGTATATTTTTTCTATAAAATTTTTGAGCTTTAAAGAGAGTGTTTATAAATAATTTTTTTCCATATTATAATTGAAGTTTTATAATTTATGTGTAGATTAAGTTATTACATTTGGGTAATCTCACTGATTTAAAATCTGAATGAATGAACTCTCCCTAATTTCGGCTTTTTTTTAACTAAAATTTGACAATTCAATTTTGAAATTGAGATTGATTTAATCACGATCATCAAACTAAAACCAAAACCCTAATTTTAACCCTAATTAACGGGAATAAAAAAACACACACAAAGATATGGTACTATCATCCACTAATCAGAGGTATTTCCTTAATTAACCTATGTTAAGGTAATATTATTTTGATTTTTGTTCCGACTGAATCTGTTGGATCGATGTACTCTAACCAAACTAACTATATAGCTTGTAAGGGTTTAATAACTTCGGATAAATCCTAAGTCACTAACAATGAAACACTGAACAAACTTTATTAAGTATGCGGAATTTACTTAACAAAGCTAAGAATAATTAACTTTAACTTTCAATGATTTTATTAATAACTCTGAACCTGCTTGTTATACAGATTCTTTAACAACTCTAAAACTCTAATATCGTACTTCTCTAAAAACTCTAAAAACGCATATATCTAATGCCAACCTAGGGGTCCTTTTATAGGCTTAAGGATAACCCTAGTCGGTTTACAATTCTATCCCTTGTACGTCAAGTAATACTTAGAACATTCTAGAATTATAATCCTTAATGATTTTGCATAGTAGTCCTTCGACCTTGCAGTACTTTGATGATCGAGTAGTACTTTGACCTTCCTCTTTAGCAGTACTTTGACTTCAGTACTTTAACTCTTCAGCACTTTAATCTTTTTATATCCCAACAATCCTCCCCTAACTTGAATTCTACTTGCTTGATTTCAAGTTCCTTTGTATATTTGACTTTAACATATTTGTCTTCAAGGATTGTATCTTTATCTTCAGATTTTGTCTTTGTAATTTCTGTGCTTTCATAATCATCATCAAAGTATTCTTTTTTAGTAACTCTTTTCAAGAACTATCAAGAAGCTCCATCTTTTCAAAGAACATATGACAATTTGTACATCGATCATTTAAGTTTCAACTATTCTCATCACTTCCGGATGTGTAAACTTCATGAGAGGTGAATCATTGAAATTTTAATGGTTTTGATGTCTCTTTACCAAAGCCATTAACTCGGAGTAGTCAAATGTTTAAGTTTGTAAGACCATGGTACATTGATAACCATATGATTTTTAGCAAATCATCGCCTATCAACGAGTTTGATTTATCTTTACCAAAAGTTGTACCTTTTGGACTAGTTAGTTCTTGCAACCATGGTAAACTAATTACCATATAAATGGTTTTTCCACGCCTTTACCACAAACCATTTTTCTTGTGGGCTAGCCAACTCTTTACATTCTCGATATGGTGAGTTGATTACCATACAACTTATTAGCAAGTTGTCAACTATATAACGGATTTGAGATATCTTTACGAGCCGGCTGCTCATGGATTAGCCAATCCTTTTGATAAACATGGTGGATTGATAACCTATTGTTATAACCATCTGAAAAATCATTTTTGCTTTTACCTTTGTAAAATATTCTTTTCATAACAAAAGTTTTTCTTTCAAAAACATTTATGGTTTAAGTTGCAAGTAGTACTTTGATTAAAGTCTTGTTTGACCAAAGATACTTTGAATAAAGTACTTACTTTTCAAAAATTTATACAATTAAACATCATACCAAGATTTTATGCTTCATCCTCGACCATAGTTGTCCATCCGATATATAATTCAATTACCATCGTGTTGTGTCATTTTCTTCATCAACTTCCATTCAATGATCCATCATCCTTCTCATAAGATCGCTTGTCAAAGGATATCTTCTTCACTAGCATGTGGATCATAGTTCCATCTTCTAACTCTAAAGCATGAACTCCGATTCTTCAAAGAATCTCCACTTGTAATCTCCCGCTTTTCTTGATTTTGCCGAGTTCATCATTGCTTGTTTCATCGGTTTCAAAGATAGTTGTCGATCTCCTAGTAATACTAAGCCAATTCCACTTGATGGAATATGTTCAAAGTATTCTTGCACTAGTTGGTATAGTTGAAACAGATCCGCTCTATCAACAATATGCGTATATCCCATAGTAAATTGAATACTCAAGCTTTCATCCTCCCTATGGAACATCAAATAATTTCCATCCTCCTTTGATTCTACTACTTCAAAAGTGATTATCTTTGTCTTCTTTATCGCATCGAGATCTTTGGATTTAGGATTCTCAAAATCAACAACTCTAATGTAATTTCTCACCATCAATCGTATCTCGATCTTAACTCAATCTTCTTTGATTTACTCACTTCGCTTGTTCTTTTCTTTTAAGCTTCTTTTAGTATCATCCTTCTTTCTTGGACATCCTCTTTAAAATCTTTAATACAATCAACATGTTTTTGATACGCTTCTTACCAAATCATACAACTGTTTCATCCTAAAATAATTCAAACACGTAGCTCAGTATACCCTTGACTTTTCAAATAAGTCATCATAGCATTTCTTTCTTTGGCTTTACTTATTGGTCTTCTAGATATAACGACTTGTGTTCCTTTATTGGTACAACAACTTCAAAGATCAAACTTAGCTTGTAATTCCCTCAGCGACTTCTTCATTCTTGGCTACCGAATTGCTCTTATCTCTGCTAAAGTTAGTTTCTTTTTCTTCTTTGTTTCCACCAGGTTTACCTTTACCTTTATCATTTGGATCTAAAACAGGTTGAGAAGCTTGTGGTTGTTCTTCAAGAACTCTAGAATGCTAACACCTCTTGGTTTTGATAAGTCGTGCAATATCTCAACTATAGTTTCATCATCACTTGCAGTGTGCACTACTTTGGTGTAACAACTTCCTCTTCTTGTAGGATTGTAGAAGGGCGACTTCTTCATCAAAATTCAAAGTTCTTGGTGTAATCAATTATTGTCTATGAGTTTCTTGAAACCGGTACTTTGATCAAGAACACCTTGATCATCGATACTTTGAACACCGTTCTTTGTAATTGCTTTTTAGGCTCGATACTTTCAATATTGACTTGTGCTTCAAGATTTTGAACTCCAAGATCTTCTTTCGAATTCTCTTGCTCTAAATTCCTCCCCAATTGGATGAAGATTGCTTAGGGGCCCTTTTTCCTGTAGAAGCCTTCTTAAAATGCTTTCTTTTCTTCTTTTCAGCCTTGACCCATAATCGGTGATGTTTTACTAAAGGCCAGACAAACTTCTTAAGTCTTCTAAACTTGATCTTCAACTGTGCTATCTGTGCAGCTTGAGCCTCAATTATTTTCTTCAATTTGACTAACTCCTTTGTCAGAATATAATTATCCAGTACTAATCCTTCAGGGGGTATAGTAGCTGCGTCTCCTCCAGAAGATGATGAGGGAACATGAATATCTGGTTCTAACTCAATAGGTGGAGTATCATGATGAGATGAGGTAGGAGAAACTGCAGTACCTTCGTTGACATCAGTACCTTGAGAAGCAGTTCCTTGATATGCAGAGCTCTGAGAAGCAGTACCTTGAGTTGAAGCAGTACCTTCTCTTTCAGCACTAGATGCAGCCTCATCTCGAATTGCTTGAACAATTTCCATCATTGATGTAGTCAATGGAGTGTTCCTTCCAGTAAACAAATCACTCTTCCTAGCCATGAAGGTGAACATCTTGGCCGGTTGTACCACGATTGGTAATAGACTCGAAGGCTTTGGTACATCTTGAAGTTGTTTATTCAAGAAAACTTGAATAAATCTTGGATACATCAACCAGCGTGATCTATGAGAGATGTGTGAGAGCATACCATCCAAAATTAGTCTTGAAAAATTGAAAATACGATTGGTAGCCAATCCCACCAAAGTCAGAATGCGATATTAGAACCAAAGCTGCTCCCATGAAGTACTCTTTGAACTGATACAATGAAGAAGAACATGAACCAAGTACTTTCAATGCGGACTAAATAAGGGCTTCTTGAATGTCGTTTCTGTTAAAGACCCTTCATATCCAATATCACGCAAAGTATCCCAAAGACGTTGTTTATCAAATCGAACAACTCCTTCTTCATCATCAAATAATAAATCTTCTCTAATTGTAGCTTCACTAACCTTCACTATCCTTCCAGCAACCTTAGCCTGTATATAGGACTCATCATTCTCCATATGAGTTCTAGCGGTTGCCCAAAACTGTTGGATCCATGACTCAATAATTTCTGGTTCAACCAAAAGTGCATAACTAATTGGAGACCCCGTGAGAAAATCAATGATGTCATGGAATGCGACATTAGCTTCAGTTTTATCCATATTCGCCACCATGTTATGTTTAGAAACGGTGTTTCGGTTTGCCATTGATGGTTATAAAAGTGATTGATTAGATGAATAAGTAATTGTGAGAGAGAGAGAATATGGAAAAGATTGATAAGTATAAAGATGAGAGGGAAAATCGGAAAGTAGTTATTTATAGGTAGGATTTGAAAAATCACAACCCATAATAATAAAGTTACCATTATTTGATTTTTACCCTTCTTTTTGACCGTTGGAACAAGACATTGATAAGACAAGCGATTGCTTTCCACGTGTGCGATACTTTCCGTAGCAAGGTACTTTCGAGCGGTGCATTTTTACGAGAACAAAACAACGATGCTTTTCCATCCTCTTCTATAATGACAAAAACTCTAAAGAGGCATTTTATTGCCTCCCCTTAAGCAAAGCATAGGACTGCCTAACTAACTAATCAGTCCTCCCCTTAAATGTAGCTTAGTAATTAATCATTCCAATGCTTACCACCAAGTGATTAAATCATGAAACATCAAATCCTTTGGTGAGTAAATCGCCACATTATCATCTGTGAACCTTGACAACATTAATGAGCTCGTGCTCATAACAATCTCGATGAAGTGATGCCTAATCTTAATGTGCTTGGTCTTGGAGTGATAAATGGATTCTTCATAATACAAATTGTACTCTCATTATCAATGTTGATAGGAGTGTTCTTGAATTTGAACCCATAATCCAAGAGTTGATTATGCATCCACAAAACTTGTCCACAACAGCTTGCAGCAACCACATATTCTACTTCAGTGGATGATGTTGCTGCAATAGTTTGCTTCTTACATTGCCATGATACTAATCTTCTTCCAAGATATTGACATCCTCCAGTGGTTGATCTTCTATCATAGTTGTCACCTGCATAATCACTATCTGAAAAAGCTTCCAAGTGAAAAGGTGAATCATTTGGATACCACAACCCCAACTTAGGTTGTTGCTTTAAGTAACTAAAAATTCTCTTCACTGCATTCATATGAGAAACCTTAGGTGAGACTTGATATCTTGCACATAAACAGACAACAAACATGATATCGTGCCTAGAAGCGCTTAAGTACATAAGATAGCCAATCATAGATCTCACAAACTTGACTTCAACAGGTTGACCATCTTCATCCTTGCCCAATGAGTTGATAGACTTGATAGGTGTAGTGACCGCTTCATAGCATCAAAATTGAACTTCTTAAGAATGTCGAGACATACTTATCTTGACTTATGAAAATTCCTCCTTTGACCGTTTAACTTGTAGCCCCAAAAGAAAGTCAATTCACCCATAGAACTCATTTGAAATTCATGTTGCATCACTGCTCAAACTCCTTCACCATGGACTGCTTTTGTAGCTCCAAAGATGATATCATCTACATAAACTTGAACTAGCATGATATCCTACTTATCTCTCTTGATAAACAAAGTCTTGTCAATAGCCCCCCTCCTGTAACCATGTTGCAATAAGAAAGTATAGAGCCTTTCATACCAAGCTCTAGGAGCTTGATGAAGACCATAAAGAGCCTTAACAACTTTGTAGACCTTGTTTGGATGGGTAGGATCTTCAAAACCAGGAGGTTGTTTGACATAGACCTCCTCTGTAATAGTGCCATAAAGAAAAGCACTCTTGACATCCATTTGATAGACCTGAAAGCCCATATATGATGCAAAAGCAAGGAATATTCATACAACTTCAATCCTTGCTACAGGAGCAAACACTTCATCATAATCTACTCCTTCTTCTTGTCTCAGATCCTTGTGCAACTAACCTTGCCTTGTTCTTGATGACATTCCTCTTTCATCTCTCTTGACTCTGAAAACCCATCTTGTACCAATAACTTTCTTGCCATCTGGTAGATCACATAATACCCATACTTCTTGAAGTTTGAATTGAAGAAGTTCTTCTTACATAGCTTCAACCCAACTTTCTCTAGTTAATGCTTGAGCTATATTCTTAGGTTCTTCTTGAGAGATAAAACAAGTAAACAGACATGTTTGATGATCCTTATGTTTTAGCCTGTTTTGTCTGTACACAAAGCTAAGTAAAGCATTGTGTGGTTTAGAAAAACCCTTAGCTTTGGTTCTGGTAAGCACTCCAGAATTAGAGGGTCCAATGATTTGATCAGTAGGATGATTCTTATGAATTCTTAAGATAGGAGTATGTGGAACTTCAAAATTATCACCCAAATTTGTGAAATCAGCATCTTCATTGGATTCTGAGAAAATACCTTCATCTTCAAATTCATCATCGGTGTCTTCTAAGCCGGGCATGGTAGGATCATCCAAATCATCCAAAGTGTCAACAAAGTGAAAGAAGATTTTGATTCAAAGCATCATATCCAAAGTCTTGTGAGAGAAATCAGTAGTTCGTTCTTTTTCTTTGCTTCCTCATAAGTTCTTCTTTGATCATCATCATAAGATTGTGCTACTATATCTTGAAAAAGCAACCTATTAAGCTCATCTTGAATAGCTTGATCTTCAGCAGACAATGTAGATTTTGGCTCATCAGTACCTTTATCCTTCTCAACAGTTATAGGTTCTTCATTAGGAACAACATCAGGTCGAATCTTGACTTCATGAACAATGTACTGTAAATCATCTTCCTTGTGATCTACTTGATTTTCTTCTCTAACAGGTACATAATTCATAGAAGGAGTCAAAACCTCAAGATCAAACATCCAATCAGGACCTTTACCCTTCTGATTTGCTTGATCTTCTAGAAATTCAACATGAAGACAATCTTGAACCTTCTTGGTGACTCTATTGTACACTCTAAATCCTTTGCTGTTGGTGTAATATCCCAATAAATATCCTTCTTCTGACTTGCCATCAAATTTTCCCAGATTATCAATTGTATTGAGAATTGTTAGGGCATCCAAAAGGCTTCATAAATCGAATATTGGGTTTGTTTCCATCAACAACTCATAAGGTGTCTTCATCGAGGTTTAGTGATCGATACTCTATTCAACACATAGCAAGCAAAGACTTACGACTTCACCCCAAAATTGAATAGGTAATAAGGAATCGCAAGCATTGTTCGGCCGCTTCAATCAAAGTTCTTTCTTTCTCTCTCGCAACACCATTCTCGTGGAGTTCTAGCAATACTAAACTCCTCTTGATCCCTTTCTTAGCACAAAATTCATCCATAAGCTTGTTCTTGAATTCAGTTCCATTGTCGCATCTAATACCTCTTACTTTGAGTCTCAATTGATTTTCAAGGGCTATTATGAGATCATGAATAGCATCAAACGTTTCATCTTTAAAACCCAAGAAAAAGACCCAACTAAATCCACTGCAATCATCTGTCACAACTAGACAAGATTTCTTCTTGTTTAGACTTGCAATGTAAACAGTCCAAACAAATCCATGTGCAGCAGCTCCAAAGGTTCTCTAATGTTTCTTTCCTCAAGCTTCTTGCATGAAGCTTTGTGTTTTTTACCCTTCTTGCACGCCAAACATGAGTGATCATTCCTGTATGTTTTGGAAGGTAAACCTCTAACTAAATTTCCTTTGACCAATTTGTTGATATTCTTGAAATTTACATGGCCCAATATTCTATGCCACAAATGTGCTTCTTCAAGTGATGCCTTTGCTATCAAACAAGTTGCTCTACCAGAAGAGTGAAGACTCTTCATATCCAGTCACACATCATTAGTTCTTGGTACTCTCAAGACTACCAAATTATCATCAACAAGTTTAAATTGGGAAAGAATGAGACATTCGTGTCAAGAAATAGCACAGGTGCTTCTTGTCACGATCCGAGAGATTGACAAAGGTTGAACTTGAGTTCCTTCACATATCTAACATTTTCAAAGTCTATGCTTCCTGCTTTGATAGTTCCTTTGCCAGTTATTCTTCCTCCACTAGCATCATTTCCAAATGCAACTCTTCCTCCACTATAAGATCTAAAATCGTGAGAATCTCTTTGTCTCTGTCATGCTTCTAGAGCAACCACTATCCACAATTAAATGATCTTTAAGCTCCTCTTCCGGGTTGCCCTGTATAAAGATAAACAAGTTAGTTAATTTTAGGAACCCAAGCCATTACTAACTTGTGTTCCCCTTGTGGAGTTACATACTTAAATTCTTTAAGTATGTAATTCCCACTATCTTTAAGCACATGATCAATTATCTTTGGTTGTTCAAAAACTTGTGTTGGTTTTTCAATAAAAATCTCTTTTTCATCCAAGTTTCCCTTTTTATTTTCAACAAAAATCTCAGATTCACTCACACTTGCTGAAAGTATTGTTTGTTCCCCATTAGTACTTTCCTTCTTAACCCATTTGGTTTTAACTTCTGGTGTAGAGTCCCTTGATCTAGCTACTTTCTTTGAGTTGTAACATGTAAAACCCTAAAAATACGAAACGTGTTAAGAGACTAAAATACCCTTGAAATCGAACATTTATTAAATACGTAAAATACGTTTATATCATTTAACGAAAATTAAAAACTTAACTTACGAATGATAAAAACTTAACTAAAATATGTACGTGATCGACATGGTACGACGAAAGATTAAACGTCTCGCGTAAAAGTTTGGGCCTTGCCATTTGTTTGATTTTTGATCCGATGGGCTCGTTTCTTTTGCCAAGCCGAGAGTCCAAGAAGCCATAGGGGCGTTTGTTTTGGTGTCGTGTGGATCAAAAGCCGAAGGCCTAAAGGCCGTGGGTTTTTGTTGTGTTCGGTTGGACTAGGCGAAACCCAAACCCCATCCTAAAAGCCCTAACCGAAATTTTACTACCACTATAAATATAACACATAAACTCAAAAGTGAAACCCTAGTTTTGGTTGCCTCTTTTCTTTTCTCCCATTCGTCAATACCTACACCTTTGGTGTCGAGATTTTGCTTCAACAAAGCTAAGGTATAACGTGTTTCTCGTCTTCCTTTGATGCACCTTAAGTTAATATATTGTAACTTATTTGTTTTAGTCGACTTGTGTTTTCTTTTTCCTTGTGTCGAGCCGTATGAAACCAAACAACACAAACCCTAATGATTTGAACCTTATAAGTATTAAAGAACATGTATGTAATATGTATTATTGAATCGGATCATGGTTAAGTCGAGATATAAAAGAACCGAACCACATATATAAATGTTATCATGCCTAATAAATTGAAACCCTAATTGGAATGGAACCCTATGTAATTAATGGTCTAAACATGTGATTATAGTGGTTTTAATAAACCCTAAAACCGGACAGCATCATATGTCGAATTTGTGTGTGTTATAGATCCAATTTTATAAGTGCAATAACCTGGGATTTTGTGGGAAAAGTTTATTTTATGTCTTAGTTAAGTTTTCCAAGTGGTTTGGTCGGATTTGGAGTTGTCTAAGTCGTATTTTGAATTTTACAAAATCAAGTGTTAAAGCCGAGAAAACGGGTCTCGAAATTTAGTTGTATTGTTTGATTTTTCATTTTCAAACCATAAGGAATTGGGAGCTCTCCTTTTACAGAGTGATATTCATGACATAAATGAATTTCGGAGTTCTGGGATTTTTCCAAGGTGTCTAAACAGGTCCAATAAGTGTAAACTTTTAAGGTGTATTTTCGATTACTTTCGGATAGGTGCGGACTTATGAATTTCCGTGAGCCATTTAGCATGGAAATAGAACCCACCAATTTTGTAGAGTCTCTTAACTCATATGGGAACCTCTGGGATTTTGCTTGATTTCATTTGAGCTAAGTAAGTATTTTATAAAAATCGCTAAAGTCTGGTCCGAATATGAGTTTAAGAAACTGAAAGATAAAATATGATATCAATAGGTAACACACTTACAAAGGCATAAGAAGCTTATAAAAGGAACTAATAAATATTATACGAATCATAATCCGTGTAGATTCATTGAAGAAGACGTGGCGTCGTATCTTCGTGTTCGTTCATTCTGTAAGATATAACTTTTCACACACACATCAAACCATAACACAAAGTGGCGTATAAGATGGAATTCTAGAGAGAAAGTTAGAGGTTTAGGGAACTTAGTGAGAGAAAGTGAAAGATATTATTATGAGCTCCAACTCTCTACCTTGGAAGGTAGAGTATTTATAGTCTTACATAACTCGCCACACTTTGGTGTGGATCGAGCATACAGTGGGTAAAGACCCGTCAGTCCTCCACGGTGTTACTTAACTAAAATACTACTTAACTTAAAAGAACTACGACTACGAGCTTTCTAACGATTACATATACTTGAGGTGACCGACTCTTTAATACCGGAATTTCTAATTCCTAACAATCTCCCTAAGGAGGTCACCTCAATAACGTGCCAAAATTACATTGAATACAAATAGATATAACATTTAACTATTGATCTTGCATTCTTGATGTAGTCCTTTGCTCCTAAGCTCGTAGTCATTGATTCTTCACAATGCATGTTTGGTTATTCCAAGTGGAGGTCTTTACCGATCCACGTGATGATCGGTTGAGCCATCATTTGAGATCATCGACTATCAACAATCACCGAGACATCCATTGTGGTGTTGTGACTTTGGGACCGACATGCTCACATTTTGGATCATGATTTCTTCTCATCGAGTAGCGGAAGCTTTTGTTGAATCATGATATTGGCGATGGCGTGGCGAAGCATGGAGTGAAAATATCGAGTCATTGATGCACTAATCATGATTTCTTTTGAGATGAATGTGTTAAGTGAGCATGCGGCTATGGATTGATCGCTTCATTCGATCACCGCAAGCGTCGGGCGTACTGCATACAACGATTAGCAACAAATCGCACGAAAGTGTCTTTGATCACTTCGATGAATTGAGGTACACGCCCACGGTTCCCGTTGATCGATATAAATCGCCTATGATCGGTAGGATTCCTAAGAATCTCCTTGACGGGTTTCGCAATTGTTCTAGTCGTTCTCAAACCGAACGTCTCAAAGAAGACAACACGGAGTGAGTGAACCAAATAATTTTAAGTCCACCGATTGAAGAAAAGAGATTTGAAAAACAATCGTGTATTGCTCAATAGAAATTGTTTTTGCAATACAACGAAGGTTTTATTGAAAATCAATTATCAATCATAAAATACCTTTTGGTTTGAAAATGAGTACACAATGATGTGCTAAAGAAAGAGTTGTTACACAAAGACGGTTTTTCAAAGGCATCCGTCAATCCCTAACTCGAACTGTGATTGATTCAAGAAATTGAATCGCCCCATTGTTTCTGTTCGGTTGTCACATGGTTGATCTATATGATAGATCTCACATGTCACCTACCAGAGCTTGTTTGATGTTGGCTCGGAAGGCTTTCCATCTTCATTGTGAATGTGTAAACACATCACTCGGATGTTCCGCAATACCACAAGGAGAATGCGTGGGACTCAAGATATAATCTCTCTTCCACATTGTGTGAAACGGAGAGTCTTCATTGAAAGTGTCCTAATGAGATTTATTGATGATCTCGTGGCTCTAGACTCAATTTGTGCATATTTGGATCCTATAACGGAGACTAGGGAGGGTCTCCTTCTTCAATATCAACCATCTCTAAGAGAAAGTCGATAGATAATGTCGGTTCCCGTGAGAATGAAACAAGTCCTTTTAAGAGGAACTTGAGTGGTTTGGAAAGTTGAAGTGCGGTCGTCACTTTGGGTCCATGACGTCTTGTCTTCAATACCGATGTTACCATCGTAGCATATGAAGTGAACCGGTTTACGCCTAAGGTTGAATAAATGGAGGGCTATTTGTTTTCACCCTTTTCTCATTCAATTCTTTTAATTCTTCACCCCTTGATTGCTTACCAAGACTTCATAGCTAGAACCTTGTTGGGTTTATTCCAAGACTAGCTCGGTCTTAGTCCGCACTCTTCCCTTATCTCATTTTCTCCTTTTATCATCATACCTAAGGACTTCTACACTAACTAGTGGATTGTCCTGGGTAGATCCCTCCGATTACGGCGGATCATGGGAACCAATACCTAACCTTATCATCCTTATATCACCGTACATAAAGTAAAGTTGGTCGGTCTAATTGGTATTGTTCATCCGCCATTGGATCCAATTGAAAACCATTTGAAAATCAATTCGGATACTTGTGATATATTATCAAAGCATTTTGTACTTGAATTGTTTTTGATAATTTTAGAACGAGAACTCCCCTCAACATGTGCATCAAGTATTAAAAATGTTTTGCACACGGAGGCAAGAGAAAGAATTAACTTTTTGATTACCATTTTCTAAAGATATCAACATCACTTCCTCAACGGATCAAGTGGGTATAACATTTCCGGGAAGGATGAGGTTTCCATGAATTTTGCTCCCCTCAATATGTGCCTTGAGGTTTGAAAAGAGTTTTGCACATACTAGAGGAACACGCACATTGGGATAAATGATCACGTTTCAAATCATAGGTTTAAGATAGATGCTCCCCTCAACATGTGCATTGAAAAATTGAAATCGTTTGTCACATGTGAGAAGGACAAATGTACATTCTTTTATAACCATTTACCGATTATCGGTTTAAATCCAATTTAAATCACACATTCTCCCCGATCACAATTATCAAATCATTTGAGATTTGTGATCTCGTATAGATTTAAATTGATTTTGAAAGCTTTAAGGAGAATTGTGACTTGATTGTGAAAGTGTTTTAAGCGATATGGATCGATTTTAAGACTTTAAACTCCATTTATAATACATGCATGTATATCTTTTGAAAACAATTTAATGCCAAATAACTTTTTAATTTAATTGAAATCATTCTCCCCTCAATCAATGACGAGGGTTGTTGATTGAGAGATAGAGATTTGACATATAAGTCCGATGATTATCAAAAATAGAGATCGAGTTATTTTTCAAAGCATTTGGTTTTCAAGATAAGAGTTTATAGAATCGAGCATAGAATTTGAGAACATGGTAAAACATGGCTCTGTTCTTTCTTTTAAAGCGGGTTATTGCACGAAAATGACAATAAACCATTTTCTTTCTCCCCAAAATAATTTTTGATTTTTTTTTTTTTTTTTTTTTTTTTTTTTAAGATTCGAACAACATCTAAAATCCGTGTCATTCTTTGAATGACAACTCAAACCGTAGATATAATCGAACCGGAAAGAAACATGACAAAATGACAATATATTTTAAAGATTTTTCGACTTTTTCGATTTTTATGGATTTTGAAAGTTTTATAATTTTGTATTTTGATTTTCGAATAGATATATACAAGAGATAGATGAAGATAGACCTTTACTCCTCGTCTTCCTCCACGAAGGCGTTTGAGAGTTTCGGTTGAAGGCTTTTCAAACCAAGGCGTGGAAGAATAAACTCAAAACGTTCTCTTGGAAGAGCTTTGGTGAAGATGTCCGCTAACGATATTCGAGACCTCACAAAATATAGTTCCACTACACCTTTTTCCACTTGTTCCCCGATGAAATGATGTCGAATGTCGATATGCTTTGCTCTTGAGTGTTGAGCGTTGTTGCATGAGAGAGCAATAGCACTTTTATTATCACGATGATGAGAGGATTTTGTTGAATTCAAAGCCATAGTCGATAATTGAGATCTCATCCATAAGATTTGAGCACAACAAGATGACATGGCTATGTATTCAACCTCTGTAGAGGAAATAGAAGTACTCATTTGCTTCTTTGAAGACCAACTCACAAGCTTATCACCCAAAATCGAGCACCTCCTCGACGTACTTCGACGTGTATCTTGACAACTGCATGATCGGCATCTGCATAGGCCGTTAGTGACATACCGGTGTCTTTGGTACCAAAGTCCCATATTGATGGTTCCTTGGAATACCGAAGACCCGTTTAACTGCTTCAAGGTGCTTTTGGTAGGCTTAGCTCGGTATCTTGCACACATGCACACGAGAGACAAAATGTCCGGTCTACTAGCGATGAGATACATCGTGATCCAATCATACTTGATATTTAGTTTGGTCAATCATGATCCACGAGAGGTCCTCATCTAGTTTGGTTCGGTCAATCATGGGGTGTCAACGAGGTCACTTGAATCAAATCCAAATTTCTTTAAAATCTCATTGCATATTTAGATTGATTTATGAAAATGCCTCCGGACTTTGAGAAATTTGTAATCCCAAGAAAATGACATTTGTCCCATCATTGACATTTGAAACTTTGAACTCATTTCATTTGAAAACGATCACATTCCATTGGGTCGATCGAGGCAAAAATAATATCATCAACATAAATTTGAACATGAATCAAATGTTTGCGACTTCACGGTGAACAATGTAGGTCAATCGCTCCTTTGATGAATCCGGTTGATAGAAGAAACTTTGATAGTGTATCATACCATGCCCTTGGAGCTTGCTTTAAACCGTAAAGAGCCTTCTTGAGACGATAAGCGTGAGTAGGATGCTCTTGGTTCACGAATCCTTCGGGTTGGCTTACGTGACAACTTCCTTAAGATCTCCGTTCGAAATGCCGTCTTTACATCCATCGATATACCACCATGTTCTTACTAGCAAGATTGGCCAAAAGATTACGATTGCCTCGATTCGAGCAAGCTGGAGCAAAAGATTCTTCAAAGTCTATACCTCCTCTTGGCGATATCCTTTAGCAACTAATCGAGCCTTGTTCTTCAACACATCACCATGCTCATCAAGTTTTACTTTGAAGATCCATTTTAGAGCTATAATCATAGCACGTCCGGGCGGTACTAACTCCCATACCTCAAGACGATCAAACTCATGAATTTCATCTTGCATAGCATTGAACCGCCTATCTTCATTCATAGCGGTTTAACATCTTTTGGTTCGATCTTAGATAGTACGGAGTTGAAGAAGCACCATAAGGCATCGGTTGCGAGTTGCTTCCGGGTTGATACTGAGGCGAGAGGATTACCAATGATGTTGTCTAATGGATGATCGTGAGTCCATTTTCCGAGGTGTTCATGTGGCATTTGTTGAGGAACCGAAGTAGGCGAGTCGATGTCTTACGAAGAAGATGGTTACGATGATGATTCGGAGTAGCAAATATGTTTTCAAATGGAGCATCTTCGAGAGTCGCAAAGGGATTAACTTCATTATTGATGTCGAAACATTTCCATGATGTACATTTGAAGAATGATGATTTGTTGATGAGGCGAAGGATCGTGACGGGTGCTTCTTGCTTAAAGATATTGAGGCGAAGGATTGACTTCATTCACTGGAATATGAGCATCCTCTGTTGTGGGATCGGCACCTCATTAGTAGTAGACTCATACAGTTCATCAAACATTGGATCAAACAATTTCTTTACATCATCTTGGATGGAGGTACATATGGCGTTTCTTGAGAGGAGTTTGGAACAAGGGATGAACCAATAGGACTGTTTTGAAGTGCGGGTCCTAAGTCGGAGTGTCCAGAGCCATTTGACCGTCGACTCATCAAGCGTAACGTGAATTGTTTCCATGATATTTCGGGTTCTTTTGTTGTAGATCCGTATCCCTTTTGTTTGGTGCATATCCTACAAATACTCCAATGTCGACTTTAGCTCTAAGTTTGCCCAAGTCTTGACCTCATTAGTTGGATAGCACAAGGCACCAAACACACGAAGGAAAGATAGATTAGGTTTTCATTGTGGACAAGTTCATATGAAGAACTTCGTGTGATGAGTTAGTAGGTTTGGGTTTATGGGCATACTTCTGCTTTTCCCAATTGACATCTTGAACAAAGATGATCCTTTTCATACTTTAGTCTAGGTAAACCTACAACTAAGTCCTTTACGGAAAGATCGTTGATGGTGCCGAAGTTCAAGTGATTGAGACGACGATGCCATAACCAAGACTTTGTTTTGAGGCCTTTGATAACAAGCGATTGGTGAAGCTCTCATCATGTCATCGATAGAGATAGTGTAAAGGTTTGAGCCACGCGTTCCTTTCAGCAGTTCCTTACCATTAAGATCTCTAACAAAGCGGTATGTTTTAGAAGGCTACTTCTAGATCGAGTCACGAAATTGACCAACGAGAGCAGTTATGTCCTAAACCTTCCACATAATACACTGGAGATGACACTATCACCAACAACATAATCTCCATAACCCATAATAGCACCGAAATGATCATTACCAAATCTAATAGTCCGATGAATTTGCTCACGAAGTTCATGAGCCGTGACGGTCTCGGTCATATGCTTGGAACGGCTGAGTCCGGTACCACGTAAGCGATTTGAACGATCTGCGGTTGAACACGACAAGAATGGATAAGCGGATAATTGGGATCCCCATGCAAGAATGGGTTCCATTTGGTTAGTAGCAACAGTTGGAATACCCACATCGACAATAGAAGCATTCATATCGACAATGAGGTAATGGAATCATTATGAGTAGATGCAATACTAGTGTCCAGATTAGTCCTGTTTACGGTGTGACCACTTCTTAAGGAATAGTTCTACCAAGTAGGCATCCATTTTCTAGTGGGCATTATCTCGATTGATCTTATGACCAACGGTATCAATAAGAACCTATTCTCTGAATGTTCTTCCTGCGGGTTTCATTGTTTTCTAACTTTCTTTCGCTTTTGCCTTTTAGCCTTTTTAGCATGAATTTTAGCATTAACAATATTAGCGGACAATTAACATCATTAGGCAAAGCATTGACATCACATCCATGATTAGAAAGCGAATTCAAGCAATCATCGATTACACGGTTTGCAAATAGTATCGAATCGAATTAATTACGATGCGCTTATGGCTAATACTAGAATCAACACGATTCGTTTTATTCGATTCAAACTTAAGGTTCCTAGATTGTTCTTCTACTTTCTTCCAAAGTGCATTCTTAGCTTGAGAGGTCCTATCATTCCTTGTATTGTCTTGAGACTTTGACCGCTCCCTTTAATGTCACCGATTACTCTGTAGGGAATGGGAACATTAGTTTGTTTTACTACTCTTGCACCACCGCTTAGATGTGGGATCCGAACTACATGCAGGTGCACTACGGTTCACTTTCATAAAGCTAGATGTACTAAGATTGGTACTCCTAGAAGGCACATTAGAGTTCACTTTCCTAGCATTGACAGATCTAGAATCTGAACTACTCAAGGGTACACTACGACTCTTATTCAAAACATTGGGAATCGAGTGCATCTCATATTTGGCCTTAGGCATTGAGCATGGAATCAAAGGGTTAACTCTCTCACCTAATGTCTTTGGGCATATGGTGATCAAGCATTCTAAGATTTCTTGAGATCGTTTGGCATATAAGCATGCATGTCCAATTGCATTATCATGAGGTTTCTCTAGCTTATCCTCTTCAACAATCTCACGCAGTATTCTAAGCAATCCTTGAGGGATGAGAAATATGTTTGAATGGCAAGTTTGTTGTTCCTTAGGTGAGGGGACATATGTCACGAGATGAAGCGGTTATTGCGAGTGAACCTTAGATACAACATTCTCCTCATTGATCATTGGCATTTTCCCTTTTACGACTCTTGATTCTCAATTTCCTTTTGCAATGAAGTTATTTGTTCGTTGTTTTTTGTTACGAGTGACTTTAATTGATTCAAACAACTCATTGAAATGACGTTTAACCTTTTCATTCTCTTCTAGAAAACTTTCGTTTTCCTTTTGTAAAGCATTTACTAGGTTTTGAAGGTGAAACGTTTGAGAATTCGAGAATCTAAAGAAGGAGGCATTTGGGAGCTGTCATATTGTTCGTTTGACCCTTTAATTGAGAGATTTGGGCTTTCAACTTTACGATCGTGTTACTTTGAGCTTGAATCATTCATCTCGTTTGTTAATTTGAAAAGCGCATCAAACTCGGAGCATCGAAGATGTCTTGATATTTGAAGTTTTGACATTTTCTTTGAGATGTTGATATTTTAGTTGTAGATTAAAATACTCAACTTCTAGTTTAGAAAAATGTTTAACCAAATTGTCATGATCATCCGGTTCAATTTTATCATTTAGTTTAGAATTAGTTTTTCAAGCTCAATGACACGATCATGGGAGACTTTCGGGCCACAGATAATTCATGAAATTTGGAAGCATTAATAGAGCAATTTGAAGCGTTGAAAAACACATCTTGAGCAACACATTCGGTAATAAGATTCTCATTTAATGTATGTAAGTTCTTTCTCTCAATCTCATTATATTTTAGTGCACGCTCATAATCACTAACTTCACAACCATTGCATCAAATTCCTTTTCCATACCTTTAATATCGCCTTCTACCCCTTTTTAAGACTCTCAAAGTGATTTTTAGAAGTTTAAAGAAGGGCATGACCTCAGTTAAATAACATTCTTTCATTTGTTCAAAACCTCTTTCACCTTCAGTTATACCAATGGGAGTGATCCTTTTCTTGCAAGTTTTCTCAAAATCAACAAATAGTTGGAATATAACGTATTGGCTAATTAATGTCTTGCTTTTAGTGGCAATTGTTCTAGGTACAAGATGCATAGGTGTATTAGGAGGATACACAGTTGCTCTAGGCATTTTCCTAAGGGGAGGGTTTGTTTCTACAATATTTTCGACTTTACGCTTATCTAAATCCATTTTCGGAAGACTTGTTCGGAGTCAACAAAGTCTCGAGGCTTAAACTTGTTCAAGGCAATCCGGTTTTCCTTCTTGTAATCATGAGGAGAGAAGATTATGTTTTCTCTTTGCATTTGGGATCATCTTGCTTCTTATTCATCTTTTCCTAGTGATTTCATTTAAAATCTTATCTTCCTCGGTGCACTCAGCGCAACTAGGTTTACGCCTAGGCTTAAGGACTTCATTACCATCATAAATTACCTTATGAGCATTTCTAGCCTTTTAATTACCTCTGGTTTGGTTCCTCTACAAGGGGAACGCTATGCTATCGCTTAGAACTCTATGCTTAGTGATCATGTGAGCGATCGAATGGTGTTTCCTTGTAAATACAACTTGTTTTCAAGTTTGTTTTCAAAGTTTTCGATTAGAAAAATCTCTCAAGAGTTTTGATTCCTTTGCATTAAATTCTTGCTTAAGCATTTTCACATTTTCTTGAAGTTCTTGTTTTTGCTTAATTGTTTTAGAAAAATTTTCTTGCGAGAATTTAATTCTTGTTTCAATACTTCTTCTCTAAACTTACTTTTTCTAATAATTGTACTCACTTGGACATCCATTTCACGCTCACGGTGGTCAACTCAAATTTTGCCCTTTGTTCATAAATAGCAACACGTTCCTTATAGGCATTTAGTTCGAAATTATGGAATCATTAGGAGCACATGCGGTGTATTCATCAAAGACATAGTCATTGTTGATGCGAAGATGCATCACTTGGTACAACTTCACTTTCACTTTGTTTCACGTATTGATCGTATGGGACAATATTGATATTACCCATATTTTCAACACTTGATTCATGATTTGATCGGTTGTACTTTGTCATACATCTGTTGCTATCGACATCATCGTATAGCTTTAATACCTCGGAGATGAGTTTGTCCTTGGATGGGCTAGCTAGTGGTGAAGAAGAGATCTTGGGAGAAACCATTGGAGAGATGCTAGCCATAAAGATTGTGTGTGCGATGGGTCCATCATCTACATCAGTCGTATGCATCACGATCGGCAACTTGAAAGGCGTTCGATGATTATGACCTATCTTCGAATAGGTGCTCATCCACATCTCGCATCATAGGTCTTGGCATTAACCTCGACAAGAAACAACAATTCCTCTTCATCAACGCAGCACCATTGTCTGAGCTTGTGCGGTAACATCTTATCTCAAGTAATAATCGGCATTCGAGGACGCTTTGGAGATGTGCGGTTCCTTGCAATGTGACCTTCACCACCACAGTTGTAGCATTTGATTGGCTTAGGTTGACCTTGGTTACCATTTCTTCCTCGATTACGGTTTCCAACATAACCTCTCCCGCTCCACCTCTCCCAGATCATCTTGTCTTTCCCGAATCGGTTGCACCACGATCCTTCCATCTTTAACGGTGGCTTGATTATGTGGGTTGGAAGCAGTTCGTAGGTTGTTGTTGGTTTGTGGGAGAGAATTCATGTTTTGACTAATGAGTAGAGCTAGTTGATTCACGATGTTATCCAGCGTGCATCGGCATCGACTTGTTTGAACATAGGATCGGGAATGAGTTTGTGATTACCGTTACCGAGGAATGACTTGTGATGCTTTGGTTGTGATTCCAATGTTTGAGTAGAAAATTTGTTGAGTCATTAGGCGAACTTGTCTCTCCAGTTGGTTTTGAGCGATTGAGAATCAATTTTTCAAACATGGCATGTCTCTCATTACGAAGGAGGAAGGCATAGAGTTGCTCATAGTTTGTGTTCTTGATCCTTTAGTAAGCTTCACAGTGGTAACAAACTTGTGCCATTCGGGATTCATGTTGTTCACAAATTTTGAATTCAAGCGAATGTTAGGCATAGTCATTCGATGTTCCTCATGTCATTCACTAACTTATGAAATCTCACATAGTACTCATAGACACTCTCATCGGGTTTCATCTTGAAGTGCTCAAATTAAGTCATAGAGTTGGGATTCTCTGTCTTCCATAGTTAATTACGAACACGAGAAGCATCTTGACATTATCCCAAACTGCTTTAGCTTGGTGTTATGATTGATCGACTTGTAGATATCTTTAGGAAGACCTTGTAGAACAATGTTTGAAGCCACGATATCTCGCATCAAATCTCTTTTCTCCTTATCATCAAGCTCATCATACATCTTAGGTGCATCCATTCCGTAAATAGGAGTACCATCTTCATTAGTATCAAGTATGTCTCTAGTCGTTTCAACTCGATATGGTCCTTCATCAATGGATTTGAGAATATTGACACCATTTTCCTTTCAAGGCAATACAATCGATTCGTTGAGCCCAAGAATCGTAGTCGATTACATCAAGCATGGGTGGGCGAGTATCGATCCAAATGCTTGTACATCCTCGAACAAAGATGGAGATGATGAGGGACGTTGGTGGACATGTTATCGATTATACGGATTTTATAACTCAATGATTAAACCGGAAATAGATTCTTTCACGGATTTTACTAAATCAAGAGAAAACCGTAAACAATCACTCAGTCGCTAGATGAAAAAGCTCTAAGTCGCTGAACACAAATTCACTAAGTCGCTACCAATTAATTCGCTAGACACCCAAGTTGCTAGAATCCCAAGTCGCTAACAGAAAAACAAGTCGCTAAGTAGTAACTCGCTTCTGCACCAAGTCGCTAACCAAATTTTGGCGACAATTGCTACACAAGTCGCTAGAGACACAAGTCGCTAAAGAGCAACTCACTCTTGACTAAGTCGCTACCACAAGTCGCTACCCGTGGTGGAGAGTCCACTACTTGTCCTTTAACTCGCTAGCTCTAACTCGCTAGCTTTTAACACTGTAAGTCGCTACAAAATAAAGAAGCAAGTCGCTATGAAGAAATGTTATCCGTGAACTAACTCGCTACCATGAAAACCAAATAAACATCACTTTTCAATCCAAAACAACCCAACCAAGATGATTCAAGCTTGCCAAATGAAAACCTAAACACTTATGATGATTCAAAACACAAAAGTACCAACAAAATTCAAACTTTAACACTAGAGATCAACCAAATGATGCAAAACCACTAAACTTTTCAAACTCAAAACCACCTAAAACCACTATAAATCCAAAGATGTGCAAGATATGATCTAACCATGGCTCTTGATACCAATTGTAAGATATAACTTTTCACACACATCAAACCATAACACAAAGTGGCGTATAAGATGGAATTCTAGAGAGAAAGTTAGAGGTTTAGGAACTTAGTGAGAGAAAGTGAAAGATATTATTATGAGCTCCAACTCTACCTTGGAAGGTAGAGTATTTATAGTCTTACATAACTCGCCACACTTTGGGTGTGGATCGGGCATACTGATGGGTAAAGACCGTCCGTCCTCCACGGTGTTACTTAACTAAATACTACTTAACTTAAAAGAACTACGACTACGAGCTTTCTAACGATTACATATACTTGAGGTGACCGACTCTTTAATACCGGAATTTCTAATTCCTAACACATTCGTTTGCTTTCCTCTCATTTGCTTTAAGGTACAGATATTCTGACCTTTTTAGTAAAGGTTTCTCATGATTTCCTTTCTTCGTCATTTCTCTTATGCTTATTAGGATTCCCTATGCCATTGCTATGATTCCTTCTGCTTATATGAATCTCTTTTCTCAAATCTCATGTTTGTTGAACTTGCTATGTTTGAGTATGAATTTCGATTATGAACATCGATTATGAACCTCGATTATGAGCGTATGATATGTGACGTGATATGAACCTTTGACTTGAACATTTGATATGAACCCTTTCGATTTGTTTGATCCGTTGCTTATCTCGAAACTTCATTTAGTGAACCATGAAATATCGATTTGGACTTTATGATATGAAACCTCGATATATATATCATTGACTTTATGATGAATTATGATCATGTCAATTATGACAATCTGTTTGACCTAAGTTGGTTTGATACAGAGCCAAATATTTCACTAGTCATGGGGTTCCATGTCCAGATCGATGATGCACTACGATATGACTCTAGGGCGATAGAGTGATGTTCGCCACGTCCTCGGATGGTGGAGCATATTTTGTATATGTAGGAAGGGGCGTATGGATGCATCCTAGATCGATATGTTATCGATATGATTTGTCTAGTGAATGATGTCGTGTGCAATACACGTCTTCACAAATTATGGAGTTAGCTACTCCATTTGTTATTGAGGTCTCCCTCGTATTATATAAGGTATTCCGAGGTCACCCTCGAATACAATGGTTACTTATGATATGCTATGATCTGTTATGTTTACGGGCTCGTGGTGGATGACTAAACCGTGTCTGTTAATTACATTTTATGAATTACATTTATGATTCAGTAGCTTCCAATGCTTCTATTTACAAGTCAGGTTTATTATATGTTTATTGAAGGTGTTTATGCTTTTGTATATGATTATGTAACTACCGTATGCCATGCTAGGATAGGATTAATATGTTTAAACATGATTCGTATACCTGATATTATGTTAGTTTATCGTTACGTGAATGCGTTGATCTGCGAGATGAATGTGCTAGTGTACAATTGAGTATTTTGAAAGTTTAGTATGTATGATGGTTCGCTTAATTTTATAAACCTTGCCTATCGGTTAGTTATCTGTCTGCATATGTGACCGCCATGTTAAACTCTCACGATGTTAAGATTCGATTTGAGAACCGGTTTAGCTTATGATATCTGCTACGATAATTGCTAATGGCTATGTTATGTCTTTATCTGTTTGGTTATAGCTTGTCTCATGTGTCTTCTATCCGTATGTGTGATCCGCCATGATTTGTTGCTAATTCATTGCGATATTGAATAAAGTGTGTTAAATGTAGATTAATTGATTTGTATGAATGCCATGTTTACCTTCTAGGGCTGCTTCCGTTAGTCCTTAGACTTTTCGTTTGGTTTATATGTAATCTATCTTCTTGATATGTTAAGTGTCTGGATATTCTAATGTGTTTGCGTTTGTGTCATCAATATGCTATGTGAGTTTGCTCTTGATTGTTAGTTGTTCTTCCGGATTTACGTGTGTTTGTGTTCCGTAATCTTCTATGATTCATTATGCTCACTCCGCTGCGACTTCGTTATTCGTTTCAATTGTTTGATTTGCATTTATGTTTTGTTTAGTTTCCGTTTACATTATATCATTCCTTTGGGCTTTGTAAGCTCGGCCGCATTTTCTTTTCTGCGGCGGTATTAAGCATTCAAGATGAGCTTGTGGGATGGCCGATCCGGGTTTGAGAGTAGAGTTGAGAGCAAGACTTTACCCTAGAGATCTTATATTTACTTTGATTATTAAGTTATTTATGTTTTCTTTTGATTATTTTGTAAAGACTTCCGCTTTTGTATAGTACTTAAAGTTCTGATATGAAACTATATTTGTGATATCTTTACCCTTGTCGGGTTGGGGTGTTACATAACACCTTCTAGATTGATAGTAATTAGATCTCCTAGGGTTCCTATTCTAAAAAGTGTTTGGTGAAAACTGAGCAGTACTTTGAGAAGGTACTGGTTTTGGCTTAACAATACCTTGAAAAGTGTTTGAAAGTACTGGAGGTTTTGAAAACGCTCTTCTATAGTGAGGGTACCTATGGTCTTGTGAGAAATTGCTGTGGTTGACCATATGTGAATGAGTCTAGACTGGTTTATTCTCCCTTGGTTTTTGGTTGGCAGTTTTGGTTTTTGGGAATTTGCTTAAATAATTTGAGTGAAAGTCACAGTCCTTGATCATATGATCAGGACTATAACAAACAAAACACGGTTTTTGATCCATACTCCCAAAATTTCTTCCTTTAGGTCTATGATTAAAAGTATCCTGTCTTTTTGGTGAATGATAAAAACTGTTTTTACCAAAATTATTCCAAAAAGATGTAGCAGTATTTTGAAAAGGTTTTCTTAAAGGTACTGCTAATCGTGCAACAGTACTTTGAGTTGAAGGTCTTGCTTGACTCTTAACTTCATCAACCTTAGTTTTTTCAATAGTTTCTTTTGGGGTTTCAACACTAGATTTACACAGTAAGTTTCTTCCTAAACTCTAGGTTGTCTACTCCAAAACGAGAAACATCTGCCCTAAGTGGTTGAAAACTACCAGTGGGATGAGGGACTGCATGATAACCAATGTCTTTCTTAAACTATGGAGGTGTTTGACTAACTGATTCCTCATCAATAGATGTGTTATCTACGTAATTAATGAGTTCATCATCACTAGTTGTTACATCCTCAAAATCAAGTTGATTCTCATCACTAGGTGGGTTTTCATCTATGCTACTAAAGTCCATACCAAATCCTAGTCCAGTTCTAATGTAAGCTCTTCTCTGTTTTCAACATAACTAACATGAGAAAGACCGATTGTCCCCAAGACAAATTTTTCTAGCAATTCATCCCTCTCCTTAGGCGACTTTTCAATCTCGGAAACTTTACATCCTAACTTCCATTCACTTAGTTTTAATCGATAATCACGGTGTTCATACTTTTACATGAAGCCATTTCATTATTTTCACGTGTTATTATTTTGGCTTCCATAGACTCTAAAGTGATTTGGTAACCATCTACTTGACCTAGCCCTACTATAGTTATCTCTTTCGATTACATAATCATTAAGCACTTTTTGATAAAAATTATGACACTTATAGCATACCTCGAGATAGGGTAAACTTGATGAAGTAGCTACCATAGCAAGCGAAACGGGTTCATCTTCGGTCTCCATACTCCAATCAAAGCTTCCTAGACCATCTCTGGATTCCAAAACAGCATGTTAAGGTTCCTCATCGAAGGTCGTGCTCAATCAAACTCTTCCACCGATTTTTCCACTGCAACCATACAATAGGTTCTTGGTTCATCATCAAACTCGATTACTCGGTCAACCTCGATGATTCTCTTGAGCAACCAAGGCTTTTGTTTGATGTGAGAATTTCCTTTAGTTCAAGCTTAGGTTTCTCGATCATCCTGTTTGCTCGATATTTAGCAAATTTGCATTCTCTTGCAAAGTGTCCAGTCTTTTGACAGTTAAAGCATTCAGTCTTGGACTTGTCAAAAGTGATACCCTATTTTGGTTTGAAGTCGATGCCTCTTCCTGTTTTCTTCATAAACTTCTTGATCCTTGTAGTGATCATAGCAACTTGCCACATGATATCAATTTCTTCAAGAGCATCCTCTTCAATCTGTGACAAATCCTCTTCATAAGTAACAGGTAAAGTGGCTTGGTGAGCAAAGAATGAGAATACGACTTCATCAGAATGGATAGTGTTTGTTGGTGATGATCTGGGGTTGGTCATGGTTGTGATAGAATGAGCAGGATATGCAGTACTTTGAGGAACAATACTTTTAGTAGGGTAAGCAGTACTTTTAGTGGAAGTACTGCCTCTCTTTTCAAATGACACAAAAGTTATACTGTGAGACTTTGAACTTGTTTGTCCATTCATCTCATGCTCATACACCTTCAGATGGTTGTAGAGATCATCAAAGTCCATAATATCCAATCCAGGTTGTTCTCTGATCATTGTAGCAATCACATGCCATGTCGATGGCAAACTCCTTAGAATTTCAGTTGGCATCTTCAACGAGATACCTCGCCTTGTATAACTCTAGCATCTTTGAGGAGATTTTGGAATCTATCATAGGCATCATCAAGACCTTATCTTTCACCAACTTGTGAAAGTTTCAAACTGCATTTCAAAGCAGATTTACGTGCATCTTCTTGGAAGCATCATTACCTCCAAACCTTGTCTTGAGAGCGACCCATAGTCATTTAGCATCCTTAGCATCATGAAACTTGAGTAGGTGACCATCGGTATAGCGAGACAATAGTATGTTGAGGGCCTTCTCTTGATTTCTTATTGTAGCGGCAGGTAAAAGCGGCCTTAGGTGGTTTAGGTTGTCCAGAATCTCTGGTTCTGCAACAACTTCATTACCATTGACAATTACATTTCATAATGCATGGTCTCAGAATGGCAATGTCTTGCCTCATCTTCATGCTCCATAAATCGTACTCTCCCTTCTTGATGATTGGTATTACGAGTGAGGTGATGGATGGTGGTGGTGCGACTTGATTGACATCTTTAGGGTTTGTTGTTAACTAGGTTTTAAGGGTTTCTTCTTAGTCGAGTTTCCACATAAGCTCTGATACCACTTGTTGGATCGATGTACTCTAACCAAACTAACTATATAGCTTGTAAGGGTTTAATAACTTCGGATAAATCCTAAGTCACTAACAATGAAACACTGAACAAACTTTATTAAGTATGCGGAATTTACTTAACAAAGCTAAGAATAATTAACTTTAACTTTCAATGACTTTATTAATAACTCTGAACCTGCTTGTTATACAGATTCTTTAACAACTCTAAAACTCTAATATCGTACTTCTCTAAAAACTCTAAAAACGCATATATCTAATGCCAACCTAGGGGTCCTTTTATAGGCTTAAGGATAACCCTAGTCGGTTTACAATTCTATCCCTTGTACGTCAAGTAATACTTAGAACATTCTAGAATTATAATCCTTAATGATTTTGCATAGTAGTCCTTCGACCTTGCAGTACTTTGATGATCGAGCAGTACTTTGACCTTCCTCTTTAGCAGTACTTTAACTCTTCAGCACTTTGTTTCTTCAGAACTTTAATCTTTTTATATCCCAACAGAATCATATTAGGTTAGCCGATCTGTTTTTGTGTATGATCAATTGAGGATTAGTTTTGTACACATTTAAAAAATTTTGATTGTTGATTTTATTTGTGAAGTAAATATTGACTCAATATAAAATTTTATAAATTCGCATGAAGCATCAACCATTACAAATACCTGTACATTCTTGGCCAAGATTGTTTCATCAATGTGGAAGTTGCATGGTGATATTTAGGTACACATTACTTCTCTTCATCTGAGCGTTTAAACGGAATTTTGTTATAAATTTGTTTGAATAATTTTATTGAATGTTGATATGCAGATTTATCAAAATGGTATGTTTGTTGTGATGTGTTATGAAGATGTTTTAATGAGGTATGCTTTCACATGACCACATGTTTTAACAATTGTATTATCATCTTTGTCATTAATATTACATATGTGAACGAATGGCTTTAATCAAGTTCGTCACATAAAAACAGTAGTTTATGCAAGTATGCCACTTTAGTAGTCGCCTACAGAACACATATGTTTATTCTATTTTGTCCTTTATTTTATGTTAATTAGATTTTGAATTTAATATATATGTTAGTTTATGTATTTATGTTACGAGGAGTTTAATTTATGTGTTTGTATCTTGAATTGGTTGGTTATGCTATGAAATTTGGCTACTTTTTAGAATTTGGGCTTTTATACAGATTAGTTTATTAGGATGATATTAATAGGGTTTTAGGACTCTTTAAGTTCAAGAGGGTGTTTGTTTTATCTTATTTGATGGTTTTATTATGAACATATTGAAAATAGTGGATGTATACAACACAATCTTCAGTATTTTTAATCGTGCTAATATCAGTTTAATATTTTGATCTTTTTAAGGTTGTGGACCATTATTGGGAAGGTGATATTTTCACAATAGTTGGTGGTGCGCAAGTTGATATATGGGATCACAATAGGTAATAATCTTTGATCTTTAGTATAAGGAGATTTATAATTTTTATATGGTCTTATTAGTGTTTTGTACATATGGATCGCAGCCGATTAACACTTTCGAGTGGGGAAGTAGTTCAACTATCTATGTCCTCTTATTCCAGTAGCATCACCTGCACTATAGTTGGAAGGGTTCAAATGACACCACACCTAATGATTCATATGCAAGGTGGTTAATTTATTTGCCATAGTTTATTTTCGCCTTTCAAATATCTCAAATGATGGCAGTGGTGTCGGGTTACGATTACGGGGGTGTCCGGTGATAACAATAGCTCGTTTTGTATTGTGGTCAGTTAGAACAACGGATCGGGTTTTGCGGTAGCGAAGAATTTGTGTTCAACAGCAGGAAACAGTTCTGCAATGGCTGGTAATATCACCTGTCACATTAAAGATAAGATAAAATATGAAGGAGGATTGAATTGGGTTACAAATATATGAATAAGATAAAGCATGTTTATACATTTTATATGTCTGAGATGAAGGTGTAGTTTGAATTGGGTTGCAAATCAAGATCATCTCCTAGATTGGTAAGGAGCCATAACCATGAACTCTTGCACTCAGCTTCAACTACCGCGTAAGCAACTGGATACATCCCATTATTGCTATCTACACCAACAGCAATTACGATTTGACCAGTATATGGTCCTTCGATAAAAGACCCATCCAAAAATAGTATTTCCCTTCTTCCTGCTCTGTAACCTTTTTTCAAGGCACTAATACAAACATAGATCCGTCTGAAAACCCTTGAATCCTGGGTTGAATCAGTGTGGGATAGAATCCCATACTAAGTGATACAAATGCAATGACTTTACCTTAAAGGCTAACAATCTCTCCCCAAAGTGATTTCATACGGGAATTGCTTACAACGTTCCCTACAAGTAAAATTAAGCATAAAACATAAGCCCAACAACTCCGAGAATGTCTTCACAGTCTTTAAACTTCATTAATCTTTTCAGCTTGATGAATTTTCTCAGTTGCCATCTCTTTACTTGTAGAAGAACAACATAAGCAAATCTAGTTAGGGATTAAATATGGAATTTTGCTCTCCCTTATTAGTGCTCTCCTCCAAATGAACAACCTTTCTGATGAATGCCTTGAATCCGAAGAAGTCTTTTGATGAATATCTGAATTTCATCTTTAGTATTCTAACACGCAACAAAAAATGGAGAATAGACTGTAGACTCGACCTTATTCAAGATTGTCCATTCGGGGGAACATAATATCAACATTTACATCTCACCAAATGCATCCCAGTTATCTTTACATAATTCATTTCAGCCCATAATGTACATATATACCCAATGAAACGATGACACCAAAGTAACAACTTGAAGCATTTATCATCTTGAATTTGTTTCCCGAAATTGTTGAAGGTGGATAAGGGAGAAGTGCGTAGAAAACAAGACAATAGAAGGATATACAATCAACCAATATCTGACATAAATCATTAAACCCGATCACGTGAACTTGTTGTGCATCCCCGATGTACACATTTTTCTCCCCTGATGGTTGTGATCTTATCAGAATCAGCATAAAACTGTGTACATGAAGCATTAGCTGGAAGCACTTAATCATAAATCATTCAACTCGTGAGAATATGTCAATAAACCCATTCTACTAACAATACCATTTAATATTGTCTATCTCTTTACCAACCCCCTGTATAAAAAACAACATCTATCTCTAGTAACCACATGTGAGGAAAACCCAACATGACCAACTTGAGAATGAAGTAAAATTCCCCAGACTTGTGACTTAAGGTTGTACTATCCTGTGACTAAAAACGGTGTACCCTATACCCCACAAAAAAAGTACTAGAAGCACATTTACTCTTGACATATCCTCAACTGCGTGAGACATTGAGCACTACAACGTAACTCCTTAAAGTGATAACTATTATGTGAGTAAAGAGAGAAAGAATAACAAAAGTAACTAGATATCCAAGTCTTCATCACAATTAATATATGCCCAAACAAGTCATCTTAGCGGGAGGGAAGAAAGAAAGAAGATGAAATAAGTACACGCATCTGAAAAACGTCACTTCAAACCTAAATAAATAATAAAGAAACATCCCCATAGTCACAGTCGATATGTATTTTAAACTTTAGCCGTGTTAAAATTAACCTCATGAAGTTTTGTAATACCAAAATACCACTGTTTTTATCAAAAAATATATTGAACTTAATATAAAATCGAATAATACTTTCAGCCCATTATATCAGCATATAACCCAATCCATTTTTGTGATAAGTTATTGCATTCCATGATTTCGGATCCAATCCAAATGATATAGCATGAAGGCCCATGCCAATCCAATTCCTGTAAGCTTGGTCCAAAACAATGAAATACCCGGTTATAAACATTTTAACCCTAAATACTTGTACTTCATTTGACTAACCCTAAAACACATATATAATTTTATCTGCCCCTTTCTCTCACCAAACAGATCATCTCCTCCCAACAAACTGATCAAAACTGATCTTAATCTCATCTTCATCATCTAGCATCAATAACGGAACACCTGAACAAGTGGTCGAGAATCACAAAAACATCCGAACTATATATAATTGTTTTATGCTTCATACGAATCAAGATAACATGCTTCAACATCTTTTAGAGGGTCTCACGTAGGTTTCTTCATGTTTCGTGTGTTGGTCTTTCAATCGAACCAAAGTAGGATTATAACATAATTGTTATAAATCTTCTTTAAGTTCGTATATAAATAGAAGTTATATTTCACAGATCGATGAGGATAATTATGTTCCTGTTTAGACGTGTGCTGAAGAAGAATGAGGTTAGTATGAGTGGAAAAAGAAGATTCCAGAAGTGGCTAAGGATAAGATTGTTACATCGAATCCACCACAACCACTACTACTTCTAACCCACCACCACTCACCATCGATACTAAAGAAATGGGTATTTTGGTTTCATTGTTATAAAGGTTCGATCTTTAAGAATTTTTTTTAGAAATATGAGATGATTGTTGGAAGACAATATACAAAATGGGTATTTTTAAGTTTACAATTTTCTTTTGTATTTGTTATGGATCGATGACGGGTTTTTATGTTAGATCCTTAAAGATCTGTTAAACTCAACCCGAGATCCCATTTGTAAAATACACGGTATCATCATCACCATCTCTTTAATTAAATTCTTTGTCCCTCTCATTTAATTAGTCAACTCTACTATCATCCTAAATATTTCCACGATTTCTCCAAACATGTTTGATCAAATCAGATTTTAAGTGTAGATGAGTTGTTGTGGTTCATTATCTCCTGAGTAACTACTAACGGCTTCATGTGATCTTAAGGGATCATGATCACGGTGGATCTCATCTTCGAACCATGTAGGATATATCGCCCGCTCCTTATGTCTAATGATCATATTATGTAATATGATACATGTGTACACAATATCTTCGAGATCTGTTTAAACAACCCTCGGGCTGGTATTTTAAGCATTTTTCACTTCTTCTTCAACACACCAAAAGCTCGTTCCACATCTTTCCTTGCTGCTTCGTGCTTCCTCTTGTACAATATTCTTTTATCATTACCCGTGGGAGTCTTTGAAATGGACTTAATAATAATGGCCCATTGTGGATATATCCCGTTAGTAAGATAATATCCCCTTTTATAAGGTACATCGTTAACCTCGAATGCAAGGTCTGGTGCTCTCCCAGATTTATTACAAATGAAGATAAAAATCATAGAATGGTGAAACATGAAAAAAAAAATCGAGTGCATAATCTAATAATTTTTAAAGAGATAGTAGCATCATCACGAGCCTAACCCTAGGGAAGATATTAAAGTAATTACCACACGGAGTGGTATTACTTTGGCTGGACCCTCAGTTCCATCACCTACTTATTCTTTTTCTTCTAAGGAAGTGGAGCGATACCCAGAGATGACCATGGACCAGGTGCACAATTCAAGTTCAGGAAGTACCACACGGGTCGACCTTCTTATAAATTGTAATCGATTAAGGCATAATTAATCGATAATTAATTGGATTCGCATTTTTGACAACTTTTGCGAGTTTTAGGTATTTTGGGCAAGATTTTCCTTAGAAAAGACATCTTCTTATAGATATAAACAACGACTATAAGTGATTAAAATTATTTTACGACGAGTTTTGGGTATTTCTGGCTAGATTTGCATGCTTCCAGCAAGTTTGATCATCGTTGACAATCATTGACCGATTTACACAAATAAACAAGATTGGTGGCCCAGCAGCGCCTAGGAGACAACTAATCGGCCTTGTAGGTCATATTTTCCAACATTATATTTAGTTATGAGGTGAATTTGATATTAATTAAGCTAGTTAACATGGTAAGCTTTATCATAACTGCAAGAGTTGTGGGTAGTGGCACTTTTAGAAAAAGGTAGTCGACCATCTGGTGGCCCATCAAACGGTACCGGCTAAAATACCTTGATTAAAGATGTAACATATTGGATTTCACAAGTACACTAAACCAAAGATCAAGGAGGCGTATACTATGGTTTTAGAGAGAGAAATTTATAGGTTGGGAACTTTAGTGAGAGAAAGAAAAATTTTATTATGAGCTCCAACTCTACCTTGGGAGGTAGAGTATTTATAGTTCTTACATAAATCGCCACCCACGGGTGTGGATCAAGCATACAGATGGGTAAAGACCCGTCAGTCCTCCACGGTGTTACTTAACTAAATACTACTAAACATTAACTAATCTATGACTATGAGCTTTCTAATGATTACATATACTTGAGGTGACCGACTCTTTAATAACTGGATTTACTAAATCCTAACAATCTCCACCTAAGGGAGGTCACCTCAAAATTACATTGAATACAAACAGATATTACAATAAGATTGTTCTTGGATTCTTGTTAATGTTCTTTGCTCTGAAGCTCGTAGTCATTGATTCTTCATTTTTGCATGTTTGGATAATCAATGTGGAGGTCTTTAACTGATCCACGTGATGATGAGTTTTGAGCCGGCATTGAGATCATCACCTAACATAAATCTATGACTCTTCCATTGTGGTGTTGGTATTATGTGATGTTGTGACATTTGGACCGACATGCTCACATTACGGATCATGATTTCTTCTTATCGTAGTAGTGAAGCTTTAGTTGATTCATGATATTTGCGGTAGCAGCAGAAGCATGGAGTGAAAATATCGAGTCATTGATGCACTAATCATGAATTCTTTGAAGTGCATGTGTTAAGTGAGCATGCGGCTTATTGATTGACCGCTTCATTACGATCACCGCAAATGTCGGGCGTTCTGCATACAACGATTAGCAATAAAGCGCACGAAAGTGTCTTTGATCACTTCGTTGAATTGAGGTACACGGCCCACGGTTCCCGTTGATCGATACAAGCACGCCTATGATCGGTATAATTAAAGAACTTTCCTTGATGGGGTTTCGCAATGCTCTAGTCGTTCTCAAACCGAACGTCTCAAAGAAGACAACTCGGAGTGAGTGAACCGTGAATAAAGATTCACCGATTGATGAAAAGAAATTTGAAAACAATCGTGTATTGCTTAATGTAAATTGTTTTTGCAATACAACGAAGGTTTTATTGAAAATCAATTATCAATCATAAACACCTTTATTTTGAAATATTAGTACACGATCGAAGTGCTATAGAAAAGAGTATTTAAGTACAATGACCGTTTTTCAAAGGTATCCGTCAATCCATAACTGAACCGGGATTGATTCAATAGATTGAATCGCCCCATTGTTTCGCATTAGGTTGTCACATGGTTGATATATTGGATAGATCTCACATGCCATCCACCGGGAGCTTGTTTGATGTTGGCTCGAGGCTTTCCATCTTCATTGTGAATATGTTTGCATATCACTCGGATGTTCTCGCAATACCACAAGGATAATGTGGGACTCATAAGATATAATCTCTCTTTCACATTGTGTGAAACAGAGTCTTCATTGACGATGTCCTAATGAGATTTATTTGATGATCTCGTGGCTCTAGACTCAATTGTGCATATTTGGTTCCTATGCCGGAGACTAGAGAGGTCTCCTCTTCAATATCAACAAACTCTAAGAGAAAGTCGATAGATAATGTCGGTTCCCGTGAGAATGAAACAAGTCCTTTAAAGAGGAACTTGAGTAGTTTGGGAAGTTGTAGTGCGATCGTCCTTTGGGTCCATGACGTCTTGTCTTCAATACCGATGTTACTTTAGTAAACACCAATAGCATATGTATTGAACCCTTCTTCGCCCTAAGATTGAATTATTGGAGGGCTATTTCTTTTCACCACTTTTCATATTCAATTCTTTTTCATTCTTCAACCTCTTCGGTGCTTACCGAGATTTCATAACTAGAACCTTGTTGGGTTTATTCCAGTTCTAGCTCTATCTCAGTCTGTTAGGAATTGGAAATTCCATAAGTGAAGTGTCGGTCACCCCAAATATTATCTAGCATAAGTTAGCTTGTAGACTTGTAGTTATTTATGTTGTTTAGCAGTTTATTAGTTAGTTTATAGCGTAATTTAGCGTAGTGTAACACCGTGGAGGAAGGACGGGTCTTTACCCACTGTATACCTGATCCACAGAGCGATAGGAGGTCGTTATGTCTGTAACTATAAATACCCCTTCCATCCATAGAAGGGGTGGAGCTTTTCTTTAATATAACCTTACATTTTTTTGTGAAGCAACTCTCTACCAAGAAATCTCCCAACTCTCTACTTTCTCTCTCTAATGGCAAACATGTATTTTGATCATCCAAGACCACCCGAATCATCAACACAATAATATATCGATCCTACAATTGGTATCAAGATCCATGGTTATTGTGTTGTGTTGATTTGTGTGGTTTCATACCATGGTTATTGTGTTGGGTTGATTTTTTTGTGGTTTTGTATCTTGTCTTAGACTGTTTTTTTGAACTAATTTTTGGTCGAAAAAACTATTTTTTCTTATTATTATGGCTAACATTTTATGACAGCATTGTATCCTCTTTTGGTCAATAAAGTCTTGGTCTTTCTATGTCTAGAATATCTGTTCTGTAAGTCTTTTGTCCAAACTGTTTTGTCTCAAGTTGTGTCTTATCTTTATATGATGTCTTGTATCATATCCATGAGGTATTAATGGTCATATCATATTGGTCTTATTTGTGAAGTCAACGGGTCAATGACTCATTTCATATGCAGTTATCTGGGTAAATTTAAACATGGTCGGAATTTGGTCGGAAAACTCATCGGAAAAAAGTCACATATTCTTGGTAGCGAGTTAGGTTGCGTTTTTGAATGCAACATGATATGTTGTCCATAAACAATGTATCAGTAGCGACTTGAAAAAAATAAAATAAAAAATGTAGCGACTTGTGTTTGAAGACCTAGCGACTTGTCATTTTTTGATAGCGATTTAGGCTAGCGACTTGTTATTTAGCAAGTTAGCGATTTGTCTCTAAGGATGTAGCGACTTGTATTTTTAACGATTGATGTAGCGACTTGACTGCATTTGGCGACTTGACAGACAGAAAAGAAAATGAAAAGAAGGATTGACCACGACCACAAAACCAACACCAATTACCAACATCTCAACCTCAGGGTATCTACCATCATCGGTCCAAACATCAAAGATTTAAACAATAACACCACAGATCAAGAAACAAGACTTGAAACTGAAAAGTTACATATTCTAAAGATTAAAAAATTAAGTGGTGGACGAATGTCTAATGATCTCTGTTCACCCTTTTTGGTATGTCCATATCTCGTGCTTAAACACAAATGAACCAAGGGATACTCATCATTGATCATTGATCTTTTGAAGACTCTCTTCATTGTTATTTTTCGAGCAAAAAGAAAGAACAATATCTAGAAAGTTATTTTCTTTCTTTAATTTCTTTCAAGAAATGTAATAAACAAGCTAATCTAATTCAGTGAAAGAGTCCAAGATTAATGCCTACCTTGTATCTTCTCAAGGCCTTTTTCTCTAAACCCTCAATACCATCCCTGTGGTGTTTAAGCAAGGTTATAGCCATCCCTGTGGCTTGTGAAACTTGCGTCTGAGTGGCGAGACCATTTAGATGTTTCAAGTATATTGTTGTGTGTCCGAGCAGATCTAGATTAAGAGGGATAGGCGGATGGCTATTGTGTACTGAAAAGAGGCATATTAGTTGTTGTGTGATAATTTCGGGTTTGTGATTGTTGTGTTGAGAGATGGGGGCGGACTGATTATCTTGAGAGAAGTTTGGGGAGAAGTGAGAAAGTGGTAGGCGTGTTTATCTGTGATAATGTTTAGGGTTAGTAACAGATAGGAGCATTTTTAGGTTTATGATTTATAACCGGTTACTTAATACTCCGTGGAATTTGGATCGGGTATGATGTTTCTTTATTGGATCGTGGGTTTTGACTTCACTTTTGGATCATTGGCCTATAACCGGTTATGGATTGGCTTTGGGGTGTTAAGATTTCATGGGCTGTGTTAATTTGATGGATCGGGTTTAATGGGCTATACATTGAAAGCAGAATTGGAATGTCACAAATTTGGTTGCACGTGAACATTATTACTACTAATTCATCCTATCCAGATATCACACTCAGATAATGGATCGTGTACTAATGGTATTGGGCTTTATCCGAATATGTTAGATTGGGCTTTGGATTTCATCTATGCATGGGCTGTCTTGGACTAACTGATAGATCACATTCAAAATGAAATGTAATTGGATAGGAAGTGTGTTGATGGTAACCCGAAATTTTTAACACAATTTGGATGAAACTCATATAAATGTATTTTAAATACATTGTGTTTAATTTCGGTATAATTCAGCAGAATGAGAGTGGTATTTTGGGTCATGAATTTTCATGAGGGGACTACGTTCACGGCTAAAAGTTTTCGATGAATTTTAATGTGACCACGGAGATGACTCTTTATTATTTTTTTGGGTTTAAAATGACGTTTTATGGGCTTGAATTGATTTTCGATGTGAGGTTGAATTTATTTTAAACCAAGGTAAGATAAATTGGGTATTGTTTTGAACCGAGTCAAGATAATTGTGTACATTGGAGCCAGTTGAAGATTTTCCTACTGGTTGAGATGTTTTGATGAGATGTGGAGTGATGATGAGATTTGTTGAAGTAATTTATCGATGAGAGTGATTGAAGAGTTTTGATAATGATGAGATTCATATTGAGAATTGTTGAGATGATAAGATATGGTTATGTGAATTGGTACTTTGGTGTATTGTAACACCCCCAAAATTTCACAGCGGAAGCGTTCGGGTCATGGGGTGCTACTAAATCAATATACACAACACAAGGTAATAAAGAATGGAAATTATATTCCATTTTCAAAATATATATTTATTTAAGAAATAGTTTTACATCATTGTTTCAAAGTGCGGAAGTAAAGCCCATAAAAATATATGTTGTCCCATTAAAATTGGTATTAAAATGTTTGGAAACACTTCGGATGCCAGTCTTCAACGAATGCCTTTGCCATTGCCCACGCCAACAAATAAACCTGATAAGAACATGCTAAAATGTCAACACAAAGGTTGGTGAGTTCATAGGTTTAAGTTAAGAAATCAAGTTGGACCACAGTTGCACATATAGCATCTCCGTGAATGACACTATATGTAAAAAGGCTATTACGCTAAGATCAAGTTCATGCAACCGAAACTACGACAGTGTGCATGCATCTAGAAGCATGATAAATAAAAGCCCAGCAAGTGTATTTCCGAGACACTCAATCAATACGATATGATATCGCCCGACGTTTGCTATCCGGTCAAACTCGAACAGGGTGTCATCCCAATAGATCTATTCATAACAATCGCGCCTCCCCAAAGGGAACTAACGGTAGCATAGTTGGGATTCAAGGTTGTTTCACGTAATAGTGTTTTCAGTTTAAGGTCCGAAAAGAGTTTTGCATGTTTCTCACCCCATAGTTTTATAAAGCAAGTAAATAAGAGTAAAAGTGGGGCTATAAACTCACCTCAGCAGTTCGGTGAATAAAGTGTCAAGAGATCAAGTAACAAGTGGCTCCAACACGCAACCTAAATTAGTGCGTCAAATCTCAGTTTCTGATTCCAAGCTAAATAAAGTCTACCTACTTTATTTAATTTACATGTTGTGTTGTTGGTGTCGTTGTTGTTGTTCGCGTGTCATTACTAAGTTTAAAAATATCATTTTCAAAATAATAAAGTATATTTCGGCTTACAAAACTTGTTTTGAAAACAATATTGAAATGAACGTATTTCGGCTAATAGACGGATAATAATGGTTTACGGAAAATATAGTACATAAAATGAGACGCTTGTCAATGAGAAAAGTTATTTATATTTATATGTATGTGAAGTGTATATAAATATATATATATAAGCTTTTGATTGTTTGAAAATATAATAAAGTACAACTTAGTTTATAAGTTTAATATGAGTTTTAGAAAACATATCTAGTTAAGAAATAAAATAGGTACATATATATCGTTAAAACTTGGTTTCCTATATATATATATAATTATTAGAAACATATTGTCATTTGAAAATCGGTTTGACATAAATCGTCATTAGTTGTATTATTTTTGGGAATAGAAATACTTGGTTTAAACATTTCGTTGTATCGAAAACTATATAATAGATTTTAAATCATCATAAGCATTCTAATATAAGTCACCCATTTTATTTAAGTGTGGTAATATATAAGTGTATTGTAGATTTTATGACTAATTAAGGATGACGGATAGAAGAGTCGAAAATAGTTTTGAAAAGTAGGACGAGATCGGATGTCGTGTTGGTGTGGCTGAAACACAAATCGGCGGACCTTTAGTGGTTACTACCGCCCAACATATGTTAAGAGTAGTGGGTGGTGGCCCAAAACACAAACCAAACGGACCTTCAAGATGAAGGAGTGGGCTGTGCCCAACTCCAAAACCAAATATACTCGTGTGGGGTATTATAGCACGAGCGTGACAAAGGACAACGCTCAAAATATTTTGGAGGGCCGTTGATACATCGCTAGTGTATCGATGTGGACACGGAATGGTAACAAGGTATAAAGGGTTACATATATCGAACAATACTAGTATTTGGAAATGATGGGTCGAGTGGCCCATGAATTGGTATACAAAATATTGGCGTAAGTTGGTTTCAATGCAAGGTCTCGAGCTAGAACGGGATACCTAGACACACCACAAGTTTGCCTTGTATACTCGAGACTCCCACAACCATTTCGTGGACTACTTTCAATGGAAAACAAACATCACCCTACGAGCCTAAAGGCTATTTCGAGTGAGGCAAAACAAGCCTTCTTCGAGCGTGGTTTCACCACAATGAGGCATATACTGAACGAAATACAACCACATCGGTGGGGCTTTATCCAAGCCGTGACAAAGCCACGATTAAGCAAGAAAAGTGAGTCGAATAAGGCATCGTACAGTGAGGGAATGAGCTAAAAGTTTGGACCTCGAATAAGTTGAAAACGACAATTATAACGAAATCAAGTTAACCGAAAGTTTACAAAAGAATTCAAGTTATATCATTTTAGTTTTTCCCTTTTTCTCCCCAACCCCTTTTCTGGGTCACGACAGCAGCCAAATTCCTCAACATTCACTTAACTAAATTTAATTAACCAAATATTATTAACTCATTTTCTTTAACTTTTAAATTGTTTCTTGTTCTACTTTTATGCTTTTGACAAGAAAGCAACAACAACAGTAACATGTATATTTTAAATATTCGGTTTTCCTTTCTTGTGTCTAACGAAGGCAACAACAACAACAACTATATTAACAACTTTTCTCTTTAAATATTCCAACAATACCAAATCGACATAAAATGAAATTGAAATAAACTAAAAGTTAAATTAAATTGATATCAAAATAACAATAAAGACATGATTCTTACAATCACAATTACATGGAACGAATGGGATTAAGAACCGAACACCAAAGCTCCAATTGGAAGGGACTCGAGATGAATTGGAGCAATTAACCACTGGGAAACCTTCCTTATGCATCCAATAACAAAACCCTAAACTAATTTCAAAACCCTTTGATTTACGAAACCCTAATTTTGATAAAATTGATGAGGAACCGAGTTTGGGGTGTTTGCATCCCTACTATAGATAAAGGAGTATCTTGGGAAGAGCTTGGTTATCTTTCTTTCTTATGTCTTGTTTTGAAGTCGAATTTGGTTAGCTTCCAAAACTAAGAATATCTTGGACTTGCTCAAGGTAGATTGAAGTGAAGATATGATTCTCTTGAGTGATCTTTGCCTTGATTCTTTCTTGGATTCGTACGAGAGGTCTCAGGCGCATCTAGGAGAGATTTGAGAAGTAAACCTTTCATGAATTTGGTAAGGAAGAAGAGGATATGAAGGATTAAACATGTTGGATTATCCTCTTTGGGAAGATTCGACCTACCTAGGGGTTACAAGGCTAGAGGTTGAAGATGGGATTTGATATATTCTCTTTTCCTGGTTCTTGGTTTGGTTTTGTCGTGAGTGGGAGAGAAAGACAAAGAGTTTTATCTCAATTTTTTTTATTTAGTGTATTCATTTATTCATTGTATAAGCAAATAGAGGTATTATACTTATTGTGTAATTTGGAAATGTATGCATATACATTATACTTATATATAAATTGTGTTTGAGTCTTATAAAAGTCATTGCTCAAGTGAAAGTATGTTAAATATTTTGTGTCCCGCGATATTAAATTGTGACCAAGTATCATTGTTTGTTAATTTTATAACGTAGTAACTTATGGTTACGCATCGGAGATATTATTATTTTTGTAATATTTTTCATTACGGGAGTTTGTCATTTGTTTTATCAAGTCTTTATCATAGTGTCGGTACGCGTGTAGTGTCGGTCACTGGGGAAAAACGAGATAACCTCCTGTCTTACAATTTAATCATAAGACAAAATTTTATATATTCATGAAATGAGATGAATGAAAAAGTGATGCAATAGTTCATCAGTATGCGAGTTAACTACTCAAATGATCGGCAAAGCTTATGCATGCTTAGTGACTTATGCTTAGTAATAATGAATTACTAATTATCGCTAAATTTTAGTGAAAATTTACCGTGTGTCACATGCTAGTTTATGTTTTATATTTTAACTGTAACTGGTCACGATTATAGATCGAAAAGAAAGAAAAAAAATCTAGTCGCGAAAAATCAGTAGGAAAATTTACGGGTTGTTATAGTACCCACCCCTTAAAAAGGAACCACGTCATCGTGGTTCAAGATGCGAGAATCATCGAGGTCGATACAGTGAAGAGATGTGAGCATTTATACTCTTAAAATGTGACGTGGAAAAGGGCTAGTCGTTCAAAAAGATTTAGTGACAAAAGACATTAAGTAAATAAAAGATAAAGGATTTATTTAGCGGAATATTCAGAGTACATCGCGATTACACAACAGCGTACAATAGATAGGAAACTTAAAGGATTAAAATAAGAGAGCCGAGAATTTCTTTTGTTGTCGTCACTCTAGATAGTAATGAAGTTGGTCTTGACGCTCTTCCTTTTCTCCAAGGAAATAAGCTCTTCCTCTGGCTGCTTCAATCTGGTTGTTTTCTTTTTGCTCCTTCGGATTGGGACACTCATTCTTGTAGTGTCCTCGTTCTCCACACCCGAAGCAGGTTATGTCAGTAAGAGTTTTTGACTTGCAGTCCTTGGTCATGTGCCCAATCTTCAGGCAGTTGCGACACTTCACAGTACACTGACCACTGTGGTGGAGTTTACAACGGTCACACAAAGGGTGCTTCCCTTCATAGCCCTTCTTCTCTTCCGTTCCAGCAGAGCGGACCTTAGCTACCTCTTGCCTCTTGTTGTGATTGTTGTTGTTGTCTTTGGAGTTATCACTCCACTTCCGCTTGTTGCTATCTGCTGCTTCAGCGGCATCCTCGATCACTTGATCCATCAGTTTGTTTGACACTTCAATAGTCTCGTGAAGATCGCCACCTTGGAGGTAGTCACATTTCCCTTGATGGATGGGGTAGCCCTCCAATGTATCGCTCTATCATGCGAGCCTCAGTCGGTACCATTTCCGGACATAGCAAGGCTAACTCTTGGAAACGTTGGTTGTAGGATGTCATATCAGTGCCCTTTACCTTGAGATTCGAGAACTCATTCTCCAGTTTCTTGACCTCATTGCGAGGGCAATACTTCTTAAGCACCATGTCTTTGAATTCTTCCCAAGGCATGGCATAAGCAGCATCAATGCCTGCAGACTTCAGGTAATTATTCCACCAAGTCAAGGCAACCTCTTGAAAAGTGAACGAAGCAAATTTCACTCTATCTTCATCTTCACAGTTGCAGATTCTGAACACAGTTTCCAGTTTTTCAAGCCATCGGGTCAAAACGACAACTCCTTCCGTTCCATTATAACCACCACCATACAGCTTGCGAAATTCCTTGTACGTGCGGCGCGTTTGCTACCGAGAAGCCTAGAAGTTCCGCATCGGTGGTTGAGTTGTTTGAATTTATCGCAGCTAGCGCTGCTGCCACCCGCTCATTGACCAATTGATCGATCACAGCTTGATCCATAGCAGGTGGGTTTGCAGCAGCCCCGGCAGGAGCAGGAGCAGGAGTAGGAGTAGCGGCGGGTCGGCCACGGGTAGTTCTGGTTGACTGTCTCCTAGCCATCTTCTACGATATATGAAAAGACGATACTTGAGTTTTAGAATAGAAGGATTAACGTCGCATGAGGTTACGAAGGATAGGACTTATGAGTGAAATAAGAGGATGTGACCAGTGACAGAGGTGGTTTAAATATATGTGTGAAAATGATATAAAGCAAGTAGTTGTATGTTACATAAATAAATAACATAGAAGCAGTTAGGGGCATAACATAGTGCGATATTGTAATAGTGGGCATGTTACAAGCTTAACATGAAGAGGGGTAACAAGTCTAAGCATTCATAGTCTACTCTACACTATCCTTAAATTAATTATTCCTTAATATCATTCAGTTTGTTACATCAACATTATTCTCATTTAAACTTCGCGACCCAATCAAACAAGAACAAATTTTAAAGTTTAAATGAGAGTAGCATATACACATTTAAACTTAGCGACCCAATCAAACAAGAACGACCTTAAAGTCTAAATGTGAGTTAATTAAGAAACTTAATGACTTTGAGATATAATTAATTTAATTCAAATGAGAGCTTATACTGAACCTAAAATACAAGAAGAATACATAGCACGACTACATCGTAACAAGAGGCAAGGCATGGCGAACATTGGCATTTGTGTATGGCATTGAAGTGTTTTAAGGAAATGTGGTTATAGTTTAGGTTTTGAAAATACCTAATTCTCTATAACCTTGGCTCGAATACTAATCTGAACACCCCAAAATTTCACAAATGAAGCGTTGGTCATGGGTGCTACTAAATCAATATACACAACACAAGGTAATAAAGAATGGAAATTATATTCCATTTTCAAAATATATATTTATTTAAGAAATAGTTTTACATCATTGTTTCAAAGTGCGGAAGTAAAGCCCATAAAAATATATGTTGTCCCATTAAAATTGGTATTAAAATGTTTGGAAACACTTCGGATGCCAGTCTTCAACGAATGCCTTTGCCATTGCCCACGCCAACAAATAAACCTGAGAAGAACATGCTAAAATGTCAACACAAAGGTTGGTGAGTTCATAGGTTTAAGTTAAGAAATCAAGTTGGACCACAGTTGCACATATAGCATCTCCGTGAATGACACTATATGTAAAAAGGCTATTACGCTAAGACCAAGTTCATGCAACCGAAACTACGACAGTGTGCATGCATCTAGAAGCATGATAAATAAAAGCCCAAAGAAGTGTATTTCCAGACACTCAATCAATACGATATGATATACGCCCGACGTTTGCCTATCCGGTCAAACTCGAACGGGTGTCATCCCAATAGATCTATTCATAACAATCGCGCCTCCCAAAGGGAACTAACGGTAGCATAGTTGGGATTCAAGGTTGTTTCACGTAATAGTGTTTTCGCTTAAGGTCCGAAAAGAGTTTTGCATGTTTCTCACCCCATAGTTTTATAAAGCAAGTAAATAAGAGTAAAGTGGGCTATAAACTCACCTCGGTGAGCTCGTGAATAAAGTGTCAAGAGATCAAGTAACAAGTGGCTCCAACACGCAACCTAAATTAGTGCGTCAAATCTCAGTTTCTGATTCCAAGCTAAATAAAGTCTACCTACTTTATTTAATTTACATGTTGTGTTGTTGTTGTCGTTGTTGTTGTTCGCGTGTCATTACTAAGTTTAAAAATATCATTTTCAAAATAATAAAGTATATTTCGGCTTACAAAACTTGTTTTGAAAACAATATTGAAATGAACGTATTTCGGCTAATAGACGGATAATAATGGTTTACGGAAAATATAGTACATAAAATGAGACGCTTGTCAATGAGAAAAGTTATTTATATTTATATGTATGTAAAGTGTATATAAATATATATATATGCCAAGCTTTTGATTGTTTGAAAATATAATAAAGTACAACTTAGTTTATAAGTTTAATATGAGTTTTAGAAAACATATCTAGTTAAGAAAGAAAAATAGGTACATATATATACGTTAAAACTTGGTTTCCTATATATATATATAATTATTAGAAACATATTGTCATTTGAAAATCGGTTTGACATAAATCGTCATTAGTTGTATTATTTTTGGGAATAGAAATACTTGGTTTAAACATTTCTCGTTGTATCGAAAACTATATAATAGATTTTAAATCATCATAAGCATTCTAATATAAGTCACCCATTTTTATTTAAGTGTGGTAATATATAAGTGTATTGTAGATTTTATGACGAATTAAGGATGACGGATAGAAGAGTCGAAAAATAGTTTTGAAAAGTAGGACGAGATCGGATGTCGTGTTGGGTGGCCGAAACACAAATCGGGCGGACCTTTAGTGGTTACTATCGCCCAACATATGTTAAGAGTAGTGGGTGGTGGCCCAAACACAAACCAAACGGACCCTTGAAGATGAAGGAGTGGGTCATGCCCAACTCCAAAACCAAATATACTCGGGTGGGGTATTATAGCACGAAGGGACAAAGGACAACGCTCAAAATATTTTGGAGGGCCGTTGATACATCGCTAGTGTATCGATCGTGGACACGGAATGGTAACAAGGTATAAAGGGTTACATATATCGAACAATACTAGTATTTGGAAATGATGGGTCGAGTGGCCCATGAATTGGTATACAAAATATTGGCAGCCAAGTTGGTTTCAATGCAAGGTCTCGAGCTAGAACGGGGATACCTAGACACACCACAAGTTTGCCTTGTATACTCGAGACTCCCACAACCATTTCGTGGACTACTTTCAAATGGAAAACAGCCATCACCCTACGAGCCTAAAGGCTATTTCGAGTGAGGCAAAAACAAGCCTTCTTCGAGCGTGGTTTCGACCACAGTCGAGGCATATACGAACGAAATACAACCACATCAGGTGGGGCTTTATCCAAGCCGTGACAAAGCCACGATTAAGCAAGAAAAGTGAGTCGAATAAGGCATCGTACAGTGAGGGAATGAGCTAAAAGTTTGGACCTCGAATAAGTTGAAAACGACAATTATAACGAAATCAAGTTAACCGAAAGTTTACAAAAGAATTCAAGTTATATCATTTTAGTTTTTCCCTTTTTCTCCCCCACCCCTTTTCTGGGTCACGACAGCAGCCAAATTCCTCAACATTCACTTAACTAAATTTAATTAACCAAATATTATTAACTCATTTTCTTTAACTTTTAAATTGTTTCTTGTTCTACTTTTGCGTTTTGACAGTAAAGCAACAACAACAGGTAACATGTATATTTTTAAATTTTCTGGTTTTCCTTTCTTGTGTCTAACGAAGGCAACAACAACAACAACTATATTAACAACTTTTTCTCTTTAAATATTCCAACAATACCAAATCGACATAAAATGAAATTCGAAATAAACTAAAAGTTAAATTAAATTGATATCAAAATAACAATAAAGACATGATTCTTACAATCACAATTACGTGGAACGAATGGGATTAAGAACCGAACACCAAAGCTCCAATTGGAAGGGACTCGAGATGAATTGGAGCAATTAACCACTTGGGAAACCTTCCTTATGCATCCAATAACAAAACCCCTAAACTAATTTCAAAAACCCCTTTGATTTCTGAAACCCTAATTTTTGATAAAAATTGATGAGGAACTGAGTTTGGGGTGTTTGCATCCCTACTATAGATAAAGGAGTATCTTGGGGAAGAGCTTGGTTATCTTTCTTTCCTTATGTCTTGTTTTGAAGCCGAATTTGGTTAGCTTCCAAAACTAAGAATATCTTGGACTTGCTCAAGGTAGATTGAAGTGAAGATATGATTCTCTTGAGTGATCTTTGCCTTGATTCTTTCTTGGATTAAATCGAGAGGTCTCAAAGCATCTAGGAGAGATTTGAGAAGTAAACCTTTCATGAATTTGGTAAGGAAGAAGAGGATATGAAGGATTAAACATGTTGGATTATCCTCTTTGGGAAGATTCGACCTACCTAGGGGTTACAAGGCTAGAGGTTGAAGATGGGATTTGATATATTCTCTTTTCTGGTTCTTGGTTTGGTTTTGTCGTGAGTGGGAGAGAAAGACAAAGAGTTTTATCTCAATTTTTTATTTAGTGTATTCATTTATTCATTGTATAAGCAAATAGAGGTATTATACTTATTGTGTAATTTGGAAATGTATGCATATACATTATACTTATATATAAATTGTGTTTGAGTCTTATAAAAGTCATTGCTCAAGTGAAAGTATGTTAAATATTTTGTGTCCCGCGATATTAAATTGTGATCAAGTATCATTGTTTGTTAATTTTTATAACGTAGTAACTTATGGTTACGCATCGGAGATATTATTATTTTGTAATATTTTTCATTACGGAGTTTGTCATTTGTTTTATCAAGTTTTTATCATAGTGTCGAATGCACGTGTAGTGTCGGTCACCGGGAAAAACGAGATAACCTCCGTCTTACAATTTAATCATAAGACAAAATTTTATATATTCATGAAATGAGATGAATGAAAAGTGATGCAATAGTCATCGTATGCGAGTTAACTACTCAAATGATCGCAAAGCTTATGCATGCTTAGTGACTTATGCTTAGTAATAATGAATTACTAATTATCGCTTAAATTTTAGTGAAAATTTACCGTGTGTCACATGCTAGTTTATGTTTTATATTTTAATCAGAATCGGTCACGATTATAGATCGAAAAGAAAGAAAAAAAATCTAGTCGCGAAAAATCAGTAGGAAAATTTACGGGTTGTTATATGTATGCATCTTCACGGATAATATTATGTCTCGGCTTGATTTGATACTTGAACAAGGTTGACTATGGGGCTGTTTGTAAGGTATTTCTTATTTGGATTTGAAGTGAGGTTTTCCCGGAGCGGTTACTTAATTTTTGTCTTCTTTCTTTCTACCATTCTGCGAAGATGACTTGTTTGGGCGTTTATAGAGGGTGATAAAGACTTGGCTATTTAGTTGCATTTGTGATTCTTTCTCACTTAACCCACAACGTAGCTATCACTTCGATGTCTCACTCGATTGAGAATGTCAAGAGGTTTTGTACATTGGGTACACCGTTTCTTGTTCACGAGGATTAGTACAAGTTTAAGTAACAACCGGGTAATTTTACATCATGTTCGAGTTTGATATATCGGGGTTTACTTCTTCATGTGGTCACCGCAATTGCCGATGATTGAGTGAATGATGTGTTTACCATAGTGTTTACTGGATGGGTGATGATATTGTTGATGCTGGAAAATGAACCATTGATGAACCGCTGCATGTTCCCTAAAATAGATATTCACCAAACCAAAGTTGTCATAACACATTCAAGTCGACATTGTTTACGGTTTTGTCTTGATTTTGTAAAATCCGCGAAAGAACCTATTTCTGGTTTAAATCATAGACTTGTAAAATCCCGTAACAATGGAAACATCCCGTATTAGTAAAGTGCATTTCGAATCTATCTTACGGTTTATTCTTGGTTTTGTAAAATCCATAAAGAAACTATTTCTCGGTTTAAACCATAGAATTGTAAAATCCGTAATGATGGAACCATCTTGGAGAAGAGAAAGTGTAATTCGGATCTTCTTGATGCTGGTGCTACGGTTTACGCTCAAGAAGGGATAAAAGGTGTATTTCATGAATTGGATGTGTGTTTGGATATTCGTCATGGCGATCTGGTAATTACATGGTTTTACGGGGTTATGTGTATTTAACCATGGTTGGGATGTAACCATTATCAAAGTTCACTTTTAAGATCAAAGGAGGCTAGATTTGAGCTTTTAACAAGATGTGACAACGGGTTAATTCACTATTATTTATTTGAGGTTGAAGTGAAATATCACGGCGAGTGTACTTAGTATCCGAAGGTATCGGGATGGTTGGATGAAGATTCTTCATGATCCTTGTTCGAGCTTTTTCAAAAACAAAGACTTGGAAATCTAGTTATTTTTAGAGTCTATTTTTCCGGGGAATTGAGCTCTTTTGCCACAAAATAACTATCACTTTAAGGAGTTACATTGTAGTGCTCGTGTCACATTTAATTGTGGTTTTCAAGAGGTGATGTACGTCTTATACTTGATGGTTGGTTGGTTGAAGAGTATAGAATACTTAGAGATTCAAATGGGCATGAAGTCTCGCACCGCTCTTTGTTACATATGTGCAAGTTTAAGTCACGAGTTCGGGATAGTTTACTTGTGGTCAAATTCATCATATTGGTTTTCTCCATCACCGTCACGACAAAGAGCCTCTTGAATGATAATGGTGTGATTACATGTTTTGCCAAGAGATGATGAAAAGAGAGATTTATGACGATGAACACAACAGTTCATGCCTCGTACTCTAAAGAAAAGAAAAGTGTACGTTTGAGGCGCTTTTTCTTCAAAAGAAGAGAAATCTTCTTATGACGTTTGAACACAACAGCTCAAGCCTCATTCTCTAAAGAAAAGAAAGGTGTACGTGTTAGGCGCTTTATCTTCAAGAAGAGAAATCTTCTTATTATGACCATTCTTATCAACATGCTTCATACTTTTCCATGCGCTTACGGTCATCAAGTGAACCGGCTATTGTTGATTGTTTTCGATTCCACTTTCTTAACTATAATGACGATGGCGACATCCCATGCTAATTTTGCGGGGAGAAGTGTGAATAGACTACATTTGGATGATGTTCACTTGTTTAATCAAGAATGGCATCTCCGTATGCAATTCTTGAGGGGAGAAGAAGTGTGATAATTCGCATGGTTGATTGACTTATGAGAATATATGGTCATACGACTCTAACTCATGTAAGAACCGAGCTTCTTCTTATCGGATCATCTTTACATGGAGTTTCTTCTAAGAGCCGTTGGTTGACATCTTCACCGGATTGATGAGTTTATCGACAAAGTGCTTCCGGTTAATGCTTCACGTATACATCATCATGATGATTCGAACAATCTCTCGTTCTTGTTTGATGTGATTGGTAGTTTGGTGTTACCATCTTGTGTGTTTGTTGCGGCCCGATTGTCGATTTCCTTGATGAACATCTTTCTGTTCTTGTTTGATTGGGAGGATTTTAGTTAAAGGGATTTGCAAGATGTAAGTTAATTGGGATGCTTTTTGGTGGGATGCTTTTGGTGTGAGTTAAAGATGTTAACACTCTATTCCCCATTCGGACAATCTTGAAGAAGGTCGAGTCTACATACCATTCTACATTTCGCTATATGTTAGAAGACCAAAGACGAGTTGCATTTAATGATCTAAAGACTTCTTCTTAATCTGGCATTTATCAAAAAGATTGTCGGTTTAGGGAGAGCACTAATTGGGGAGGGTGAAATGTCCGATTTAATCCCCAATTAGACTTGCTCACATTCTTCGACAAGTTGATTCCTACAAGATTACAAGTGTTCTTCTCAAAAGATTTCATGTATACGAGCTACAAAGATTGCCGATTCAAGTATCAAAACCAAGAGGGGAAGGAGACACGTATCTAAATGTGAGTAAACTTGATGAACTTAATACTTCTAAGTAATTGAAGATATCCCGGAAGACAAATGTCATGACCGCAGAGAAACTCAAGGTTTTACTCATCAAGGCGTTTAGTGTTCTTATTCCAACTATGTGGGGAAGAGATGGAAGAGTTAGTTTTGAAGATGAAAGAGGTACACAAGTGTGTGATTATTTTGATATTTTCACAATCATCGTGGAGAGAGATTGTGTACATTGGGGATGCTCAAATTGTTTAACTTGAGGGCTTAATCGGTGATTCGTAGATATAATCACTTATTCCGGTGTTGACATCCGCAGAGATTGTCACCCGCAGAGATAATCGATGATTCGCCCGCTTCTTCAATGTTATCGGTTATTCTCTTTGGGCATTCGGATACTTGGCTCTTGAGCTTCATACACTTTCTTCGTGGGGAGAAAAGTATACATCGGGGTTATTCTTTGGCTATTGGACTTAATCGCTACTTGATGGTATAAGTTTCTTTGTCTTGGCATGTGTATTCGGGTTCGTGAGCTCTAGTCTAAGAGATCGACCGCATCAATTCAACTACGTGGGGAAGTGGTCTCTGACACCTTTTGGAATGGATTGCTTCGACTTCAAAGGGAATGAAATTTGAGAAGAGTTATTTATGTGTGGGATGATACGTGGTCGTTCTTTTGGATGATATAACCTCGAACGAAGAATCACGGTGATTATTCTTAAAAGGAGCAAGAAGATCAATGATAATGGTGTGCTTTTTGTGCACTGGCTAATGGAAGCTTGAAAGAAAGCTTTGAATCGCTCAACATAAGGATTTTTGGTTTGGGGAAGTCGCCAAAGTCTCTCTTTCAAAGGCTCTTGTTCTATCTTTTATTCGAGCCCTAAGCTTTGGTGGTGGACGTTTAAGAGATGATGATTTCTATCTTCTTCAACGGGTCCGCTCGATATCCTTATCTCGGTACTCGTATCATCATCTTCTTAAATTATATCATCTACTCTATCTTTGTACATATTTTATCAAAACAAAATACAAAAATAGAAAACCAACAAAACAAAATAGAAAAATATAAAACCAACAAAATCCATAAAAATCAAAAATTGAAAAATACCAAAAATATGTTTTCTAAAGACATGTCTTCCGTATCGATAACATCTCGCGGTCTTAGAAATGTCATTCAATAATGGCACGGACCATAGATGAAGTTCGAACAGAGGTGTAAATATTCTTTGTCAAAACATGTCAAAACTATGGCTTGCGATTATTTCGATCGTGACCGGCTTAATCATGGCTTGCTATTATTTGAGATAGCAACCCGTTCTCTTCAAGAAAGGAAAGTGTTGCGCTAAATCAATTTTTCAAATATTTCGTGCACTTATCCTAAAAACAAAAATGAGGAAAGTATGTCAAGGATCACAGTTCCTACTCAAATATTTTTCCTTCTAAAATTCTTCGTAAAAATATTTGTTTTAACAAAATGGTGGAAAATGAGTTGCACGAAAAATCAATCGATTCGAGTTTTTCGTAAAAATTGAAAACTCAATCAATGACTTCAGACTTTTAAACTTTTCGAAAATAAGTCATTGATTGAGGGGGAGAATGTTTTCAAATTTATATCATCTAACGAACTTTTCTAATTATCCTATATGTTTAATTAAAAATGATGTTAACCTATGTTGAAGGACTAGGTGCCCAGGATATGATTGTTAGGATTAGATGATTAGAGTTTGATAAACACATTATTCCCATACACTTATTTGATCCGATTGATATGTTGAATTGACTTTTATTAGTCGATTCGTTTGGGTGATGTCGACCACCATATATCTCGCTGTGTTCACTAACGATGCGGTATTTTGGTATAATAATGTTCTGATCCGATCCCACATAATATGATGATTGGATGCGAAAGGAAAGGGTAACTATATCTTGGGTTGACAAATGAAAAACGGAGCTTAATTTGACTTCCATGGAAAGTTGGCATAAATGCAACGTAAGAGGTCTCACTGCATCAACAGATGGTTTTCTTCTAAGTGATTGAAGAAACGGAGCTTAATTTGACCTCGCTTGGCATTAAATGCAACGTAAGAAGTCTCACCGCATTAGCGATTTGGTTTTCTTCCAAGCCCTACAACAAGAACATCAATGTAAGCAACTCAACCACCTAACGATCTTTGTGCAGATAATTGTGATTATACCATTTTCTTTAAACAATTTTTAACTAATATTGTTTTGAAAAATGGAAAAATATTTGTTTTGAAAATAAATCGGATTCAAAGTTTTGAAATCAACCGGACTTTATTTTGTCAAATCTTAAGTGATTTCAAATTAAATATTTTCAAACGATATTTCATCAAAAAGTCCGGTTTGTTCAAAATAAGTGGTGATCTAAAGATTTAATGTTATGTCATGGTATGATTTTTTCTTTAGAATCAAGATCTTACAAAATGAAATTTTTTTTGTTCTTGTTTGATTGTAAAATTGTTTTATTTTACTTAAAGATCTCTTAAAAACTATCAACCCTGACACTAACAATCTTTAATGTCGAAAAACTGTTCCTTATTAATCATTTTTAAAATCAAATCTTGCCACGTCTTTCCCCAAAATTTTCTAAATGATTTAAATCAATTGGGATCACAAATCTCAATTGGTTTGAAATTTTTGATCGGGGGAGAGATCGTGATTTAAATCTCTTATCTGTTTAAATGAAATTGGTTTTAGTCCTTCAAAGGTACTATTGCCTCCATGTGCCAAACGATTTCAATATACATAATGCACATGTTGAGGGGGAGCATTTATCCAAAAACTAGATGAGTTTTTAAATCAGACACATTTTCTCCCATGTTTACTAAACCATATTAAATCACTTGGGATCCAAATTCTCAAAGGGTTTGATATTTTTGATCGGGGGAGAATTTGTGATTTAATAATGAAATTTGAGAAAAGGTGATCGTTTTGATTCAAGTGTGCATACTGCTCTCTCATATGTGCTAAACGCTTTCGAAACTCGAAGCACATATTGAGGGGGAACAAATGGTTTCTTAATAGATTTTGTGTTCGTGGATGTGCTTCAAAAGAACTCTTTCCTCTATGTGATAAAATGATTTCAAAAATCCTATGCACACATTAAGGGGGAGAATTTACCATAAGAAATTCAAATGGCTCTTTCTACGGAAATTGTGATCAAGAAATTATTTCAAAGAACTCTTGCCTCCATGTGCTATACAATTTCAAAATCATACGCACATGTTGAGGGGGAGCATTTCTAAATGATCAAAAAAACAATTAAGGTACAAAATGTTTTGATTTTATATCACAAGTACCTTGATTGGATTTTCCAAATGATTTTTCAAGTGGTTTCGAGAAGGAATGAACTGTACCAAAAGACCGACCATTTTACTTTATGCATGGAGTTATAAGGATGGTGAGGTTAGGTATTAGTTCCCACGATCCACCGTAACCGGAGGGATCTTCGTGGACAATCCACTAGATAGTGTAGAGTCCTTAGGTATGATGAAAAAAGGAGAAAATGAGAATATGGGAAGAGTGCGGATCGAGACCGAGCTAGTATCGAATTAACCCAACAAGGTTCTAGTAATGAAGTCTTGGTAAGCATCAAGGGGTTGAATAATGAAAAGAATTGAATGTGAAAAGGGTGAAAAGAAATAGCCTCCAATAATTCAACCTTAGGGCGATGAATCGGGTTCAATACATATGCTACTTGGTGTTTACTAAGGTAACACCGGTATTGAAGACAAGACGTCATGGACCCAAAGGACGACCGCACTACAACTTCCCAAGCTACTCAAGTTCCTCTTAAAAGGACTTGTTTCATTCTCACGGGAACCTACATAATCTATCGACTTTCTCTTAGAGATTGTTGATATTGAAGAAGGAGACCCTCTCCCTAGTCTCCGCATAGGAACCAAATATGCACGATTGAGTCTAGAGCCAAGAGATCATCCACAATATCTCGTTAGGACACAAAATTAATGATGACTTGTGTTTCACACAATGTGGAAAGTAAGTATATATTGAGAGTCCTACGCATTATCCTTGTGGTATTACCAGAACATCCGAGTGATATGTAAAAATATTCACAATGAAGATGGAAATCCTTCTAGAGCCACATCAAACAAGCTCTTGGTGGGTGACATGTGAGATCTTCTCGTAAGATCAAACTTGTGACAACCGGATAGAAACGATGAGGATTCAATCTTGAATCAACCTTGGTCCGGAATGGAATTGACGAATACTTTTGGAAAAACCGTTCGATGTGCAAATCTTCTTTTCTCTAGCACATCGAATGTGTATTTATGTTTTCAAACACAAAAGTATCTCCGATTGAAAAATACTTTTGGAAAAACCGTTCGATGTGCGAATCTCTTCTTTATCTAGCACATCGAATGTGTACTCTTTCAAATATAAAAGTATTTATGATTGAAAATTGATCTTTCTTATAAAACCTTCGTCAGATTGCAAAACTCTTTCTTTTAAGCAATACGCGATTGTTTTCAAATCATTTTTCATCAATCGCTGAATCTCAATTACCGGTTCACTCACTCCGTGTTGTCTTCTTTGAGACGTTCGGTTTGAGAACGCTAGAACAATCTGCGAAACCCTGTCAAGGAGATTCTTAGGAATCCTACCGATCACAAGCAAGATTTGTCTTGATCAATCGGGGAACCGTGGGCGTACCTCAATTCAACGAAGTGATCAAAGACACTTTCATGTGTTTTATTGCTAACTGTTGTTTGCGGTACATTTGACTGATACTGGTGATCGTAATTGAGGAGTCAATCCAAAGCCGCATGCTCACAACATCCACACTTAATTTGAAGAAATCATGACGGTGCATATCTACGTAACACAGGTCGATATTTTTATACTATGCTTCGCTACGCTGCGCAAATATCTTGAACCAAGAAAGCTTCCGCTACTCGATGGAAAGATGTCATGATTCAAAAGTGTGAGCATGTCGGTCCGATAGGCACAACATCACATGATGACAACACAATAAAGGGTGATTCAGAGATTTATCGTGGTCGATGATCTCAATGAAAGCTCAAGATCATCAACGATGTGGATCGCTTAAAGGCCTCCACTAAAAGTACAAAATATGCGGACTATGAAGAGCCACCGCTAAGCACAAAGATTGCGGAATTGAAGAATTGAAGTCTACGAGCTCAAGAAAAAGTGAAGAATAGAATGCTAGGATTCAAATGTAAAACATGGGGTGACCTCCTTGGGGAGATTGTTAGAATTGGAAATTCCATAAGTGAAGTGTCACCACCCCAAATATTATCTAGCATAAGTTAGCTCGTAGACTTGTAGTTATTTACGTTGTTTAGCAGTTTATTAGTTAGTTTGTAGCGTAATTTAGCGTAGTGTAACACCGTGGAGGAAGGACGGGTCTTTACCCACCGTATACCTGATCCACAGGCTGATAGGAGGTCGTTATGTCTGTAACTATAAATACCCCTTCCATCCATGGAAGGGGTGGAGCTTTTCTTTAATCTAACCTTACATTTTTTTGTGAAGCAACTCTCTACCAAGAAATCTCCCAACTCTCTACTTTCTCTCTCTAATGGCAAACATGTATTTTGATCATCCAAGACCACCCGAATCATCAACACAATAATATATCGATCCTACACAGTCCGCACTCTTCCCATATCTCAATTTTCTCCTTTTTTCATCATACCTAAGGACTCTACACTATCTAGTGGATTGTTCCTGGGTAGATCCCTCCGGTTCTGGCGGATCGTGGGAACGAATACCTAACTTAACCATCCTTATATTACCATACATAAAGTAAATTAGGTCGGTCTATTTGGTATTGTTCATCTGCCGTTGGAACCAATTGAAAACTATTTGAAAATCAATCCAGATACTTGTGATATATTATCAAAGCATTTTGTACCTGAATTGTGCTTGATATTTTTAGAAAAAGAGCTCCCCCTCAACATGTGCATCATGTATTGGAAATCGTTTTAGCATACGGAGGCAAGAGGAAGAATTAACTTCTTAGATTACCATTTTCTAAAGATATCAACATCACTTCCCGATCAAATCAAGTAGATAAAGCATATTGAGGAAGGATGAGGTTTTCATAAGTTTGCTCCCCTTAATATGTGCCTCGAGGTTTCAAAGAGTTTTCACATATTAGAAGGAACCTCGCACTTAGAGACAAATCAATCACGTTTCAATTCTTTATGGTTTTAAAGTATGCTCCCCTCAACATGTGCATGGAAAATTTGAAATCGTTTGGCACATGTGGGAGGAAAGCTTGCAAAACACTTGTGAAACCATTTATCGAATCATCGCTTTAAATCCAATTTAAATCACAAATTATCCCCGATCACAATTTTCTAATCATTTGAGATTTGTGATCTCTTTAGATTTAAATTGACTTTGAAAGCTTTTGAGGAGAATTGTGACTTGATTATGAAAACATTGTAACTGATAAGGATCGGATTATGAGACTTTAAACTCCATTGATTAAACATGCATGATTATCTTTTGGAAAAACAATTGTATGATGAATAACCTTTTGATTTAATTGAAATCATTCTCCTCCTCAATCAATGACATAAGCTGTTGATTGAGAGATAGGTATTTTTGACAAGCGTTAAGTCTAGATGATTTTCAAAAATAGAGTCCGAGTTATTTTTCAAAGCAATAAGTTTTCAATAGATAGTAAGTGATTGTTTATAGAATCAGAGCATGAGTTTTGAAAAACAAGATAAAGCATGGCTCTGTTCTTTCTTTGAAAACGGGTTATTGCCTGAAATGACAATAAACCATTTATTTCACTTTCTCCCAAAAATATTTTTTTTAATTTTTTGATTTTTTGATTTTTTGGAACATTCGAACAACATCTAAAGTCTCGTGTCATTCTTTGAATGACAAAGACAAAGACCGTAGATATTTTCGAATCGAGAAAACACGACAAAAGACAATATTTTTGAAATTTTTCAAGATTTTTCAAATTTTTATGGATTTTGAAAGTTTTATATTTTTCTATTTGCTTTTTGAATAAATATTTACAAGAGATGGATGAAGAAAGACCTTTACTCCTCGCCTTCCTCTTGAAGACGTTTGAGTGTTTCAGTTGTAGACTCTTTAGACTAAGTCGTGGAGGATAAAGTCAAACGTTTCTAGGAAGAGCTTTGGTGAAGATGTCGCTAACCGGTAATCATCCTCACAAAATAAAGTTCCACCACACCGCTTTCTACTTTGCTCTTGAGTGTTGTACGTTGTTGCATGAGAGAGCAATAACACTTTATTATCACAAGATGCAGGAATTTTGTTGAATTCAAAGACATAGTCGATAATTGGGATCTCATCCATAGGATTTGAGCACAACAAGATGACATGGCTATGTATTCAACCTCAGTAGAGGAAATAGAAGTACTCATTTGCTTCTTTGAAGACCACTCACAAGCATATCACCCAAAAGCTGAGCACCTCTAGACGATTGACGTGTATCTTGACATCCCGCATGATCGGCATCTCATGATAGGTCGTTAGTGACATACCGGTGTCCTTGGTACCAAAGTCCCATATTGATGGTTCCTTGAGATACCGAAAGACCCGTTTAACCGCTTCAAGGTGTTTTTTAGGCTTAGCACGATATCTAGCACACATGCAAATAGCGAGCGTAATGTCCGGTCTCTCGGTGAGGTACATCGTGGATCCAATCATACTACGATATTTAGTTTGGTCTACCATGATCCCAGAGTGGTCCTCATCCGTTTGGTACGCTTTATCATGGGAGTGTCAACAAGGTCACTAGAATCAAATCCAAATTTCTTTAAAATCTCATTTTCATATTTAGATTGATTTATAAAAAGCCTCCGGACTTTGTGAAATTCGTAATCCCAAGAAAATGACATTTGTCCCATCATTGACATTTGAAATTTAGAACCATTTCACTTGAAAACGGTCACATTCATTGGGGTCGATCGAGGCAAAAATAATATCATCAACATATATTTGAACGTGAATTAAATGTTTGCCTCGACTTTACGGTGAACAATGTCGGATCAAGCTCTCTTCCTTTGTCAATCCGGTAGATAGAAGAAACTTTGATAGCGTGTCATACCATGCCCTTGGAGCTTGCTTCAAACCATAAAGAGCCTTCTTCAAATGATAGACGTGAGTAGGATGCTCGATTCACAAAGCCTTCAGTGGTGACGAACGACTTCTTTAAGATCTCCGTTAAGAAACGCCGTCTTTACATCCATCCGATAGACTACCATGTTCTTACTTGCAAGATTAGCCAAGAAGATTCGATTGCCTCGATACGAGCAACAGGAGCAAATGATTCTTCAAAGTCAATACCTCCTCTTGACGGTATCCTTTGCAACCAATCGAGCCTTGTTCTTCAACACATCACCATGCTCATCAAGTTTTACTTTGAAGATCCACTTTAGAGCAATGATCATTGCACAACTGGAGCAGTACTAATTCCCATACATCTAGTCGATCAAACTCATGAATTTCTTCTTGCATGGCATTGAACCACTATCTTCATTCATGGCGCTTTCACGCCTTTTGGTCTTAGAGAGTACGGAGTTGAAGAAGCACCATAAGGCATCGGTTGCAAGTTGTTTCCGTGTGGATACCGGACGGAAAGGTTTCAATGATGTTGTCCAATGGATGATCATGTGTCCATTTTCTAAGGTGTTCATGTGGTTGTTGTTGAGGAACTGAAGTAGCGAGTTGATATCTCCTAAAGAAGATAGTTCGATGATGACTCGGGAGCAAATATGTTTTCAAAGGGTTCATCTTCGGAGGAGCAAAAGGGTTTTCATCATCTCGTAATGAGGCAACATTTTCATTGTGTACACTTGATGATTGATGATTTGTTGATGAGACGAGTGATCGGCAGCGCTTCTTGACTTATCGACATTGAAACCGAAGGGTTAACTTCATTGACAGGGATAGAGGCTCTCGCTGATGGAACCGACATATCATTAGCACGTGGCTCATAGTGTTCATCAAACATTGGATCAAATAATTTCTTCAAATTATCTTCTCAAGGAGGTACATAAGGAGTTGTTGGTGAGGATTAGAAACAAGAGTAGAACGATAGGACTACTTGATAAAGATTGAAATGCGGGTCCAGAATCGGATTGTCTCGGATCCATTTGACCGATCACTCATCGAACTTAACGTGAATTGTTTCCATGATATTTCGGGTTCTCTTGTTGTAGATTTGGTATCCTTTTCTGTTTGGTGCATAATCTACAAATACTCCAATGTCCGCTTTAGCTTTTAGTTTACCTAAATCTTGACCGTCATTAGTTGGGTAACATAAAGCACCAAACACACGAAGGTAGGATAGACCGGGTTTTCATTTATGGACAAGTTCATATGGAGTTTTTCCATGAGAGGTGTGAATAAGGGAACGATTTTGGGTGTAGCAAGTGGCAATGGCTTCACCCATAGAAACATTGGAACCTTTGAATAAATTAGCATTGTTCTTGCGGCTTCCACAAGAGTTTGATTTCGTCTTTAACTACACCGCTCGTTGAGGAGTTTGTGGAACACTTCTTTGATGACCCATTCCAACACTTTCATAAAATTGAATTAAGTCTTTGTTAACAAACTCGTGCCATTGTCTATTCGAACAATTCTAACAATATTGTTGAGTCGAACTCAAGTCGCTTTGATAAGTTTGATGATGACATCTGAGTTTCATCCTTTGTCCTAAAAACTTTACCCAAGTAAATCGAGAGTAGTCATCAACAACTACTAGAATGTATTTCTTCCCATTTATCGTCTTCACTCTCATTGGTCTCATAGATCCATATGAAGGGTATGAAGAACTTCCATTCTTGAGTTTGTGGGTTTTGGTTTGTGGGCATATTTTGTGCTTTTTCCCAATTGGCAAGTCGAACAAAGATGATCTTTTCATACTTTAACTGGGTAATCCTCTTACTAAGTCCTTTCGGAAAGATTGTTTATGGTGCCCAAGTTCAAGTGATTGAGACGACGGTGCCATAGCCATGACTTAGTTTTGGAAGCCTTTGACAAAGAAGCGATGGGTGAAGATTTCATCATATCTTCGATAGAGATGGTGTATAGGTTTGAACCACGAGTTCCTCCGAAGTTCCACACCATCAAGTTCTCTAACAAAGCAAGTATGTTTTCTCAAGGCCACTTCTAACCGAGTCACAAAATTGTCCGACGAAAATAGATTATGTCCAAGACCAACCACGTCTCCACCACGTAATCTCCATAACCCCTAATAGCACCAAAATGATCGCTTCCGAATCTCACAGCCCGATGAATTTACTCACGAAGTTCATGAGCCGTGACCGGTCTCCAAATATATGCTTGGAACAGACTGAGTCCGGTACCACGAATCGATTTGAACGATCCGTAGTTGAACACGCACAAGAATGGATAACTGGATAAATGGGATCCTCATGCAAGAATGGGTTCCATTTGGTTAGTAACGATGATTGGAACACCCACATCGTAAGTAGAAACAATGGACTCATTAGAAATAGATGCGGTGCTAGTGTCCATATTTGACCTATTCAAAGTATGTTCACTTCTTAAGGAATAGTTCTACCAAGAGGCATCCATTTTCTAGTGGGCATTGACTTTGCAAATTTTGGGCAAAACTCATTAACCTTACGCCCAGTAGGTATCCATTGATAACCTATATTACTAAATTTCCTTCCTGTGGGTTTCCACTGTTTTCTAACTTTCTATCGCCTTTGCCTTTTAGCCTTCTTAGCTTGATTTTTAGCATTAACAGTTTTAACTGGTCATTTAACAACATTAGACAAATCATTCACACCACATTCAAGATTAGTAACAAAACCACGCAATCATCATTACATGTGTTGCCAAAAGTAGTAGAATTAGATTAATTACAAGACGCTTAGAGCTAACACTAGAATCAACACGATTGCCTTATTCAAATTCTCCCTAAGGTGATCTTCTACTTTCTTCCACCGAACATTCCTAGCATGCAAGGTCCTATCATTCTTTGTGTTACCTTGAGGCTTTGACCGCTTGCTTTGGTTTCACTTCTTACTCCTGTAGAGGAATTGGAACATTAGTTGGTTTTGCTAATTTTGCATTCCTGAACTAGAAGTGCAGGGATCTGAACTACTTGAAGGCACATTAGTGTTCACTTTCTTAAAACTGGGCATAAAATGGTTGTATGCTTGGCACTAGGCATAGAACAAGGCATCACAGCTTTTCCTTTTGCACATAAGGGTTTAGGACATGTTGCTATTAAACATTCTAGCAGCTCTTGAGATCGTTTGGCTTGAATGCACGCAAACCTAATTTCACTGTAAAGAGGCTTATTTATAAAATCCTCTTCCACAATCTCACGAGACATTCTAGACTATCCTTAAGGTGAGCACAATAGTTGTGAAACACGTGTTCATTATTCCTAAGATGAGGAGGAATGTATTTAATGATCACAATATATTTGCGATCGAGGATGACTTTGATGCAACATTCTCATTAAAAACAAGTGGCGCTTCCTTTTTCCGACTCCTCGATTCTCAATTTCTTTTTGTAAAGAAGTTATTTTTTCGTTGTTTTTGTCACGAGTGACTTTCATTGAATCATATAACTCTTTAAAGTGTCGCTTAACATTTTCATTTTCTTCTAGAAAACACTCGCTTTCTTTTGTAAAGCATTAACTAGGTTTTGAAGATGAAAAGTTTGTGAATACTGAGAATCTAAAGGAGGAGGCATTTGGGAGCCGGTCACATTGTTCTTTTCACCCTTTAATTGTGAAATTTGGGCTTTCAACTTTTTGATCGTGTTACAATGAGCTTGAATCTGTTCATCACGTTTGTTTATCCGAAAACTCGCATCAAACTCGGAACATCCGAGGATGTCTTGATATTTGAGGTTTTGACATTTTCTTTAAGATGTTGATATTTTAGTTGCAAATTAAAATGTTCAACTTCTAGTTTAGAAAGATGTTTTACTAAATTATCGTGATCATCCCGATCAATTTTCTCATTTAGTTACGAGTTTTGTTTTCAAGCTCAATGACACGATCATGGGAAACTTTCAATGCAATAGATAATTCATGAAATCGAAGCGAATAGAGTGCTTAGTAACAATATAAAACACATTTTGAGCAACACAACTCAAATCAAATTCTCATTTAAAATATGCAAGTTCTTTCTTTCAACTTCATTGTATTTGAGTTCCTGCTCATAGTCATTGACCTCAACTATCATTGCATCAAATTCCTTTTCCATTTCTTTAATATCGAATTAATTCCTTTTGAAGACTCTCAAATTGACTTTTTAATTGTTTAAAGAAAGACATGACCTCGCTTAAATAACATTTTTAGTTTGCTCAAAACCCTTCCCCTCGCTTATCCCAGTAGGTGTGATTCTCTTCTTACATGTTTTCTCAAAATCAACAAACAAGCGATAAACAACATACAGGCTAATTAAGGTCTTACTATTAGTGGCAATAGATCTAGGAACTAGATGCATTGGTGTATTTGGATGATACATGAGTCGCAGCATTTTCCTAAGGGAGTGTTTGTTTCAACAAGTACATTAGCTTTTAGCTTATCCATATCTTTCTTCCAAAAGATCTGCTCGGGGTTAATTGAGTTTGAGGCTTAAACATGTTCAAGGATATCAAATTTTCCTTAGTGTAATCATGGGGTTTGATCGTTATGTTATTCTCTTTACTCGCAGGATCGTTAAGCTTCTTATTCATTTTCTCCCTAGATGCATCATCTAGTTTTCTATCTTCCCGATGCACTCAATGCAACTAGGTTTCATCTAGGTTTAAGAATCTCATTGCCATCATAGATTACATTTTGAGCGACTTTTGCTTTATTACCATACTGTGGTTGGATTCCTTTATAATGGGGTACTATGCTTATCACGAGAACTCTATGCTTAGTGATCATGTGAGCGATCGAATGGTATTCCCTTGTACGCATAACTTATTTTCAAGCTTGTTTTTCAAGGTTTTAGATTAGAAAAATCATTGAAAAGTTTTGATTCCTTAGCATCGAATTCTTGCTTAAGCATTTTAACATTTTCTTGAAGTTCTTGTTTTTCTTAGCGCTTTTAGAAAGCTTTTCTTGTAAGGAGTTTAACTCTTGTTTTAAGACTTCTTCTCTAAAGTTACTTTTTCTAATAACTGTGACGCATTTGGTCATCCATCTCCGCTCACGGGTGGTTAATTCAAACTTGGCACGTTGTTCATAAATGGCCACTCGCTCTTTATAGGCATTAAGTTCGAGATAACATAATCATTAGGGCACATGCAAACATTCATCAAAACATAGTCATCATTGACCGCAGAAGATGCATCACTTGGTACAATCTCACTTTTACTTTGTTTTACATATTGATCATATGGGACACCATTGATATTACCCATATTTTCAATATCGACACAAAAGTTTCGATTGATTGTACTTTGTCATGTATCTTTGCTCATCAACATCATCGTATAGTTTTAATACCTCGGAGATGATTGATACTTTAGATGGACCAGCTTCTTGTGATGATGAGACCTCTGGAGAGACCATTGGAGAAATGCTAGCCATGAAAATTGTGCTGCATGAGGTTCATCATCAACGCCGAGTCGTATGCATCACGATCGGCGACTTGAAAGGCATTCGATGATTTTGACCTATCTCCTAATTGGTTGCTTATCCACATCGCATCATATGTCTTGGCATTGCCCTCGAAGAAACAACGACTCCTCTTCATCCAACACAGCTCCATTATCTTGAGCTTGCACAAGTAACATCTTGTCTTTGAAGTACTCGCATTTTGAGGGCTTTTTGGAGAAGTGCGATTCCGTGCTATGTGTCCATCACCACCAGCTTGTAGCACTTAATTGGCATTGCTTGTCCCCGATTACCATTCCTTCCTCTATTACGATTTGCCACATACCCTCCTCCTATTCCACCTCTTCTTTGTTCATATTGTCTTCCTTGAGCTGGTTGCACCGTAACCTTTCCATCTCGACCAAAGCATGATTGTGTAGATTGGATGCGATCCGATTTCATTGTTAGTGTGAAGATGGTTAGTATGTGGAGTGAAGGTTAAGTTTTGTTTAACCATAAGAGCCAGTTGATTGATAAAGTGTTCCATGACCGCATTGGCATCAAAGTTGCTTGAAACTTGGATCGGAATGAGTCTCATGATTTCCATTACCCGTGGGTATGACTTGAGAAGCTTTGGTGGTAATTACAACATTGGTGTAAAAAGTCGTAGAGTCATTTGATGAACTTGTTTCTCCCCGGTTGGTTTTGAACTGCTTCAAGAATCCTTTTTCAAACATAGCATGTCTCTCATTCAAGAAGGAATGCATAAAGTTGCTCATAGTTGGTATTCTTCAATCCTTTGGTTAGCTTCACGGAGGTGACAAACTTATGCCATTCGGGATTCATGTTGTTCACAAACTTTGAATTCGGTTGAATATTTGGCATGGTCATTTGATATTCCTCATATCATTCACAAGCTTGTGGAATCTCACGTAATACTCATAGACACTTTCTTACGGCTTCATCTTAAAGTGTTCAAATTCATCATACCGTGATTCTCTGTCTTCCTTCACAATTCGAACACGAGAAGCATCCGACATTATCCCAAACCGCCTTGGCTTCGGTGTTGTGATTGATAAGCTTGTAGATATCTTTTGGAAGACCACAAGTATAATGTTAGAAGCCCGATGTCGACATCGAATCTCTTTTCTCCTTATCATTGAGCTCATCATACGTCTTTGGTCCGTCTAATCCATAGATCATTGTTCCATCTGCAATTTGTATCAATTAAGTCTCTTGTAGTCTCAATCGATAAGGTCCTTCATCAATGGATTTGAGAATGTTGACCCATTTTCCTTTCCAAGACAAGACAATCGATTTGTTGAGCCCAAGAGTCGTAGTCGGTTCATCAGCATAGGTGGACGAGTATCCAACCACCGCTTGAACATCCTCTCTCAATAGTGGAGATAATTGTAGAGTGCGTTGGTAGACATGTTAACAGATTACACAGATTTTATAACTCTATGATTAAACCGGAAATAGATTCTTTCACGGATTTTACTAAATCAAGAGAAAACCAGTATTAAAAAAAAATCAACCAAGTCGCTCTGAATTCTTGAACCAAGTCGCTAATCACCAAGTCGCTAAGTAGCAACTCGTCAAGATCTCAAATTCACGTGAACCAAGTCGCTAAGACCAAGTCGCTAAGAACCAAGTCATTGGACACAAGTCGCTAATGCACCAAGTCGCTACACAGTCAAGTCGCTAAAGAGCAACTAGCTAAGGTCCAAGTCGTTAACACCAAGTCACTAAGCACCAAGTCGCTAGACACAAGGTTAAGTTGCTAAAGAACAACTCGCTAAGATCCAAGTCGCTAGTATCAAGTCGCTAACAATTTACACTACAACTCGCTAAAATTTACAAGCAAGTCGCTAATCTCACTAAGTCGCTAGCCGTGAGTGGAGAATCCACTAACTTGTACTATTTGTCGACGTCTCAATAGACAAGTCGCTAACAACTAACATGTAACTCGCTAACTTTTCTTGAAGCAAGTCGCTATGATGAAAATACTACGAGAACCAAGTCGCTAGCAAGAAAAAACTTCAAAAACACACTTTTCAATCCAAAACAAGCTCAACCACAGTGATTCAAGCTTACCAAATCAAAACCCAAGCACTTACAATGATTCTTAACACAAAAGTACACCCAAAATTCAAACTTTAACAAAAGAAATGATCTAAATGATGCAAAAACTACTAAACTTTTTCAAACTCAAAAACCATCTAAAACCACTAGAAATCCAAGTATATGTAAGAGAGATGATCAAACCATGGCTCTTGATACCATTTGTAACATATTGGATTTCACAAGCACACTAAACCAAAGATCAAGGAGGCGTATACTATGGTTTTATAGGGAGAAAGTTAGAGGTTGGGAACTTTAGTGAGAGAAAGAAAAATTTTATTATGAGCTCCAACTCTCTACCTTGGGAGGTAGAGAGTATTTATAGTTCTTACATAAATCGCCACCTACGGGCTGTGGATCAGGCATACAGTGGGTAAAGACCCGTCCGTCCTCCATGGTGTTACTTAACTAAATACTACTAAACATTAACTAATCTATGACTACGAGCTTTCTAATGATTACATATACTTGAGGTGGCCGACTCTTTAATAACTGAATTTACTAAATCCTAACAAAAGAGACACGATCTGGGATGATTTTTGAACCCATGACCTCAGCTTTACGGTGCATGTTCACACCTATGAAGTGAATTATTATTGCAGGGACAAAAACCTTTATATGTATAATGAGAGTGATAACCTTAAAAAACAAGAAAAGTATAAGACAATTCACTAAACAAGACATTAAAAGAAAGACTTGTAAAAGGCGCTAATTAATATATGTAAATAGGAGCTTCAAATCACAAATACATTGAGCAAGTATCAAGATGCTTGCAACATGACAACAATCAAAACAATAGATGAGATACAAAATATAAGATGCTAAACTCAAGAAAGAGGGCATAGATTTTGGATTAAGAGTAATATAAAATTAAGTACGCAAGTTTTCTAATAAGTGTCTATTTATTGGATATGTTATCGGAAAATGATTGGGAGACCTAAAAATATGACTAATTGTGTACCTAAATAGATGTGCAAATAAGTTATTGGTTTGTGAAGAAGTGGGTATACTCGTTGTCACCAACAGAATGCTAACACATAGGTTTAGATATATAATTAAGCATTACAGTTACGCATGTCAATCAATGCTCTATATAATCATACCTATTTCTAGGCATGCATACTTGTGTGGCTTTATAGGTCGGACAATGTTTTAAACCACATAATAAGTCCTTGAATAGAACTCAAGTGCAAGTCAGCAGGTGCACAACTAGGATGCAAGAGATCCAATATACCATGACCAAATAAAGTTGATGTGGTTAAACTTTCTACCCAAGTCCAAAATAAAGCCGTTGTGATTCAAAAATAATAGTGATGTTCAACATATGATTATTCGTCTTGAATCTTGGCAAACTTGATTTCTGTGTTGGAACTTTATTTGCTTGATGGAAAAAGTATCAATTAATCAACTAATGTGTGTTCAGAATAAAACAAAACTAATGGCTCTAATCAACCACCACAAGGTTGTGGCTCATTTGGTACCCACTTCCGAAAAACTCATGGACCCACCGGAGATATTTTGCGGATAAAAGGTTATGGGTTCGAGTCTCGGCTCGTGCTTACTCCATTTGGTGCCCCTGGTCTGGGAGACTTGCCAGAGCTATTCCTTGTAGGGTGGACAACCTTTCGTGTCAAAAAGCACCAGGGTCAGGGTGTTCCATATAATTCAAACCTTTTGTGGAATGGCTTCAGTCAACCAGACTTTAAAGACATGTTAAAGATAACACAATAACATGTTATTCATGGTAATTTGAAACATTCTCGAATCCTATTTATAGAATTAGGAGTATTTCTGTTGGGTTCATTGAATACCCAAACCCCTTGAATCTAGGATTTGAATATAAAATACCCTAAGTGTTTAGACCGTTAAACACTAATGTGTCACCGAGTGCATAGTCTCTCGGTGAGCCATCTTCGAGATACCCAAGAAGAGGCGAAGAAGAAGTCTCCACACTCGGTGAAGGCGTAACTTAAGGGAAGATCGAGTCAAGAAGAAGATGGTGGATTCAATGGTGATGACAATAACTCACCAATCCTCAACTCCTCACCAACTGCTAACATCAAGACAAACTAGACTAAAGATTGAAGGCGGAGAAGATCAAGAATGGGCGGGACAAAACGGTTATGCTTGAAGCGATAAAGACGGAGTGCTTATCCTCAAGAAGTCAACTTTCCTAAAGCCTCAAAGATCAAGATCGACAAGTAGAAAGTAGCTTTGTCCCTTACCGATATAGCCTTTGTAAATAGAGACAAAATACATCAAGATTTTGTCTTCAGAATCCGTCGGTTGTCACTTAGGATAGAGTTAAAACTCATACTTGTATAAATAGCATAAAAGATGGAGTGAAAGATTCAAGCTTGTGAATTGTAAAACACACACACACACAAGCCATCTTTCACTCCTCCAACATAACTCACTCCACGAGATAGCTCGATGGTTCCATCAGTGGTTGTGCTCGGACTTAGCCCCGAGCTTAGTGAGGAGTACCAACCCTTTGTCATTTCGATCCCAAGTACTATTCCGCAAGTACTTGGGTAATGTATTCTTTTTGATTGATTTCTAATAAAGAATATTATGTTGAAAATTTATTAGTGTGTTTTTACTTACATTGTATTTCAGTCATTGATTCACTATTAACTGGTTTTAAGTATTTAACTTCTTTTTATACGATAGTGAATAGGGAACAACACTAGCAATCAACAAGAATTATAATAAAGGAATATAACTTGAAATTGAAAGCAAAATCAAGCCAAATACAACTGCTCTATTTCCTTGTTTCACCAATTTTCTATTAAGCAGCTTGATTGGAGTAGCAGATACCAAACCTTCAGAGTCACATTGAGGATATTGACCCATTGCAGTTACTTCTGAATAACAAGCTTTAAGTTGTGACACATGGAACACATGATGCAAAATAGCATATAAGGGTAACTATAACTTGTATGCAACATGCCCAATCTTGCCAATTACTTGAAATTGACCAAAGAACTTTGAAGATAACTTGTGTTGCCTTCCTTTTATAACTGTGAGTTGTCTGCATGGCTCCAGCTTCAAGTACACCAGTCACCTTCTTTAAACTCTCTTTCATACCTCTTTTTGTCAGCTTGAGATTTCATCCTATCTTGAGCTTTCTTGAGATTAAATTTGAGCAACTAAATAGTATGTTCCCTAGCTTGTAGAGTCTTGTCGACAGATTCCACATTGCTATCTTTGGCCATGTAAGGAATATGCAGAGGAGGGGGTTGTCCAAACACCACTTCATAGGGGGCAGTATTGATTGAAGAATGGAAATTGGTGTTATACCAATATTCTGCCAGTGGTAACCACTTCACCCAGTCTTTGGGCTTCTCACAAGTCATGCATCTCAAGTACCCTTCCAAACATTTGTTCACAACTTCTGTATGTCCATCTGTTTGTTCATGGTAGGCAAAAGACATCTTCAAGTGAACATGTAACTTTTCAAACAGTGATTTCCAAAATATGCTCATGAATATCTTGTCTTTGTCACTCACAAATGACTTAGGTAAACTATGAAATTTGTAAATGTTATCCAAGAGCAACTGCGCAATTTGAGAAGCATTATAGGGATGTGCCAAGGGTAAAAAGTGAGCTTGTTTGGAAAGTCTGTCCACAACACAAGAATAGACGTCTTACCTTGGGACAGAGGTAAAGACTCTAGGAAATCCAGGGAAATTTCTTGCCAAATTCTCTGTGGTATTGGAAAGGTTGAAGTAAGCCTGGATAGGGAGATAAGTCTAACTTATTTATTTTGTTAATACAAATAAATCGTAAAAACGTTTATTAATATTTAGCGATCTCTTTGTGTTTTGTTGATAACAAATATAATGTTATCATAAGTAAAATTATAAAGATACATGTTATTTTTGTAAAGCATCTACATATATAGTCATTTAATATAAATTGTTGTATTGATTCATTTATTCTAATAGTTTATTAGGATGGGTAAAAACCACAACCCATGACCCATACCCATGGAGCATATCCATAACCCATGGAGTTAACCCATAACCCATTGACTAGATGCATTACATCTTTTAGATACATTGTATCTACTTACATACCCATGGTCCAAAATCTAGGACCCATGACCCATGACCCATGACCCATAACCCATAACCCATAACCCATGGGCAAACAGGAGTGTCTCACGGATCCCTCTGATTACACTAGATGGATCCCTCAGGCAAGGGATCTGTGCAACAGTAGCAAGAAATTACCTATAAATAGAGAGCCATTTATTCATTGTAACTCACCCCTCTTCTTACAAACTCACTCATATATTCTTACATTCTTCTAACCTAAGATCTCTTGATCTAGATAGTAGTTCTTATTTCTTTTGTTGTGACTCTCATATAGGTCCTTCTCTAAGGCGAGATCACGAGCATTGTATAAAACCATTTTAGCTTCACTATTTTTGGAAATTTTTTTCTTATGATCATCGGTGAGTTGATCATGAGGTGTGTTTACTAAATTTCCGGTTTCATTTTTTGTAGTGGCTTCAAATCACCAAAAAGGAATTTGAAAGAATTTCCATGCTTAAAAACTCTAAAGAAATTTGGAACTCTTTAGTTGTAACTCATCAAGGAAATCAACAAGTTAAAAACAATAAAATAGATTTGTTTGTTCAACAATATGAACAATTTTCAATATCGGATGAGGATACTATAGATCATTCTTTTGCTAACTTTAATACTATAATTACATCATTACAAGCACTTGATGAGTCTTTCTCTAGTCGTAATCATGTTAGGAGATATCTAAGGGCACTTCCATCCAAGTGGAGATTTAAGGTGACGACAATCGAAGAATCAAAAGACTTGTCAATCCTCACCCTCGATGAATTCATAGGCAATCTAAAGGTCTATGAGCTTGTCCTCGCTAAAGATTCTGAAGCCTCAAAAGAGAAGAAAGAAAAGCACAAATCTCTTGCCTTAAAAGCCAAGAAGGTCTCAAGTGATGAAGAAAACTCTTCATCGGATAGTGATGACGAAGAGTATGCCATGGCGGTAAGTGATTTCAAGAAGTTCTTTAGAAGAAAGGGAAGATATGTCAAGCAACCATATGACGACAAGAAGGGATTCGGAAAGGCAACACGACAAGAAAGCAAGGGATGAACGCTTTGTTTTAAATGTGGGACCCTAATCACTTCATTAGTGAGTGTCCCAAACGTGACGAACAAAAAGCGTTCGTGAGTGGTTCTTGGGGAATGAGCGAGGAGAAGACGAAGAAATTTGTCTCATGGCAATGATTCAAGCGGGTATGTCCCGAATCTCTATTATAGTAGCTCATCATTAGATGATGATTCATTGCATCGTGAATATGATAAACTTTGCAAAATTAGTTTAAAAGTAATTAACAAAAACAAGATTTGAAAAACCAAAATGAACGTTTAGAAAAGAAAGTCTTTGAGTTAAAAGCTAAATTAAAACGTTTAGAAAAGGGGAAGATAGCAAGTGGGGAATGTGAGCTTTGTGTTCAAGTTCAAACACTAGTTGATAATATAGATTCCAAGATTGCTAGAATGAGTACTAATACTCTTGATATGATATTAGATAGTGTTAAAACAGGAAACAACCAAAAAGGTTTAGGTATTCAACAACTTGATGCTTTAACTAGTGAAAACAAAGAAACACAATTCGTCAAAGCAATAGAAAAAAAAGTCGCTGTAGTCACGGATCCCACGGATCTCACGTAAAGGAACCGCTAGTGTAAAACTAGGGATCCGTGGGTCTCAAACAAACAAGAGTAATAATATAGCCTCTTCATCTAGAACCGATTTTGTTATTGTTAATAAGAAGAAACCAACCCATGTTACTATTAGACAACCACCTCCAAGACAAAATCAAAGTTTTATAAGAAACAAAGTTCCATCGTTTTCAAAACCAAACAAATTTATAAGGAGACCTAATAATGTTTATCCGAGAAGTAACCATCAAATGGGATGGAATCCTAATATGCGAAACGGTTTTCCATTTCAAAACTTTGCACCATGGAATGCATACTCACCTTTTCCATATATGCCTAACATGAATGAAATGTATAACACTAATGGACCCATGAACAAATGGGGACCAAACTTTTGAGTTAATTATTTTCTTAGGTGTGCTTAAAGGTCGACCTAGATCCGGATGAATGGATAAAGGATAGCGGGTGCACGAGGCACATGACCGATAATAAAGATTTATTTTCCACATATGAATCCTTCAATTGAGGAAATGTGGTATTTGGAAATCGCAAAAGTAAAATCATCGGTAAAGGTATGATTTCTAACAAATCTCTAACCATTAACGATGTGTGTCACGTAGAAAACCTAAACTTTAACCTTCTAAGTATAGGACAAATATATGATAAGAAGTGTAACGTACTTTTTAATGAAACCGGTAGTAAGAAATTGAAAAATGGTATCACTATAGGAAGAGGAATTAGGAAACATGGAGTCTATGTCATTAAAATCGGTAATGAACCTAAAGACAAACTTTGTCTTACTTCTATGGATGATACTTCGACCTTATGACATCGAAGATTAGGTCATGCCAATATACGACTTCTTCAATCGCTATCATCCAAAGATCTAGTAAGAGATCTACCAAAGTTAAAATATGAACATTACTTTTGTGATACTTGTAACGTAGGAAAACAAGTCCATGCTAGTCACAAAGCTAAAAATATGGTCTCTAGAACTAAGTGTCTAGAATTACTTCACATGGATTTATTTGGTCCATCCGCTATCCAAAGTTATAGAGGCAACTACTACACTTTGGTTATAGTGGATGATTACTCTAGGTACACATGGACTAACTTTTTAAAGAATAAAACGGAAACGTTCGATTACTTTGAAATATTAAGTAAGAAAATCCAAATACAATTAGGAAGTAATATAGTGTCTATTAGAACGGATCATGGTAGGGAATTCGATAATGAAGTGAAATTTGGAGCCTTTTGTGACGCTAATGGTATTACTCACAACTTCTCGGCTCCTCGCACTCCACAATCGAATGGGGTAGTTGAAAGGAAGAATAGAACCCTACAAGAAATGAGTCGCACCATGTTAAATGAGCAATCCATACCTCAAAAGTTTTGGTGCAATGTCGTTGATACATCAATGTACATACTTAACCGAGTCTTAACTTGACCATTTTAGGGTAAAACTCCATACGAGTTACTTCGAGGCAAAAAGCCTACGTTAGAACATCTTAGAGTCTTTGGTAGCAAATGTTTTCTACTTAACACTAAAGATTACCTAACTAAATTTTATCCTAAATCAACCGAAGGTATCCTTTTAGGTTACTCTCCTAATAGCAAAGCTTATGTTATATTAAATAAAGAAACAATGAAGGTTGAAGAGTCATTAAACGTAAAATTTGATGAAAGTCCACCTAAACCTACCCTTCCTCTTTTCGATGACGAGATAGTCGAAAGTGAGGCCTTAGAAATAAAGAAAAATACAAACAAAGAAGATGAACCATTAAACAATGAAATCATCAATATTAAAGAGTCTAAAGATCACCCCGTAGATAAGGTCATAGGAAAGTTAAACGAAAGAGCCTAAAGGTCTCAAGTCCAAAACCAAAGTAGCTTATTTTGTTTTGTCTCAATCATAGAACTTAAGAATACATAAGAAGCCATAAAAGATGAAAGTTGAGTAATGGCTATGCAAGAAGTGTTAAATCAATTTGTTTCTAACGATGTTTGGACACTTGTCTCTCTACCTTGTAATCAAACCTAAATAGGAACCAAATGGGTATATAAAAACAAATTAGATGCAAACGGTGTAGTGTCTAGAAACCAAGCTAGACTCGTTGCCCAAGGGTACAATCAACAAGAAGGAATAGACTTTGATGAGACCTATGCCCCCGTGGCTAGATTAGAGTCTATAATAATACTTCTTGCTTATGCTTGTGCTAATGATCTTAAGCTTTTTCAAATGGATGTTAAAAGTGCTTTTCTAAACGGCTTTATTAATGAAGAAGTTTATGTAGCTCAACCTCCGGGCTTTATCGATTTCGAAAAACCTAAACATGTGTATAAATTAAAGAAAGCTCTTTACGATCTTAAACAAGCCCCAAAAGCTTGGTAAGATAGACTCAAGTCATTTTTAATAAAAAACAACTACATCATGGGGTTAGTTGATAATACACTTTTCACTAAGAAAAAGGAATCACATATAATTATTGTTCAAATATACGTGGATGATATTATATTCGGATCTACTTGTTAAGACATGTGTGATGATTTCTCTAAAATCATGCATGACGAGTTTGAGATGCGTATGATGGGAGAACTAAATTTCTTTCTTGGTCTACAAATCAAACAAGTAGAAGATGGTATCTTCTTTAATCAATCTAAATACATAAAAGAGATGTTAAAGAAATTTGGTTTAGAAGAGTCAAAACCCATAAGAACACCAATGTCATCCAACACTAAACTTACAAAAGATGAAGATGGTGAATCCGTTGATAACACAAAATACCGTGGCATGATTGGGAGTCTTCTCTATCTTACGGCTAGTCGTCCGGATATCATGTTTAGTGTTTGTCTATGTGCTAGATATCAAGAATACCCTAAAACATCACATCTAGAAGCGGTCAAAAGAATATTTAGATATATTAAGGGTACGACTGAATTAGGATTATGGTATCTTAAGGGTACGGGGGTAGAAACTATTGTATATGCAGATTCTTACCATGCAGGTGATTATGTTGACCGAAAGAGTACAAGTGGTGTATGTACTTTTATGGGATGTTGTTTAACATCTTGGTTCTCGAAGAAGCAAACGACATTGGCCATATCAACAACCGAAGCCGAATATGTCTCCGCTGGCAAAGCATGCCAACAAGCGCTATGGATGAAACAAGCGTTAGTTGACTACGACATTCATCTAAGTAACATAGCCATTCTATGTGACAATAAAGGTGCCATCGACTTAAGTAAGAATCCGGTGTTGCACTCTCACACCAAGCATATAGAGATCCGTCATTACTTCTTAATAGACAATGTTCAAAAGGGGAACATCTTTATTGAGAAGGTAGCATCCGAAGAAAACATAGCCGACGTCCTCACCAAACCGTTAAAGCGGTAACAATTCAACTTGCTTCGTCTTGGTCTTGGTCTCATGGAACAATCGTCGTAATTAGTTTTTAAACTCTACAAGGTATGTAAACACTAGCCTTCTTCTCTTCTGAGTCTAGGATCTCTATTTCACACACAACTCACAAACAATACGGGAATTTTCAAAAACCCAAGGTAAGTTTTATTTACAACATGTAATTTCATACTTATATTTTTTTACTATAAGATAAAGGTTTTCTTCGAACAAGAAACTTTTTCGAAATGTTTTCTAAAAAATACTTCTTCCCGTATCATTTTTATAAAAGCTATTTCTCACGTCTAGGACAAATCTCTTTTTCATTATTAATACAAAGTAAAAACCCATTTTCATTGCATCTCATGTCTTTTGAATGCTAAAGGGAACACATGACTAATATGTGTTTTCGGGTACATTCATTTAAGCAACAATGAATAAGGAGCACTCGGGTTATCTCACATAATAGTATGCTTTTTCACTTCTAGTATGTTTTTCTTTTTCTTCTTAGGAGTCGAGATAACCGCAACTCCAAATAGTTTGCATATAGGCACACACTAGGCACAAATATTTCCAAAAGGAAAATTTTAAGTTGCCTGAGTCACCAGTACCACGGATCCCAGCATTAACGCTGGACGGTTCCCTCAAAGGAAGGATCCGTGAGACAAAAGCTGAAATTCTCTTCTATTTTTCTCACTTTGGCTAAAAATCTCTATATTTTCATCCTTTTATCCTTTTTACTAATGAGTATGTTACTTAATGCTTGTATTCTCATGATCACATGCCTTAAATTTATATCTAATCATTAGATTTTAGTTGATATTTTGGGTCAAACATTCATTACAATGCATTATTTTCTCTATAAATAAGGTTCCCAAAATGCTTGCATCTTCATCACTCTCAACCTCACAAACAACCATCATCTTGTCATCCAAAAGATCTTCCAAAATAGATGAATCACCTAGTGCAAACAATCCTCTTCAAGAAATCCAAAACTTTATCCTACCACCTTCCGTAGTGCCACCACCCAAATCTAAAAAAACCGCACGGATTAGCATCCGACCTTGTTGTTTAGCCAAAGCATTGTCAAATAGTTCATCACCAACTACTCACTCACCACCAAATGATTCCATAGTAGCACCTCCCTCATCTCCAACAAGCACACCACCATCATCACCTATCAAGTCTCCACCTAAAGTCACTCTATTAGAACTCCTTAAGACTCCAAAAAGACCCCAACAAATCAACCCAAAAGAACTAGTATTTTTAACACCTCCCACATCTCCAAACACAATTTACAAAGACCTTGTAACTTCACCACCTTTAGCTCCCATTGTCTTAGAAGAACATTTAGGTTCTTTTCCACCACCACTTCCAAACATTCCGGACTTTGATCCATATTTTCCAACTTTTCCACCACATCTTCCGCATCCCATAAAACAAACTAACCCGAAAACCTTCAACACACATTACCCACATCATTTACATTGTGAACATTGCCAATCCACTAGGGAACTTGCAATAGAAATTAGGGAAGAGATGCGATTCATACTTAACCACATCCTTGATCGCATCAACACCATCACTCACTAAAACCTCCATCAATAACCTTATGCAAGCATGGAAGGAATAATATTACTATTTTCTCTAGTTTTTCTTTTGAGTCATTTTAAAGAAAAAACCTTGTTCTTAGTTTTACATGTTTGTATGTGGCATATATACCATTACACTTTATTATTTTATTACAAGGCTTTGTTTACATACCTTGGTTCTCCACCTTATTTCTCGTCAATCACAAGATTATATTACATGTTACTACTAACTTTTTCTTTGTAGGTTTTATATTTTCTCACTTGACGCCCTATTGTAGGGGGAGCTACCGTCAAGGGGGAGTTAGAGATACGTGGACTATTTTTTCCACACTTTATTTCTTCATTAGGGACACTTTTTGTTTCGATAAAAAGGGGGAGAAGAAGTAAAACTTATGCTTTCAAAACATACATCTAATCTTAAGTTTTACCCATCATAACATTATGTTTTGTCATCAACAAAAAGGGGAAGATTGTTAATACAAATAAATCGTAAAAATGTTTATTAATATTTAGCGATCTCTTTGTGTTTTGTTGATAACAAATATAATGTTATCATAAGTAAAATTATAAGGATACATGTTATTTTTGTAAAGCATCCACATATATAGTCATTTAATATAAATTGTTGTAATGATTCATTTATTGTAATAGTTTATTAGGATGGGTAAAAACCACAACCCATGACCCATACCCATGGAGCATATCCATAACCCATGGAGTTAACCTATAACCCATTGACTAGATACATTGCATCTTTTAGATACATTGTATCTACTTACATACCCATGGTCCAAAGTCTAGGACCCATGACCCATGACCCATAACCCATAACCCATAACCCATGGGCAAACATGAACGTCTCACGGATCCCTCTGATTACACTAGACGGATCCCTTAGGCAAGGGATCCGTGCAACAGTAGCAAGAAATTGCCTATAAATAGAGAGCCATTTCTTCATTATAACTCACCCCTCTTCTTACAAACTCTCTCATATATTGTTACATTTTTCTAACCTAAGATCTCTTGATCTAGATAGTAGTTCTTCTTTCTTTTGTTGTGCTCATATAGGTCCTTCTCTAAGGCGAGATCACGAGCATTCTACAACTCATCCAAGCAAGGGGTCCTTGATTGATTTGTTCCTCCACAAGATTTCTGTAGCGAAGATCTTATATTTCATATTTCACATATTTGTTGTGTTATAGTAGTGTTGGTTTGGTCCTCCGTGTTAAGGACTCGGTATTTACATTTGTACCAGAAAAAGTGTAAGCGACGTTGTGAAGGCTTCTCCTCCAAGTTGAAGGAGTTTGTTGACATAGTGCTTGAACTCTCGAGTAGGTGACTCGGGGAGTGGAGTAGGGCAAGGAAGGTGTCCTTGTAGCCGAACCACTATAAATCGGTTGTGTCATTTCTATCCTTTACTTTACTTGTTTTCTTTACTTGCATTACTTATAGATCTATACTTTCTCTCTATCCACACGATTTCACATTACATCGAATCTAAAGTTTTTGAAACTAATTTAAAATCGGCAAAACTATTCAACCCCCCTTCTAGTTTTCCACATCTTTGACAAATGTCACACGTTCTCACCTATTGTTTCACAATTTTTCTCAACCCTTTCCAATAGAAGAATGTAGTGATCCTTTTAGTAGTAACATGTACCCTTGAGTGTCCTCCCATAGCAGAACCATGGAAGTGGGATACCAACTTATTTCTCAAGGATTCATCATTTCCAACTTCCTATTTTCCTTTCATTAGTAGCTGATCATTCACCCACTCATATTTGGGAGTACTCAATGTATTGTTTAAAAGTCCCTCCATTGTCTGTTGTATATTTGAATCACTTGACCAAGTAGCCATCACAACATCTATAAGTGTTGGGAAATTTGCTTTTGGGAGTTAATACTTATAGTAGTAAAGTTAGTACTGATAGCATTGTTTGATAAGTATTAACTAGTTAGTACTGATAGTGAAAATGTTAGTACTGATAGTATTAAGTTTGTACTGTTCTAAGTAAGGAATGTCGTATATGGTTTGTAACAACATATCTTCTATTCTAATAGAAGATATGATATACTTAGTGCATATTTATCTCTGTAAGGGATCTCCTTAGTGTATAAAAGGAGATCCTAGCTAGGTTAAACATACATCTCATATTCTAGTCATCTTAAGAAGAGCTTCAACGTTGTAAACCCTAGTACTAGGAGAGTACTCGATATTGCTTAATAATATTGAAGTCATGGTGTTACATTGTGTTTATATTAATCTTCTAAAGTACATTCAAGTAGATTCTCAGATACTTGTGTGTATCTACAACAAAGTTTCTCATTATTGTTTTGGAACCATCCAAGGCAACTAACACGCTTGCAAGCTAAGTGTCTAGATCCAAGGTTTGGGACTCCACAAGTGGTATTAGAGCTTGTGTCCTCAAGCTTTGTTTTTAGAAGACCCTATGTGACAAATCAAGGAATGGATTTTGACAAATCCAATGTCATAACAAAGTTCCCAAGTTGCAAACCAAATGAATATGAACTCGAGAATGCGACAGAGCAAGACTTCTTGGTACTTGATTTCAAGTCAGGAACATTGTGCTCTATGGAAACTCTTACAAACCATCACATCAAGAAGTTAATGGTAAGACCGTTGTTAAAGAAAAAGGTGATCCTATCACCAATGAAGAAATGGCTCTAAGAGGAAATGATCTCAAGGTCAAGTCTTTACTCATGGCAATACCGATCATCATCAACTCACCTTCAACAAACACAAAGATGCTCGTAGTTTGTTCAAAGCCATTGAAACCAGATTGGTGGAGATTCGTCACCAAGAAAACTCGTAAGACTCTTTTGAAGCAAGAATTTGACAACTTCACTATCGGTGCAACCGAGTCTATTAACTCGCTTTATAATAGGGTTCAAAACTTGTTAGTCAACCCGCAAGATTGGATGTGGAGCTCTCCAAGGAGGATGTCAACCTCGTGTTTGTTAGAAGTCTTCCATCACCAAAATGGGACACTCATGTCATTGTATGGAAGAACAAGCGATTTTGAAAACATGAAGTTGGACAACTGTTCAATAGCTTTAAGGTAATTAAACAAGACATGAAGAGAAAAGCAATTGCATCTTCCGGGCCTGGGTCACAAAACCTAGCATTTGTGGCTTACCCGTCACTAGCAATGATATGGACAGTTTGATGTTAGTACTCTAGTACTAATGTTAATACCGATGGCTCAGAATCACCGCAGCAGCATCAATGAAGGTACAATTTATGCTTTCATAGCTGAACAGAGTCAAGGATCCCAGATCACTCATGATGATTTGAGACAAATCCATGAAGATGACATGGAAGAAATGGACATTAAATGGAACATAGCCCTGATTAGTATGAGGGCAAAAAGGTTCATGAAGAAAACTGGAAGGCAGATTAAGATCAATGATGGAGACACTGTTGGGTTTGATAAGGGAAAGGTTGAATGCTACAACTGTGGCAAGCTTGGGCATTTTGCCAGAGAATGCAGAAATCCTAAGAGCAAAGGGAGACACAGTGATGCTGAAAACTCTTCTTCAAAAGCAATGGTGGTTGTTGATGGTTCTGGGTATGTTGGAGCTTCATGGCTGATGAAGAAGAAAGTCCAATCAACATGTCTTTGGTATCTGAGGTACTTAATTGTTCAGATACATGTATTCCATTAAACAAATATTTAGAGCTAAAAACCATGTTTGATAATATGTCTGAAGAACTTGCTAAAACCAGTTACAATTTAGTAAATCATAAAAGAGGCTTAGCAGTTCTAGAAAACAAATTGTTCACTATAAATAAAATGAGTCAAAGTTTACTGAAACAACTACTGTGCTTAATAGGGAAATCTCTTTTAAAGACATCGCCATAAATGTGTTAAAAGAAGAACTAGAGAAAGTCACAACAATTAAAGATAATATAGAGCCAAGTGTTGAGCAACTCAAAGACACCCAACATTATAACTCTGAGAGAGTTGATAGATATCTAGAAAAAGCATTAATTGGCAAAGCCAAATCAGGTATGGGGTATAAGACTACACCACCACCATTCAGGGGTATCCCTTCACCTCCTGGTATAGATCTTGCACACACTGGATTAGAAGAATTTAAGGAACCCACATTTTTCCGAGGCCCTACAATCAAAAGTACTTTCCCTGAAAAGACTGATGAAGTGTTTAAAAGTGCTAGTGACACCTCCTTACCTGAGGTGTCTGTGTTTGAAAACAAAAAGGTAGAATCTAGTGAACCAAAGCAAGAACATGCCCCTAAATCTAAAAAATCTGCTGACAAACCTATTAGGAAGCCAGTAAAGTATGCTGAGATGTATAGAAACAGTCATCTAGTCCTAGAGGTAACAAGAGAAACCGGAACCGCTTAAAATCGAGCAACTAGAGATGAATTTGTCATGTATAATAAATCTTGCTTTGTGTGTGGTAGCTTCTCTCATCCGCAAGCTCATTGCGACATCCTATGAGACCTTAACCCATCATGACCCCAAGAGCAGCTTCTTCTTAAACGGCATAAAATCTTTGAATAATGCAAGGTCGGCTTATCACGCTAGACCACAACCCGTAGTATTTGGTGATAGACCCAAAAGAAACTTTTCAAAATCATCATCTACTTCACCAAGGTCCTTTAAATCAAGACAAACCTTTAACTCTTATGATGAACATATCAAGTTTTACAAGAAAAGGTTAATACTTATGAGCTAAGACTTAATAATTGATAGGCCAAAAGTTAATACTTTTAAGCCTAAATGAAACCTCACCGGCTCTAAAGTGAATACTGCAAAGGAAACAAGGGCAATGTTGTTAAGCCCACTTGTCAGTGAGAAAGACTACTCAACCCAACAGTGAATCAGTTACTCTCAAGAAATATGATTACATTGATGCACGAGGCAAATCTAAGTCAGTGATGGCTTGGTCCCCAAAAGGAACTAATTTCCTTTAATTTATGTGCAGGAACATTCCAACAATAATGAGGATCTTGGCTATTCAGAAAGTGGGTGTTCCAGGCACATGACTAGAAATCTATCCTATCTTTCAGACTTCACTGATTTGAATGGAGGACATGTTTCTTTTGGAGGAGGAATTGGTGGAAGAATTACTGGTAAAGGCACAATCAAGACCGGTAATTTGGACTTTGAAGATGTGTACTATGTGAAAGAACTCAAATACAACCTGCTCAAGGTGTCAAAATGTGAAAAGAGGAATTTTGTTCTATTCACAATTCCATTGCTTGGTTTTATCTCCTAACTTTAAGTTGCCTAGTGATGACCGTGTTCTACTTAAGTTTCCTAGAAAAGCAATCAGTATAGTGTCAATATGAAAACATAGTGCCCAAAGACAATCTTACATGTTTAGTTGCTATGACTTCTTTGGATAAATCTATGTTATGGCATGAAGGCTAGGTCATGTGAATTTTAAGGTAATAAATCTTTAGCTAAAATAACCTTGTAAGAGGTTTGCCTTCAAAAGATTTGAAAATAAACAGACTGTAGTGCTTGCCTCAAAGCGAAGCAACATAGATCCTCTTGTAAGCCCAAGGTTTTTAACTCTATCACCCAACCACTTCATATGATGCACATGGATTTATTTGGCCCCACTAATGTAAGCAGCCTGAATTTTAAGAAGTATTGTTTGGTTGTGACTGATGATTTTAGCAGATTTACTTGGGTTTTCTTCATGAATACTAAGGATGAGACCAGTGAAATCCTTAAGTCTTACATAGCTACAGTAGAGAACCTAGCTGATAAGAAAGTTAAAGTCATTAGGTGTGATAATAGGACGAGTTTAAAACCGGTGATGAATGATTTCGCAACTTAAGGGTATTAAAGAGAATACACAGAAGCTAGAACTCCTCAAAGAAATGGGGTTGCTTGAAAGGAGAAATAGGACATTGATTGAGGTCGCTAGGACTATGTTAGCAGATTCCAAGTTACCCACAACATTTTAATGAGGCGCTTAATCGCTTGTTATGTTCGTAATTGTGGTACCGCTTGTAAAGCCTCATGGCAAGACTCCCTATGAGTCGCTTTTAGGTAGAAAGCCCACCTAGACTTTCTTAAACCTTTTGGGTGTCATGTCTCTATTCTCAATACCATTGACCACTTAGGTAAGTTTGATGGAAAATCGATAGTGGATATCCGTTGGCTACTCATTGAATAGTAAAGCCTTTAGGGTTTATAATTCTAGAACCGTATGATAGAGGAGAATCGCACATAGAGTTTCTTGAGGACGAACCTAGTGTAGAGGGGCAAGGACCAACATGGCTTTTTGATATTGATATGCTAACAGAATCTATGAACTATGTGCCTGTTTCTGTGGATTCTAACATGAATTGATGGTTTTAGTTGGTCAGATCATTCTGCACTAACCCAATATTTGCCATTCTATCCATTTACAGATAGTGTGACTAGCCTAAGGGCATCTGGCATAGAGAACAGCAAGCAACCGTGAATCCAACACTTGTGTTGGAGGCAACACCGCCACGAGCTGGAAACCCCGCGGGAAGGCCCTTTAATGGGACTATCCATCACAGTGTGCTATGCATCAAACCATTGGTTTTCACCAAACCGGAGGCCATGTGAGGTCGCTCTTGATTAAGTGTCTGTCACCACACTTAATCCCTTAAAATTGGGGTTTCGCTTTATAATTTCCAAAATATAAGATAATCTTGATGGGTAAAAGTTAATACCGATGGTTATAAGTTAGTCTTCGATAAGCATAGTTAGTCTTGATGAACTAGCCGTTAGTACTTATTCCAAAAGTCTCGTTATGCAATGATTACTTTTGCAAGTAGAGTTGTTACCGTTTTTCCTTATAAAGGGTTTCTAATTGGTTTCTCTTCACTTATCACCATAAATATTTATAAGGCGGTTCAACCAAAATTCTCCAAATCTCTATAAATTGCATAACTTTCCAATTGCTTTCACCACAATTAAATAAAGGCTTTTGCGACTCAATCCCAATTTACTAACCCTTACTCTAATCATTCATGGCTCCTCTTGATTTTGTCGACAAGCATAACATGGTGGCATGCTTGGAATTGCCAGAAGGTCATGATGAATTTGCCGAGATAGTAGCCTTTCTAAACCGTAGCGAAGATCGTGTTTGCTTTACTTTAAACCATACTATCTTATGTACCGCCGTAAAGTTTTGGCAACCGCAATTGCCTCCACAACCGAGGAAGGGTACAACAATTAATTGGTACAGGTGGATGGCACTCAAATTGTTATTCTCAAGCATCTCTAAGAGAACATCTTCATCTTAGAGATGTCAAGGTATTACCACTTTGCCAGTAATCGAATTTTTGAACAACTCTCATTGATGGGGTATAGACATGATGACACTTTCAATTTTCACAAAAGTCCGCTTTCCCCACAATGGAGATTTCTAATCCATACCCTCCTACACTGCTTGAGTCACAAAAGGATTGGCTGGGATGCTTTCCCCACTAATATAGCCTCAACCTTGATTTGCCTTGCAACAGGCATGGTGTTCAATTTTTCAAACTATATTTTGATGGTATGCTTAAAAATGCAGTAAGCAAAACCAAGTTTCTGATGTATCCCAGGTTTATACAAGTATTTTTGGATCTTCAGAAACAAAACCTACAACCTCACAAAAATGGTTATCTTTCAAAACTACTCACAGCCAAAGTATTTTCAAATATGTCAAAGGCTGTGGTAGGCTATAATAGGGTTGTAGTGCCATTATTTGCTAACATGCTCATTGCAGAGGGTGAAGGAGCATCAAGCACAGGTGGCTCCCAACACACACCCACAGATCCTGAACAACCTTCCAATCAACAACTTTCATCAACAAGTAGGCAATCCAGACAGGGGAGTGGGAATGCTCAGACCCATTCTCCTCCTCTAATTGAAGCGATGATCCTATCTCGGGTGATGGAGGAGAGAGTGGTGAGGGTCGCCATCGCTCAACCGTGCTTAGAAGTCGGTGAGGATAGTGGTAACATCATTAAGACCCAATCCATGCCAACACCTAGTGAGCACTCCTGTGGGGTGGACCCAACAAAGGCTAAAGGGGGGTATCTCTCGAGGTTAGGCGTGGGAGTGCATTTCAAATGCCCAATGACCCACCTCTCTCATAAGGTAACACACCGGAAGTGGTGAGGCGCTTGACACTTAATGACATGACGGCTTTGTACAGTTCCTTTGCGTAAAGTTAACACACTGAGATTGCTCGATGAACACAAGAAAGTCTGCGCAAAGTTCATACCAGATGCTCCACGAAGATGAAAAGGCTTGCACATCAAGTCCACTTCTATCAAAGCCAATCTGAATAAAGATCTCCGCTACTACACCAATCAAAAGAAAGGCCAAGTTCATAGTTTCTAGCACCTCAACAGAAAATTCTTCCACACAGGGGAGGAGTTCTGACATTCAAGGGAGAAGTGAATTTGGTCAGTGGCAAGGTGGTCAAACTTTTCAAAGCCCTTTTCTTGACGAAGAAGAAGAAGTTCAGGTTACCAAACATACAGAAGAAGTGCTTAGTACTCCTACATGCACTATCAGTACTATCCCAGTTAGTACTTATAGTGTTGTAGTTAGTACTGATAGTACTATGGTTAGTAGTCCTGGTGTTCTGCAATCAGTACTAAGTCCAATCTTCCAAGTAGCTGCTGAACTACAACAAGCCACAACAACAGAGGCCACCATCATCACTTCTATTCCACATGAAGACAGTGACGAAGAAGATAAAGAGAAACATGCAGTCTTGGGACTTCAGAGCTTGAAGAAATCAATCCCTATCTCTCCAACTTACAAGAAGCCTCCTGTTCTGTATCTAAGAAAGAAAACCAAGTCAGCAGCAACCAAGCCCAAAGAAAAAGGAGTTACTATCAGAGAAGGAAGTGCTCTACCATCACCAACCTCCTCAGCTCCAAAGATTGATCCCAAAGATAAGGGCAAGGGCATTCTAGTGGAAGTACCAAAGAAGAAGAAGGAGATTGAAAGGTTAAATGAAGAAGCTGCAAGAAATATTGCAGCTGAATAGGATGAGCAAAAGCTGCAAAAAGAGGCTGAAGAGAAAGAAAAGAAAAAGATGGCTAAATTAGATGAAGACTGGCAAACATGGGACGACATGAGAGCCAAAGTGGAAGCAACTCAGGAAGTACAACAGAAGCTGCAACAAGATAAGAATACAAGTGTTAATGAAGCTGCTCAGTTGTTCAGTGAGATTTTAGCTAGAAGACAGAGCCAGTTCAGACAGCAAAGAGAGATTGAAAAGGCCTCAAAACCTCCAACCAAGAGTCAGCAAAAAGATGTATCTCTGTAAGTACATCAAGTATCAAGGTGAAGATAGAAGAACATTGAAGCAGCGTGGGCCACTCCCGGAAACTCTTCAAAGACTAGCCGACTTAACCCAAAGAAGATTTCTGGACTTCAAACCTATGTCAGATGATGATTTTGTTGAAAGGTCACAACCTGTTTGGGGTTATAAAAGGCCATCTGAAGAAGGAGCTTCCTCAACTGCACCCAAAAGACTGAAAGCATCTGAAGATGAAGGTGGACTCATTGAAGAGGAACTCAATCAGATGATGATCATTGAAGCTCCTGAAGAAGCACTATACACAGAGCCCATTAACACTAGGTATCCAATCATCAATTGGGATATCTATACTGAAGATGGAAAAAGACACTGGAGGATACACAAAGTTGGTGGAAGAACAAGTGCCTATCTATACTTAGTAGATTTATTTGCATTCATTGACAGGGAGGATCTACTCAAGCTTTGGGAGTTAGTCAAAAACAGGTTCAAGAACAAAGATCCAGACAATGATAAGGATCTGGAGTTACTTTATGAACTTCAGAATATCTTTGAACCAGATCCAGCCAGAGAACAATGGAAGTATCAACCTGGAGAGGAAGCCCTGACTTGGACCTTGATTGATTCTTGTGGACTGCACTTGGTCACTACATGTAGTGGGACAAATATCTACATGTTGGCTGAAAGAACTTATCCACTTGCATTAGGAGCTCTACTAGAAATGCTGACAGCTGGGCTAAGGATAGGTAATGCAGTAGACATGGCTAAGGAGTTGCTGATAAAAATATTTGACCAAGATGGAAGACCTAGCAGAAAGTGAGTTTGGAAGAATCCTCAAGAAAGTCAAGAAACTTGTGATTCAAACCCAATCACAAGTTTAGGGGAGGATTGTTGGAAAATTTGCTTTTGGGAGTTAATACTATAGTAGTAAAGTTAGTAATTGATAGCATTGTTTGATAAGTATTAACTAGTTAGCATCCGATAGTGAAAATGTTAGTACTTGATAGTATTAAGTTTGTAATTGCTCTAAGTAAGGAATGTCGTGTATGGTTTGTAATAGCATATCTTCTATTCTAATAGAAGATATGATATATAGTGCATAGTTATCTCGTAAGGGATCTCCTTAGTGTATAAAGGAGATCCTAGCTAGGTTAAACATACATCTCATATTCTAGCCGTCTTAAGAAGAGCTTCAAGGTTGTAAACCCTAGTACTAGGAGAGTACTCAGACATTGCTTAATAATATTGAAGTCGTTGGTGTTACATTGTGTTTACATTAATCTTCTAAAGTACATTCAAGTAGATTCCGTGATACTTGTGTGTATCTACAACAAAGTTTCTCATTGTTGTTTTGGAACGATCCAAGGCAACTAACACGTTTGCAAGCTAAGTGTTCTAGATCCAAGGTTTGGGACTCCACAATAAGCTCATTAGAAATAACTTGAGACACCAAAGTACACAACTCTTCTTTCCTTTCAGTTCTAGATAAAGCATTTGCAACCACATTGTCTCTGCCCTTCTTATATTCAATCTCATAATCAAAGCCATGTAGCTTAGGTAACCACTTAGATTGAAATGGAGTAGTAATTCTATGACCTAACATATACTTGAGGCTGAAATGATCAGTTTTAATTTTAAAATGCTTGTCAAAGAGGTATCCTCTCCACTTCTGCAAAGCTAAGACCACAACTAACAATTCCTTTTCATAGACTGATAGTGATCGGTGTTTGGTTGCTAGTGTCTTACACAAGAAGGCTATTGGATGACCATGTTGTTGTAGCACAACACCTATCCCAAAGCCTAAAGCATCAGTTTCAATGACAAATTCTTTTCAAAGTTGGGAAGTGCTAGCACAAAAGAGTTGATCATAGCTTATTGTAAGTTCTCAAAGGCTGTTTGGGCTTGAGAATTCCACTAAAAGGCACTCTTTTTTAGAAAAGCAGTTAGTGGTTGACTAATCATGGCATACCCCTTGGTGAACCTTCTATAATACCATGTTAGTCCCAAAAACCCTCTTAATTGCTTGATATTTTTAGGTACATGCCACTCTTTCATTGCTTGTATCTTACTTGGATTTATTGCCACCCCCAACCCAGAGATGACATGACCAAGGTATTCTATCTTGCTTGTCCCAAGCACACATTTTATCTTTTTTGCATACAAAGTATTATCCCTCATGACTTGTATAACCATTCCTATATGAGTCACATGTTATGCAACTGAGGAATTGTATACTAGGATATCATCAAAGAAGACTAGGGTGAATTTTCTTAAGAAAGGTTTAAACAGGATTTCATGAGATCTTGAAGAGTTGAGGGTGCATTAGTAAGTCCAAATGGCATAACTACACTCTCATAATAACCTTCATGTGACTTAAAGGCAATTTTATAGACATCATCTTCATACATCCTTATATGATGGTAACTAGATCTATGATCCAACTTAGAAAACACTTGGGCACCTTGCAATTCATCAATAAGTTCTTCCATGATAGGAATGGGGAACTTATCCTTCATAGTGAACTTATTCAATTGTCTGTAATCTATGCACATTCTCTAGGAACCGTCTTTCTTTTTAACCCCTGACTCAATCACGCAATTCTTTAATCATAGACTCAATCTCATCTTCCTAAGCAGGAGGATACCTATAGGGCCTTACATTCACATTCACTTCACTGTCTTTCAAAGGAATCTGATGATCAAAGCTTCTTTGTGGAGGTAGGGTTTTAGGCATCTCAAACACATCTGCATAGTCTTCCAAATAGACTGCAACTCCACATTGTTACTCAACTCTTGGCTATCATCACATTGCATTAAGTTCAAAGTAGCAGAGAGACCAAAACAGCAAAAAAAAGTCAAATGAGTATCTTGATGACTGACATGTTTGGACAATAGCTTGCCACTCATCCAAGTTAACTCATACTGACTTGTACCCCTCAACACAACCTTCTTCCATTGAAACATAAACTCCATTCTTAAATTCTTGAAATTCCACTTAATGATATCCAAAGTGGACAACCATTGGACTCCCAATACTAATTCACAACCCCCCCCCCCCAAAGGAAGTAACATAACATTAGAAGTAAACAACACCCCTTGCACCTTCTACTGAAAATCATTAACCATATATTGACTGATCAACTTTGCTCCACCAGCCACATATACATTTAAGGGACAAGTAGTCCTAATTTTACCCCTCATTTCTTACCTATGTACTAATCTAAGAAATTGTGAGTGCTGCTTGAATCCATGAGAATATGTAACAACTGTTTGAGCACATGACCTTTTATTCTCATAGTATTATATGTGGGAATACCAGACAAAGAGTTTAAAGAGATATTGGGTGTATACATTGGGATTTCCTCAGTAAAAACAAACTCACTCATACCACTATCCTCCTCTTCCAAACACTCCTCAAACACTTCTTCCTCTTCTCCTCTAACCTCTAAAGTGAACAACTACCTTCACACTAATGGCCAGGTACATAATTCTAATGACAATAGAAACATTGATTCTTAGCTCTTTTTCAAAGAAACTCTTTGATGTCGGATTTCGCACTGTGTTTTAATATTTAATTACTCGTCTACATATGGTCTACCTAATGCACTAATGGGCAGAGAACCCGGTCATGTGTAGTGTAGTAATCGGTAAAGTCAAGGTCGTCCCAAGAGCTATGTGTGCGGATTTATTCTAAGTTCTACTGTCACAATTATAAAGGAGGTTTTCATTGTTTGATTATTTAACTAATGAGATGAAATAAAATGCGAAATTAAGATGAAAGACAATCAGTAGAGAGAAATGTGCTAGCCTAGTTACTATTCTTGCTATGCCTTAATCCGGTTTTCCTATTGAAGCCTTCTAACGCCTTAAGTGGGGGTAAAAATCACTAGACAACATTTGGTAAATTCGTCTAGTATATAAGTCTAAGATTCCTATCCCCACCGTAGTTACTCGATGGGGGTCTTGGGTAACCCTAACCTTAGTCATGAAGTACCACTACAATCTAGACCTATTCTATACCCGACATAGTCCACAAAAATGTTTCCTAACTTCTTAAGTATCTCCACATGGTAGGTGGTCCTATGGTCAATTTGCACGTAAGGAGATGGTAGTCCTATGGCCAATTCTTACCATTCTTCACAACCTACTCGACTAGGGTCCTATGGTCAATTCAAGCTAGCCTTCTAGATACTACTATGCTTTAATACAACCAAAATGAGGGTGTCCATGAATAGGCTAAGAAATAATACACAAAAAGAGATAGTAAAGCAAGAAAACACGAATCAAAGCAAAGCAATAACAATTTCATAAATAGGCTAACACACGAAGTGTTTAGCTGCTCATATTAAACAATGCAGTAAATTCAATGTAAAATATCATAATTGGAGACATTGATTGAATTACAAAGATTTGACACGAAATAACTAAAAACTTATTGATAATGATGCGAATTCTCCCTTTGAAGATGGTCTAATGTTGCTGGAAATGGTCCTCCTGGAAGCCCCAAACGTCTCCTGGTATTTTGGTGTTGAGAAGTTGTTGTGAAAATGGGGTTTGTATTTATAGCCTCGTCTAAGTTACGACGTAGCCTTAATTAAGAAGTTACGCCGTAACTAGCGTATCTCAGACGATATTATCTTCAATAAATACCTTACGTCGTAACCTAGAGAATGGGTTACGACCGTAAAGTGCTTGTAGTGAAAATCATCACTTCTACGCTGTAACCTTGGAAGTGAGTTACGGCGTAACCTTCGTGACCAATGAATTCTTCTTAGTCATTGGAAATATATGGCGTAACCAAATTGATGGAGTTACACATTAACCTTGAACTGTGTTGACTTTGGTCTTCATGTATTAATCATTGTTACGGCGTAAGTTAAGAGTTGAGCCTACACCGTAACCTACTCTTGTATAACTTTGCTAGTTTCCTTCCAAATCCACGTCTCTTTGTTCCTATGCTCATTAATGCCCCGTAAATGAAATATTAAGAAATAAGAGCATATATCCATGTAAAACAATACAAATGATGACCATATTAGGGGGAAATTAACACTAAAATATCAGGACTATTTGATGTTATCAAATATCCCCCCACTTGAACTCTACTTGACCTCAAGTAGACCTTATTAGAATCATTCTTAAAAATATATCTCCCCAATTACTTGGAAGATATGAGATTAAAAACTTCCTATTCTATAATTTAACAAAGCCGAACACCTCACGAAATGAGGAACAAAACACTCATACTCTTCCTAATCTAAGTGTCAATTTCGGGGTGACCACTCATTACACAATCATAACATGTATTCTATCATAGGCTTGACAGTTACACAAATCTCCACAGCTGGATCTAAGGTCAAGACAATCCTTAAAGGCAATATAGGGTAAACATATTATATAGGCTAGGGTGATTTTTCATTACTAACGTGCCACAAAGAAGGGGAAAAAACCAATGATACATAACCAGATCCATGGCCAAGAAACCAATGATTGCTCGCTTCTTCACCTAGACACGATTCATGACTAAAGGGTAGGATATGACATGGGATGCACATAAAAGGTGTAAAATAAAATAACAAACAAATAGTCTAAGCATACGACCAAGTGGTCACCGCCCATCTAAAATTCAAGCTTCAAGATGCGGAAAATAGATCATCGTATAACAAGTTACTGTGCCATAAGTAGATATAATGTAATGAAGTGCACACTAACTTAGTCTCCAAAAGATAGTTGGTGTAGATGTCACCAACTCATATCGTCAATTAAATGTGACCGAGGTAATCTCCCTGATGCTAATCCAATAAGCTCCATCATGACTAAGGAATAGTGCTTATAATATTTGCACTATCCTTTACAATAAACAATAAACAAACTAATACTACGTTTTTTTTCATAACTAAAACATAAATAAGCCATCCCCCACTAGAGATAAATCATATGTAGAGAATATGGGGTGTCTTCAATGATCTTTAAGAATATGTCTTCAATGTAGGTGTGATTCCCGAATCTCTCTACCCGACCTAAAACTTAGGCAACCGACAACTTCCCAATCATAAACCAAGACTACATGGTAGGCTAAGGCGAATAGGTGTAACGAAACAATACATAACAAGGGTTTAGAAATGAAAAGATTCGCTCATAAGGGTGTATCTAGGGGTATCTGGTGCTAAAGATTAGTGCAACAAAAAGGTTTAAAACGGGGGTCGAAAAGTCGAGGTGATTATTCGATAAATGCACACAATATTACACATATGGGCCGTTTGGGTGTAAATCCTAAAATATTTCCTTCTTGAACTATCCCTTCCAAATGCATCGTGAGAACTCTGTACACTACTCGTCTATGGTCTCGAAATTATGTAAAGCCAAGTTCTAAATTTTACAAAACTACCGGCACACTCAATATTTGGTGGTTAATGTCATTTGAGAAAACGGATAGGCAAATACTCACCATTGGAATCAAGGTTTATAGTGTGCTCGGCCAAGATCTATTCTAGTTAGGTTAAGAAAAACATGTCAAATGTTTTTCAAAATGTCATAATTTTTCATATGAGAAAAACGTGGGAAAATAAAGTTCAAGTTATAATTCTACTCCTGTCCCCCCACTTGAAATGCACAATGTCCCTATTGTACATAAATATAGAGATTAAAGGAGAAAAGTAGAATTGAAACGAGAACTCCTCTGAAATTTGCTCCAAAAATGGTAGAAGCATCACGTTGAGAAGACGTGCATTGATTTCGCCTCCATGAGCAAACTTCAATTCCCTGAAATCACATTACTACCAACAAGCATACATCTAAAACAAAAAATAAAATAAAACAAATAGAAACCTAACTCACTTTGTAGAAATCATGGTTGCATTTAGCGTATGCAACAAGACTTTTAAACCATTCAGTATCCCGAATGGACAAGTAAAGTCTCATGAGGGTTTACAAGGAACACATCCACAAAGTTCATTTAGTTACTATTACAAGGTTATGGAATGTAAGTTATTTTAAAAATAATTTAGCTACAGGGAAAAGTTACGACGTAGACTCAACAACTGAGTTACACTATAGGTAGTTAGACCTGACCAAATTGCTGATGTCAAGGGATTGTTACGGCATAACCAAAGGACAACGTTACGCTGTAGAAACTCTCTGTAAATGTTTTTTGGGAGTGATTAACTCCATAGTGAGTTTCAAGCCATCCTAATTCCTCCAATACTTGCAAAAAGTAATAACAAACATACCAAACCAATCTAAAATAATAAAAGGAAGGGAAAGAGATATTGCGGGTTGTCTCCAGAAAGAGCACTTTTTGTTTATTAATGAGTCTTTAAGTTATACTTAAAGCCATGGGGCTTCAAGACGGTTTCCGATGGACCCGCCCTTCTTTGTCCATCTCTCTCATCAAGTTGTGTCTAACCCATGCAACATTGGTTGCGGTCCGTGGAGCCTCGTTCCTATCAATACTTCGGACCTTGGCGATTATCGATGGTGGTCTCTTGTAAGGTATACCCTATAACTTACAACTCTTCTGTTCATAAGTTTCGTCATAAAGATTGGTGAATCCATCGTAATCTAGTATTTTAAGGTATTCCACGATCCTTTTCTAAATCATCATCATCAGACTCAGTTCCCTTAAACCACTCATCATTGAGTTTATTCTCGATAAGTTCGAGTATATGACGGTCTTTTTCTTCTCCCCACCTGGTTGCGTACACATTTCCATCTTCGTGCTCCTTGTCCTTTGGTTCCACGTGTTTGCTTGAGGTGTCTTCATGCATGCAATCGCTCTAATTCTTTTCTTGAACCTTGCTTGCCAATAATCCAATTTTAGCCTCAAGACTTCTGAGTGTCTCGTCATGGGCTTTTAGATTAAAGTTGGTTCCTTCCTGAAAATTCTTCAACCATTCTTCACGACCAGGTTGCTTTTTTGCTAATTCTTCGAGGTATTTATTAATTGATTCCTCAAGGCTAGACTTTCTCTCCCCGTATGGGGGTCGGTTGTCTACCCTTGGGTAATAACCTGGAGGTCCTACACGGTATCTTACTCTGTTACCACCGTTCCCTTGAAACATTCTACTAGCTTCTCCATACTTGACCTCTTCTACTCTTTTAACTTCTTCCTTCAATGGACAATCTCTAGCGAGATGAGCGCCTCAACAAGTGTCGCATACTACCTGAATAACATGCACATTCTCTTTCAACTTCTTCATATCTCTCCCCAAACTTTCAAGCTTGTTGGTAATAGCCTAAATATCATCCAAGCTACCTCCTATGCTTCTACTAATTCCACCATCATGCCATTTTTGTGAATGGTCTTCCATGTCTTGGATAACTTCAAGAGATCGAATAGGAGTCATCCTAGGGATCGGCCCCTAAGAGTCAAGCATTTGCCTCGTGGAAATGTTGAGACCCTTATAGAAGATATTGACCATTTTTTGCTTGTTGAGGTCATGAGTCGGGCACCTGTAAAGGAGATCATTGTACCTATCCCAAGCTTGGTACAATGTCTTGTCACCGTCCTGCTTGAAGTTGTGTATTTCCTCAAGTTGTTTTGCCGTTTTCGATGGAGGGCAATAATGTTGAATAAAAGCTCTTTTGAGGAGATCCCATGTGTTGATTGTTCATGCGGACAACCTATCAATCCACCTCTTCGCAACTCTAGTGAGTGTCAACGGGAACACTCGGAGCATAACCGCATTGTGAGAAACACCCGGAGTGTTAAAAAGGCTCACGATGTACAATACATTGTCGACATGCTCGTGTGCATCTTTGGTCTTACTTACGGAAAAGGGGTCTTTTCTCAACTCCCGCATAAACTGATTCTTTATCTCAAAATGCACATCTGCTTTAATGACCGGCCTAACAACTCTCGGCCCTTGTTCCTCTCGAGTCATAACTAGGTATTCCTAGAGGGTAACTGTATCAATGTCAATTTCACCCATGGTACCAGAAATTGATGAAATTGAAATCGTGAGATGATGAAAAATTACCACAACTTATAAAACTTAAATTAAATCCTTAAATAGCTCCCCGGTAGCGGAACCAAAAATTTGATGCTGGATTTCAGACCCGGTTTTAATATTTATAAATACTCGTCTACCTATGGTGTACCTAATGTACTAACGAAACCCGATCGTGTGTAGTGTAGTAATCGGTAAAGCCGAGGTCGTCCCAAGAGCTATGTGTGCGGATTTATTCTAAGTTCCATTGTCACAATTTTAAAGGGAGTTTTGATTGATTGATTATTAAACTAATGAGATGAAATGAAATGCGAAATTAAGATGAAAGACAATCAATAGAGAGAAATGTGCTAGCCTAGTTACTAATCTTGCTATGCCTTAATCCACTTTTTCTATTAAAGCCTTCTAACGCCTTAAGTGGGGGTAAAAATCAGTAGACAACATTTGGTAAATTCTTCAAGTCTATAAGTCTAAGATTCCTATCCCCACCATAGTTACTCGATGGGGGTCTTAGGTAACCCTAACCTTAGTCATGAAGTACCACTACAATCTAGACCTATTCTAAACCCGACATGGTCCGCTTAAAGGTTTCCTAACTTCTTAAGTATCTCCACATGGTAGGTGGTCCTATGGTCAATTTGAACGCAAGGAGATGGCAGTCCTATCATTCCTCGCAAACTACTCGATTAGGGTCCTATGGTCAATTCAAGCTAGCCTTATAGATACTACCATGCTTTAATACTACCAAAATGAGAGTGTCCAATAATAGGCTAAGAAAGCATACACAAAAGGCGATAGTAAAGCAAGAATACACGAATCAAAGCAATAACATTTTCATAACTAGGCTAACACACGAAGTGTTTAGCCGCTCATATTAAACAATGCAGTAAATTCAATGTAAATTATCATAATTGAAGAAATTGAATGAATTACAAAGATTCGATATGAAATAACTAAAAACTTATTGATAATGATGCAAATTCTCCCTTGGAAGATGGTTTAATGCTGCTGGATATCGTCCTCCTGGAAGCCCTAAACGTCTCCTGGTATTTTGGTATTGAGAAGTTGTTATGAAAATGCATATTTAGGGCTTGTATTTATAGCCTCATCTAAGTTACGGTGTAACCTTATGTAAAAGTTACGCCGTAACTAGCGTATCTCAGAAGATCTTATCTTCAATAAATACCTTACGGCGTAACCTAGAGAATGGGTTATGACCGTAAAGTGCTCGTAGTAAAAATCATCACTTCTACGCCGTAACATTGGAAGTGTGTTACGGAGTAACCTTCGTGACCACTGAATTCTTCTAAGTCATTGGAAATATACGGCATAACCAAATCGATGGAGTTACGCCGTAACCTTGAACCGCATTGAGTTTGGTCTTCATGTATTAATCATTATTACGATGTAAGTTGAGAGTGGAGCCTATGACGTAACTTACTCTTGGAAAACATACTCTTGTATAACTTTGCTAGTTTCCTTCCAAATCCTCGTCTCTTTGTTCCTACGCTCATTATGCCCTAAAAATGAAATATTAAGAAATAAGAGCATATATCCATGTAAAACAATACAAATGATGAGCATATTAAGGGAAAATTAACACTAACATATCAGGACTATTTGATGTTATTACTCTTTTTGACTTAAAAACTTTCTTGGGGGATTTGTCACATTTGCAGGTTGTTTGGTAACATAGTGAGCGTTTGGTGCAGGCAATGCTAGTGTAGTAGTAACATGCTTATTATGCATATCTACAGTCCTATTTGCATACCAAGCATTAGTGTTTCTAGGTGTAGGCAATAGTGGAGTACTTCTTTGTTTCTTAACAGATTCTTGCAGATTAGCTAAACTGAAAGCATCAGCCAGTGATTTTGGTCTAAACATCCTAACGTTCAACTTAATACTAGTAGGCAAACCACCCAAAAACATGCTAATAGACTGAGACTCAGTAATATCCACTTGATTAATCAGATTTTTAAACTTGTTTTGATAGTGATTCATGCTAGATTCATACCTGAGTTGCTTGAGTTCAGCCATAGGATCTTCATTCAAAGGACCAAATCTCTTCAGAACAGCTTCCTCATACATATTCCAACCCACATTGCTTCCATGGATCTTAATGAACTGAAGATGCCATGCCAGTGACTTATCATACAAGTGAATTGAAACAATTTTGACCTTATCTTCATCATGTACATTGTCAACATCAAAGAACTGCTTTACTATGAACAACCAGCCTTGTACATCTTCCCTATAGGACTTTGGAAATTCTAACTTTCCCATCCTACTGAACCTACTAGATCTCTCCCGTGTTCTTGAATTGTGCATCAAGCTATCTATTCTTTCATTGATACTGGTCATAACAATGGTTAATTGTTCAGTCACCCATAATTTCATTGGATCATCTCCCAATGACTAACTATTGTTTCTAGTGTTCACCATTGTGACTTAACTATTTCAAGAACCTCTAATTACACCACACAGAGCAATTGATCCACCGTACAGTCCTAACTAACGTATATATGAATTGGAAATGGAACGCATAAGAATGATGACGTATTTGTGATTAAACAGTTGGTCTAGAGTGTCTGGAAATGATGTTTACAAGGTGGTTTGACTAAAAAGTCAACGGATGATGGTGGTGGTGTAACAGAAAAATGGTAGAAAACGGTTACAATGGTGGTAGGGAGCAGGAATTGCTCTGCTACCAATTGAAACACCCAAATCCTATTTATAGAATTTGGAGTATTTCTAGCAATCAACTAGAATTATGATAAAGGAATATAACTCAAAATTGAAAGCAAATGATTTGTTGTTGATAAATGAATTGTGTTGTTACAACAGAGAAATTGGAAATCAAAACTAATGTGAAAATGATTACACTTGAGTATTTACAATGGAAAATGAATGATAGTTGTTTTGGCGGGAATTTCAGTTAAATGGTTGTTTGAGATATTTTGAACCCTCACGTGTTAAGACACGTGACATAATTTGCCTCTAGCACTAGGCTAATTGCTGAAGCTACGAAATGGCATTTAGTTGTCCAAAGTTAAAAATCACATAACCGTTTTAGCAATGACCTTAAGAAATTGAAGCAACGATATGGCTTTTAGTTGCCTAAAGTCCAAATCACAAGATTTGGTAAATACGAGACAAGAGATGGAAAAAACTGTTACTAAGACCACATATATAAAGGTTGCAGCAAACGAAGGAAATGGTAGAGAAAATTCTTTGGACCATTTCTCGATTGTGCGTGTCATTGTTGCGCAAGGATCATGCTAATCTTTTATGTATCGTTCTAGTTTTATCGGATGTCCCCGAAGTCACGTTGAGTGCAACTCATATAGTCATATGAACTATATAAACCAGCCGGTAGTTTTCTCCAGGTCGATGTGGGATTTTGATCCAATTAATTTTTCATCACAGATTCACAGTTTTGATAGTCAAATCAAAGTTTCAATCTTAGTTCACAGTTTTATTTTCTTTTACTTAAAGTTGAACTAATTAAAAGTTTCAAATTTGGTTCACAGGCAAATCAAACTTCTTCTAAACTATTCTATTTACTTGAACTAATTCACAGTTGTATTTTTTTATTTATTTAGTTCTCTGTAAAATGTGATGGATTTTGATCAAATTTTTCAATACAGTCATGACAGTCAAATCAAAGTTTCAATCATAGGTCCAATTTCAATATGTATAATACCATGGTTGAGTGTTCATCGACTAAAAAAGTGGATATCATATACTATTCCAGACAAAACTTTTATTTATACAGAATAAACATAAAGATTACAAAAGGTGATTCGACCAAACTCAAACCCAAATTTATCCTTCTGATCTTGCTTAAAATCTTTCCTTAAATAAAAATGTTACAAGCTCATGTTTATCAAATACTAATCTGTTACAACATGTAATTTTATTTTATTTGATAACTAGTTCTTGTATACAAATTGTAATGGTATATATAACTGCAAGCTCATATGTCATGGAGGTCATAACTTACATAATTATTGAGCAATTTGAATGTACTAGACTATGACTGTGCTTATGCAACATGTATGGTTGTATGCACAAGTGACCAGAACGGCTCCAGTATGCACTTTGTAATTAATGGACCGATTTGTATACATTTGGGATTATTGTGACATAATGTGCAAATGTGACCAAATTGCGCATCCATTTGCTGACCATAATGTAATAAAAGCCAAATAACTTGATACACTAGCCAAATAGCCACATTCGATGTATGCAAGCGATTAAATAGACACTTTGGGGGTATGTGACACCTGAACAATTGATTCAGAAGGGTTCATGCGATGAAAAAAATGGCCGAGAAAAAAGATGGTAAAACATGTACCAGCCAAAGATAGTGGTTTTAGAGAAGAAAACAATGGTCGAAATATAGTAATAGAAACTTGTTCGTAGAAGAGGAGATATGGTCATTAAATTACTATGTCTTTTTATGAATATGAATGATTATGACTTTTGATAATATGCTATTAATATTGCGGGAACGTGTATTGTAATGGAGATAATATCAGAAATAACACAAATAAACCATGATTTATTTTATGGCCATCTAGTGTGTTAGGTCCCGTAGATGTTACGATTGCATCTATTTTATCATATCCTTGTATAAATATATAGAGGACTCGCCTATTTTGGAAAAGTTATTGGTTTTAGAGATGAAAAAAATAGTCGAAAAAAAGTTTAGATCATTTCTCAAAGACGTCATAAACCATTTGGAACATACAGAAATTGAGCTAAAGCAAACAATATTCCTAGTGAAATCTACATATATGAGTAGATGCATAAAATACGGACCTTGAGGATACCATGAAATGATATGAGATTTATTATCCAAAAAACTAAGTCAGCACAATATAAAATCTAGCGAAACTACCAAGTGTATAAAAAAGTTAGCAACCTAGCATAAATCAATGTAATTGGCAGTAGAAGTAAACCCATCTTAAATGAGATATAAAATGCAATGTATTGCGTTAAATAGAAGACGACTGTTAGGAATTAGAAAATTCTATTGTGAAGAGTCGGTCACCCCAAATATTATCTAGCATAAGTTAGCTCGTAGACTTGTCGTTATTTACGTTATTATGTAGTTAATTAGTTAGTCAGGAGCGTAAAATAGTTTAGTGCAACACCGTGGAGGAAGGACGGTCTTTACCCATGTATCCCCGATCCATGCGCCGATAGAGAGGTGTATTTGTAAGATAAATACCCTTCCATCCATGGAAGGGTGGTGCTTCATTCAATCTAATATTTCCATACTTTTGTAAACCTCTAGCAAGAACACCCTCTCTCTCTACTAACTCTAACTATGGCAAACATGTATTTTGATCATCCAAGACCACTCGAATCATCAACACAATAATATTTGGATCCTAACAATTGGTACCAGAGCCAAGGTTTATTGTGTTGTGTTGATTTATTGTGGTCTATTGCACCGCCTTATTACTTGCTTTTGGTACTCGCTTTTGGTCGGAAAATGTGTCAAACAGTCTTCTCATGTTTTTCTGATTTATAACCTTTTTGTTTGGTCAAAAGTGTCAAGTGGTTTGTTGATGCTTATATCTGTTTTGTATCTGATGTCCATCAGTGGTCAAACATTGTTAGTACTGGGTCATTAAAAGTCTTTATGGTAGTCAGTTTTTTGTGGTCAAAATGGGCATAAAGAAGCTTTTCTTGTCACGTTTTTCTGGGTGTTTTTGAATATGGTCGGAAAGTAGTCGGAAAACTCGCGGGAAAAAACTCAAAAATCTACCTAGCGACTTGTTTCTAGTACCGGTGGCGACTTGTCTTTACAAGTTGTCTATATTCATTGTATATGGGTAGCGAGTTGTGCTAGCGAGTTGGATACAAAAAAGGATATAGCGACTTGTTCTTTAACATGTTAGCGACTTGACTATTGAGTCAACAGTCGAAGCGACTTGATTTGAAAAACGGGTAGCAACTTGGTTTAAAAAATTGAGTGGCGACTTGGTTTGAAAAAATAGGTAGCGACTTGGTTTGAAAAAGTGGGTAGCGAGTTAACATAAAAGAAAGGAAGAAGGAGAAGACATGACCACAATGACCTTGACCACAACAACCATTTAACAATTACCAAAACTGATACTAACCATCAGTGGTCCATAATTTTTTTAAACATGAAGACTCAATGTAATATCATCACATTCGACTCAAACAATCCAACTTCAACAAATCCCAAACCTATCTCATCCTCCATCACCTACATCTATACTAGACTCATGACTCAATCTTTAAGCGGAATTAAACTAAAACGATATCGCCTTAATTTTTTTCGTAATACGATGCTTATCAAATCCTTTGAAGGACCATAAACACGAAAAAATTACATCATTGATCCTATTGAAGCTTTACTTCGAATTAATATCCGAAACTGAGTTCGAAAAAGATTTATAACAAGTATGTTAAAATCGTTTTCGTGTTTCGTTATACAACACAAGACCAATACAAAAAACGATTACACATGGACCTACCCGAGACCACTTTCAAATGATCTTGAAGCCTTCGGATGAAGTGACTGAAGACAATGAAACATCTTAATGTGATGATTGTGAGTTGCGTTTGTGATTTGGATTAAGATTATGACATACTCGAATATGTGAGATGCGTTTGAAATTGAGGAGTGATTGAGATTTGATGGAGCAGTTTTGTGAGGAGTGAAGAGGGAGGCGTTTTTTTTAAGAATGAGATTAGGTCATGTATGTGTGATATGTGGCTTTTATATAATCCGTGATATTAGGGTTGGGATTAGTTAATCGTTTTTTTTTCTCATGAATCTGATAATAGAGCTTGGCTATTCACGTTGATATGAGTGGGCCAATTGACACGTTGGGCCAATTGACATCTTGGACCTTTGTTGCCTTACTCTATCGGGTATTAGTGGATCAAGTAGGAATTGGGCTGGCTGATTTTGTTGAAGTATTATTGGGTTTGAATTTGGCTGCTATCCAAATGATCTTCCTAGACTATTATTTCAAGCTTAATAGTTGGGACTAAGGTGGATGCATATAAGTGAATTAAAAGATTGCCATCTGAATTTTTGTGTTACAAAATTTTCTTTGGAATACAATCTTTTAAATATTGGAAAACTGAGCGGTATTTTTTTTGGATTAGTAAAATTTTCACGGAGGTTACAAAATTCACGGCTTGAGCGAAAAGGTGCAAAGCTGATTACGGGGTTGTTTATATGGTATTTCGTACTTGGATTTGCAGTGAGATTTTCCGGGCGAGTATACTTATTTCGTCTTCTTTCTTTCTACCCTTCCGCGAAGATGACTTGTTTGGGCAGTTATAGAGTGTGATAAAGACTTGGCTATTTAGTTACGTGTGTGACTCTTTCTCAGTTTACCCACAACGTAACTATCACTTCGGTGTCTCACACAGTTGAGGATATGTCAAGAGGTTTTGTACATTGGGTACACCGTTTCTTCTTCACAAGGATTAGTACAAGGTTAAGTAACAAATCTGGGGAATTCTACTTCATGATCAAGTTTGGTATATCAAGTTTACTTCTCCATGTGGTCACTACAATAATGGCGATTGCGTGAATGATGTGCTTACCAAAGTGTTGTTTGGATGGTTGATGATGTTGGATGATGAACCGCTGCATGTTCCCCTAAAATGATATTCACCCAAACCAATGTTGTCATAACACATTCAAGTCGACATTGTTCACGGTTTTGTCTTGATTTTGTAAAATCCCGCGAAGAATCTATTTCTCGGTTTAAATCATAGACTTGTAAAATCCCATGACAATGGAAACATCCCGTAATAGTAAAGTGCATTTCGGATTTATCTTACGCTTTATTATTGATTTTGTAAAATCCCGCGAAGAAACCATTTCTCGGTTTAAACCATAGAATTGTAAAATCCGTAATGATGGAACCATCCCGAGAAAGGAAAGTGTATTTCGATCTCATTTGATGTCGGTGCTACGGTTTCGCTCAAGAAGGGATAAAAGGGTGTACTTCATGAATTGGATGTGTGTTTGGGTGTTCGTCATGGCGCTTTGGTTATTACATGGTTTTACGGGTTATGTGCTTTTAACCATGGTCGGGATGAAAACCATTATCGAGTTCACTTAAAACGTCAAAGGAGGCTAGATTTGAGCTTTTAACCGTAAGATGTGACAACGGGTTAATTCAAGATTATTTATTTGAAGTTGAAGTGAAATATCAAGGGCAAGTGTACTTAGTATCCAAGGTATCGGGATGGTTGGATGAAGATTCTTCATGATCCTTGTTCGAGCTTATTTCCAAAAACAAAGACTTGGAAATCTAGTTATTTTGAGAGTCTATTTTTTTACCACTGGGGAATTGGGCTCTTTTACCACAAAATAACTATCACTTTAAGGAGTTACGTTGTAGTGCTCAAAGGTCACATTTAATTGTGGATTTTCAAGAGGTAATGTACGCCTTATACTTGATGGTTGGTTGGATGAAGAGTATAGAGTACTTAGAGATTCAATGGAGCATGAATTCTCGCACCGCTCTTTGTTACACATGTGCAAGTTTAAGTCATGAGTTCGGGTTAGTTTACTTGTGGTCAAATTCATCATATTGGGTTTTCCATCACCGTCACGACAAAGGGCCTCTTGAATGATAATGAGGTTGATTACATGTTTTGCTAAGAGAATTGAAAAGAGAGATATTATGACGCCCAACAGCTCACACTGGCCTCAGCCTCGTTCTCTAAAGTAAAGAAAAGTGTACGCTTTCAAAAGCGCTTTATCTTATGAAGAAGAGAAATCTTCTTATGACGTTTGAACACAACAGTTCAAGCCTCGCACTCAAAGAAACGAAAGTGTACGCTTGAAGGCGCTTTATCTTCTCAAGAAGAGAAATCTTCTCAAATTATGACCATTCTCATCAACATGCTTCATACTTTTCCATGCGCTCACCATCAAGTGAACCGGCTTCCATCGATTGTTTTCTCATTCCACTTGCTCAATTATAATGAAGATGGCTACATCATGCGTTTATTTTATGGAGAGAAGTGTGAATAGAACATTCGGATGATTTTCACTTATTTAATCAAGAATGGCAACTCCGTATGCAATTTCGAGGGGAGAAGAAGTGTGAAATTAATGCATGGTTGATTATTATTTGAGAATTTAAATGGTCATACGGCTCTAAAATCATGTAAGAACCGAGCTTCTTCTTATCGGGTAATCTTCACATGGAGTTTCTTCTAAGAGCCGTTAGTTGACATCTTCACAAGCTAATATGAGTTTATTGACAAAGTGTTTCCGGTTAATGCTTCACGCACATCAACATGATGATTCCGAACAACCTTCGCTTTTGTTTGATGTGATTGTTTGCTTGGTGTTACCATTTCGTGTTCGCTCGGCCTCGATTGTCGATTTCCTTAATGAACATCTTTCTGTTCTTGTTTGATTGGGAGGATTTTAGTTAAGGGATTTGCAAGATGTAAGTTGATTGGGATGCTTTTGGTGATGTTCTTGTTTTTGGTGAGTTGAAGATGTTAACTATCTATTCCCCAACCGGACAATCTTGAAGAAGGTCGAGTCTGCATGCTCTACAATTCTCGCTACATGTTAGAAGACTAAAGACGAGTTGCAATTAACGATCTAAAGACTTCTTCTTAATATGGGTCATTATCAAAGCAGATTGTCGGTTTAGGGAGAGCACTAATCGGGGAGAGTGAAAAGTCGATTTAATCCCAATTAGACTTGCTCACATTCTCAAAGAAGTTGATTCTCACGATACATCCGAGCTAATGATGTTCTTCTCAAATGATTTCTAGTACATGGGCTTAAAATATGTTGCCGATTTTGAAGTATCAAACCAAAGAAGGGGAAGGAGACACGATCTAAACGCGAGTAAACTTGATGAACTTAATACTTCTAAGTAATTGAAGATATCCCGGAAGACAAATGTTATTATCACAGAGAAACTCAAGGTTTGACTCATGGCGAGTAAACTTGATGAACTTAATTCTTCTAAGTGATTGAAGATATCCCGGAAAACATATGTCATGACCGCAGAGAAACTCAAGGTTTACTCATCAAGGCGTTAGTGTTCTTATTCCAACTATGTGGGGAAGAGATGGAAGAGTTAGTTTCGTGATGAAAGAGATACACAAGTGTGTGATGATTTTGATGTTATCACAATCATCGGGGAGAGAGATTGTGTACATTGGGATGCTCATTGCTTTACTTGAGGGCTTAACTGTGATTCGTAGATATAATCACTTATTCCTGTTGACATCCGCAGAGATTGTCACCCGCAGAGATAATCGTGATTCGCCCCCTCTTCAATGTTATCGGTTATTCTCTCTTTGGGCATTTGGGTACTTGGTTCTTGAGCTTCATACACTTTCTTCGTGGGAGAGAAAAGTATACATCGGGTTATTCTTTGGCTATTGGACTTAATCGCTACTGATGGTATAAGTTTTTTGTCTTCGGTATGTGTATTCGGTTCGTGAGCTCTAGTCTAAGAGACCGATCGCATCATTTCAACTACGCTGGGGAAGTGGTCTCTTGACACCTTTTGGAATGGATTGCTTGAGACTTCAAGCAGGAAAAAGGAATTTGAGAAGAGGTATTCAAATGTGGGATGATACGTTGTCGTTCTTCTTCTTGATGATATAACCTCGAATGGAGATCCTCGATTATCGTTCTTAAAAGGAGCAATGGATTTATGATAATGGTGTGCTTCTCATGCACCGCTAAGGAAATCTTGAAATAGAGCTTGAATCGCCACTAAAGGATTTTCGGTTTGGGGAAGTCGCCAAAGTCTCACTTTCGATGGTTCAATTTCTTTCTTCGATTCAAGAGCCCCGAAGCTTTGGTGGTGAATGTTTAAGAGTTGATGACTTCTATCTTCTACGACGTCTCGCTCGATATCCTTATCTCGGTACTCGTATCATCATCTTCTTTAACTATATCATCTTCTATCTTTGTATATATTTTTAAAAACAAAATACAAAAATATAAAACCAACAAAAGAAAATAGAAAATTATAAAACCTTCAAAACCCATAAAATCGAGAAAATTTCAAAATGCCAAAATATGTTTTTCTATGACATGTCTTCGTATCGATAACATCTACGGTCTTAGAAATGTCATTCAATAATGGCACGGACCATAGATGAAGTTCGAGCAGAGGTGTAAATATTCTTTTCAAAACATGTCTCAAACTATGGCTTACGCTATTTCGCATCAGAACCCGCTCAAAATGGCTTGCGCTACTTCGATCAGAACCCGTGCTTAAACAATGGTTTGCTATTATTTCGTATAGCAACCCGCTCTTTAAAGGAAGGAAAGTGTTGCGCTAAACAATCTTTCAAATATTTCGCACTTATCCTAATTCAAAATGAGGAAAGTATGTCAAGGATCATTGCTCCTACACAAATGTTTTTCCGTCTAAAATTCTTCGTAAAATATTTGGTGTTTTCAAAAATGGTGGTAAATGAGTTGCTTGATAATCAATCGATTCGTAGTTTTCGTTAAATTGAAAACTCAATCAATGACTTCAGCTTTTAAACTTTTCATAAAATGAGTCATTGATCGAGGGGAGAATGTTTTCAAATCTATATCTTCTAACGGACTTTCTTAATTATCCTACGTGCTTATCCGAAAAAATATAATTGCCTATGTTGAAGGACTAGGTTTCTAGGATATGATTGTTAGGTTTAGATGATTAGAGTTTGAGAAACACATTATTCCCATACCTTACATGATCCGATTGATATGTTGGATTGAATTTTATTAGTCGATTGTTTGTTTGGGTGTTGTCGACCACCATATATTTGTATGTGTGTTCACTAACGTATGCGTATATTGGTTATAAGAATGTTCCCGATCCGGATCCTACAATTGAAGATGATTGGATGCCGAAAGGAAAGGGTAACTATATCTTGGGTTGACAAATGAAGAAACGGAGCTTAACTGGACTTCAATGGAGAGTTGGCATGAAATGCAACGTAAGAGGTCTTATCGCATCGTGAGATGGTTTTCTTCAAGAAGTGAAGAAACGGAGCTTAATTGGACCTCGCTTGGCATTCAAAATGCAACGTAAGAAGAAGTCTCACCGCATTTGCGTACGGTTTTCTTCCAACCCTACAACAACAACAACGGAAGCTTCTCAACCACTAACGATCTTTGTGCAGATACCATTTTTAAACAATTTTGAATAAATTTGAATAAATTGTTTTGAAAATGGAATATATTGTTTTGAAAATATATTGACTAAATTTTGAAAATCACCGACTTCATTTTATCAAAACTTAAGTCACTCAATTATCGACTTCGGTCATCGATCGAGGGAGAGTGATTTAATTTAAAATATTTTCATACAATATATCTTCAAAAAGTCCGTTTTGTACAACAAAAGTGGTGATCTAAAGATTTAATGTTATGTCATGGTATGATTTTTCTTTAGAATCAAGGTCTTTCAAAATGAAATCTTTTCTCGTTCTTGTTTGATTGTGAAATTGTTTTGTTTTACTTAAAAGATCTCTTAAAACTATCATACCGACACTAACAATCTTTAATGTCTTAAAATGGTCCAGATCATCGTCATCTTTCAAAATTGAATCTTGCCACGCCTTTCCCAAATTTTTCTAAATGATTTAATCGGTTGGGATCACAAATCTCAAATGGTTTGATATTTCGATCGGGTAGAGATCGTGTTTTAAATCTCAAACTGCTTTTAAATGGAATTGGTTTTAGTCCTTTAAAGGCACTCCCGCCTCCATGTGCCAAACGATTTCAATATATATAATGCACATGTTGAGGAGGAGGATTTATCCAAAAAAAAAAACCGATGAGTATTTAAACAAGGCCACATTTTCTTCAACGTTTTCTAAACCTAATTAATCACTTGGGATCCAAAATCTCAAAGGGTTTGATATTTTGATCGGGGAGAATTTGTGATTTAATAATGAAATTTGATAAAAGGTGATCGCTTTGATTTAATTGTGCACGCGTCTCTCATATGTGCTAAACGCTTCGAATCTTGAAGCACACATTGAGGGGAGCATAACTATCGAGGTACAAAAGTTTTTAATAAGAGACTTATAAAGTACCTTGATTGAGTTTTCAAATGGCTTCTTAAATGGCTTTTGTAATCGTGGATGTGCTTCAAAAGAACTCTTGCCTCTATGTGTTAAAAATGATTTCACTTATCCTATGCACATATTGAGGGGGAGAATTTTACCATGAAAATCAAATGGCTTTTTCGTATGAAAATTGTGATCAAAGAAAATATTTCAAAGTCCTCTTGCCTCCTTGTGCTAAACAATTTCTAAATCATACGCACATGTTGAGGGGAGGTTTTCTAAATGATCAAAACTATTAAGGTACAAAATGCTTTGATCTCGTATCACAAGTACCTTGATTGGTTTTCCAAATGATTTTTCAATTGGTTTCATGAAGGAATGAACAATACCAAAAGACCGACCAAATTTACTTTATGCATGGTGTTATAAGGATGGTTGGGTTAGGTATTTGTTCCCACGATCCAGCCGAATCGGAGGGATCTTCCCAGTGACAATCCACTAGATAGTGTAGAGTCCTTAGGAATATTGAAAAAGGAGAAATATGAGAATATGGGAAGAGTGCGGATCGAGATAAAGCTAGAACCGAATAAACCCAACAAGGTTCTAGTTATGAAGTCTCGTAAGCACCAAGGGTTGAAGAATGAAAAGAAATGAATGAGAAAAGGGTGAAAAGAAATATCCTCCATCAATTCAACCTTAGGCGTAAACCGGGTTCAATACATATGCTATCGGTGGTTACTAAGGTAACGCCGGTATTGAAGACAAGACATCATGGACCCAAAGGATGCACCGCACTAAACTTCCCAAGCTACTCAAGTTCCTCTTAAAAGGGCTTGTTTCATTCTCACGGGAACCGACATTATCTATCGACTTTCTCTAGAGATTGTTGATATTGAAGAAGGAGACCTCTCCCTAGTCTCCGACACAGAACCAAATGTGCACGATTGAGTCTAGAGCCAAGAGATCATCCACAATATCTCGTTAGGATACTAAATTCTTGAAGACTTGCTTTTCACACAATGTGGTAAGTAAGAATATATTAAGAGTCCCACGCATTATCCTTTTGGTATTGCTGTAACATCCGAGTGATATGAAAATATTCACGATGAAGATGGAAATCCTTCTAGAGCCAACATCAAACAAGCTCTTGGTGGGTGACATGTGAGATCTTTTCAAAAGATCAAGCTTGTGACAACCGGATAGAAACGATGGGGAGATTCATTCTTGAATCAACCTTGGTTCGAGAATGGAATTGACGAATACTTTGGAAAACCGTTCGATGTGCAAACCTTCTTTTCTCTAGCACGTCGAATGTGTACTTATGTTTTCAAATTCAAAAGTATCTCGATTGAAAAATACTTTTGGAAAACCGCTCGATGTGCGAATCTCTTCTTTTCACTAGCACGTCGAATGTGTACTCTTTCAAATACAAAAGTGTTTTTGTTTGAAAATTGATCTTCTCATAAAACCTTCGTTGTATTGCAAAACTCTTTCTTCAAGCAATACACGATTGTTTTTCAAATCATTTTTCATCAATAAGTGAATCTCAATTTGTTGTTCACTCACTCCGTGTTGTCTTCTTTGAGACGTTCGGTTTGAGAACAAATAGAACAACCGCGAAACCCCGTCAAGGAGATTCCTCGAATTATACCGATCCTGTGCAAGATTTGTATCGATCAACGGGAACCGTGGGCGTGTACCTCAATTCGACGAAAGTGATCAAAGACACTTTCGTGTTTTATTGCTAATCGTTGTTTGCAGTCCATTTGGACGGTTGCACCGATCGTAATTGAGCGGTCAATCCAAAGCCGCATGCTCACAAAGATTCACACTTAATTTGAAGAAATCATGATCGTGCATATCTACATAACTGGCTCGATATTTTATACTATGCTTCGTCACCGCAAATATCATGAACCAAGAAGGCTTCCGCTACTCGATGGAAAGATGTCATGATTCAAAAGTGTGAGCATGTCGGTCCGAAAGTCACAACTTCACATGATGGCAACATAATAAAGGGTGATCCAGATTTATCGTGGTCGATGATCTCAAAGAAAGCTCAAGATCATCAAAGATGTGGATCGCTTAAAGGCCTCCACTAAAAGTACAAAATATGCGGACTATGAAGTGTCACCGCTAAAGCACAAAGATTGCGAAATTGAAGAATTGAAGAATTGAAGTCTACGAGCTCAAGAACAAAGTCAAGAATAGAATGCTAGGATTCAAATGTAAAACATGGGGTGACCTCCTTAGGGGAGATTGTTAGGAATTAGAAAATTCCATTGTGAAGAGTCGGTCACCCCAAATATTATCTAGCATAAGTTAGCTCGTAGACTTGTCGTTATTTACGTTATTATGTAGTTAATTAGTTAGTCAAGAGCGTAAAATAGTTTAGTGCAACACCGTGGAGGAAGGACGGTCTTTACCCATCGTATCCCCGATCCACAGCCGATAGGAGGTCGGTATTTGTAGAGAAAATACCCCTTCCATCCATGGAAGGGTGGTGCTTCATTCAATCTAATATTTCCATACTTTGTAAACCTCTAGCAAGAACACCCTCTCTCTCTCTACTAACTCTCTAACTATGGCAAACATGTATTTTGATCATCCAAGACCACCCGAATCATCAACACAATAATATTTGGATCCTAACAACGACCTACTATTTCAAGATGGGGATGTTTATGTGAGTTTTTGAGCGTCGTTGGACAATGGTAGCTTCCTTCTGAGTCTTTATCAAGATTACGATGAAGTAAAATACTATTGTTGTCAAATGTATATTGCTTTAGTGGGCAAACAAGAGCGTACGTCTGTCACGAGAATATTTCTCAGCTTTGGTACAACAATGCTTAGGGCTCCTCATCATTGTAACTAGCACAAAGAATTCGAACAAACTTTTCTCGAGTATGTAAATTGGACGTAGCACGTCTACTCTTATTGTGTGAATTACTATATAAATTTTATGTCGTGTATGTTCTTGTGATGTTTTATAAAATAACGACAAATTTAGAGTTTAGTAGGCATTTAAATTGACCAATTAGAAATTTGTTACTCCATCTCCATGTTAGTGTTAATATAACAGCAAATTTGAAGCCACAAAATATATTCTCTGAATTTTTGTTGTTAATGTATCAAACGCCAAACGGGATATATGAAAAATTACGAGGACATAACATTGGACAATACAAACATTGTAAAACATGAAAGTTCAGTTTAGTGACTTTATTTGGTATCAAATTTAGAAGATATTGTATTGAAAGCCACATAAGTGGGTTCTAATACATTGTATCACATTGTTTCAAAAATGACTGGATACAAATATATTCCTGTGATGATTGACATCAGGGTGAAACGCATGTTAATGACAATGATTTGGGATATTGGGTTAATCCCAATCGACCCATCACAATACCCAATCGACCCAGTCAATACCCACAAACGACCCGGTCAACGAAAGTCAAAGTCAACGTAAAAGTCAACTCATTGGAATAACTACCAAATAGCGATTTACAAACGGTTATATGACAAGCCATAAACATAATCGCCATATCTTGAACCATCACAACGGTTCACTATGTACCGCTTCACTTTGTATAAATAGAGTAAACATGTATCGATTACTATGATGACATATTTATAGAAAATAGAGATTATTTTCATACTTTGGTATAACGTTGATTAAAGATCAAGAAATTGGGCCAATAATTGGTATCGAGCCAAAATAATCATATACCATTTTTCGCTTTTAAGTTTTTTCGTAATCAATTAGAACCTGTAAAAAGCCTCGATAAAAAAATTTTGCAAAACAATCAACACAAATCAAAGATTATCATTTTGTGGTCTATACGCTTGTCACATCAAGGGAACAATCACACAAGTGATTACTCCAACCCAAGAACAAACTTATTTGCAACTTTTCATCGAAACCGATTCTTTTATCCACATAGGATCGAAACGGATTAAACCGCTTACAAATTGATTCAAACAAAACTAAACGAAGTCATCAATCGTATGTAAATTAAAGATTCAAAATTAAGAACAAACACACCTGCTCCAACCAAGAATCAAGCCCTAGAACGTTAATTAAGCCACCAATTGACTTAATTAAGTCTCCAATCTTTCATATCACTCACGGATTAAAAACCCCAAAATCAACGAAACCCTAAAATTTCGATGAAGGGATCCGTGTTCGCAAAGATCACCACGCATCAAGAAGAAGAAGGCCACTCAACCCTTATCACAAAGGTGACCATAAAGATTTGGAGAAGAAGAGAAAGCGGATCCATACCCAAAAAGGGAGAGAGAGACTAACTCGCCTCAAAGGATACGTTTGTTTTTTTATCTCAATAACAAGAGATATAAAGAAACATAAAGGCGTATATCTTATCTCAAAAGGGATAAGTAAATACTAAAAAAAGGCGCACCAATACTTTTAAGAGGGCTACAAACAAAAAGGATTGTTATTAATTTAAGGCATCGGTTAGACCATCAACCCATTCGTGTTTCAAATTTTTATAACACCACTCTTTCATTTTTATATAGTATATATTCATCATTTTAGATATATATTATTATTGTTTGATAAGTTACTTTATATTACAAAATTAGTAATTCATCAAATTTTTAGATATAATAACCTAGTGAATACACTGCTTATTATATTAGAAATAACTTTTAAGGAGTAATTAACCTTAGGATATTTCATTTAAGTCTTTTTTTAAAAAATCTCCCTAGGATAGTCTTTCAAAACTAGTCCTATAAAAGTTTTATACACCTTTAAGGAAAATAAAACATTAGAGCTCATTAAAATTAAGAAATTTCAACACACATCGTGTTAAAATTTTCTTGGAGATTTATTGTCAATATCTTTAAGATATGACGAAAGGAAGTGAAATAAGGAACCTAGTACTAATTTTACAAATAGTACACCCCAATTTCAATGCCCAATCCTAAAGTCCGCGAATTACTCATTATGGGCAATTCAATACAAATCATTCTCGAGCGAGTGGTTTATGGAAACAATAGAGCCGATCGAATCGACTCAACCCAATAAGACAAAAGAGAAAACCGCTATTGCTTTCCTTTATCAAGCCTTACCCGAGGAAAAATTACTCAAATAACAAAGCACAAAACCGCTAAGGACATTTGGAATGCTTTGAAAACTAGACACGCTTGCAAAACAGAGTTCAACAAGTAAGACTACAAACACTAAAATCTAATTTTGAAATGCTACAAATGAAGGAAGACGAGACAATTGACACCTTTGCTACAAAACTTACAACTCTCGTAAACAAAGCCGCTAGTCTAGGACACACCATAGAAGATGAAACCTTAGTACGAAACTACTAAATGTCAGCCTGATAGGTATCTACAAATAGTCGCATCTATAGAACAATATTCCGACCTAAGTGAAATGACTATGGAAGAAGCAATTGAAGACTTAAGACCTATGAAGAAAGGATTAAGTTTAAGAAGGATAAACAAGTGAACAATCAAGAGACTTTGATGTTCGATGACATAAAGGACAAGGAAAACCTTTAGAGAATATGGTCGAAAGATTTAACCAGCCTCGAGGCCGAGAACAAGACAAGAACAATTATCAATCTAAAAGGGAAGAACGAGCGTTTTTGAAGAAGATACAAGAGACATATCTCAAGTCACATGCTACCGATGTCACAAACTTGGACATTATGCATACGAATGTCAAAATAAACGAAAAATCAAGTCGAGAACACTCCAATTTTATTGAAGAAGACTTAGAGCCAACATTACTTATGGCGGCTATAATCAAGAGAAATGATACAATGAGAAACAAAGCAGAGATTGCGAAACAGCAGAGATTGCAAAGAATAACAGAGATTGCAAGAATAGCAGAGATTGCAGAACATCGAGATTGCAAAGAATAACATAGATTGCGAATGCAGAGATTGTAGAAACAAAGAAAGATTGCGTAAACCGCAGAGAATGCGAATAGCAGAGATTGCAAAACAAAGAGAGAGTGCGTAAACCGCAGAGAATGCATAAACAATGTGAGAATGAAGCAAAATGGAGTTATGTGAGACGACTACGAAAGACTTAAAGATCTACGTCGCAGCGATTGTGATTAAGGGGAGAATATTGGTTAATCCCAATCGACCCATCATAATACCCAATCGACCAACTAATACCCACAAACGACCCGGTCAACGAAAGTCAAAGTCAACGTAAAAGTCAACTCACCGGAATAACTACCAAATAGCGCATAAAATGGTTATATGACGCTACAAACATAATCGCCATATCTTGAACCATCACAACGGTTCACTATGTACCGCTTTCACTTTGTATAAATAGAGTAGAACATGTATCGATTACTATGATGACATATTTATAGAAAATAGAGATTATTTTCATACTTTGGTATATCGTTGATTAAAGATCAGTAAAATTAGGCCAACATGGGACAATATGATTTTGTTGACTTAACAAGGTTATGGTGTACTCATAACAATTTGCGGCAGCCTAAGTCCTATGATCTGTTAGTCGCGCGTACTTCAGGAACTTACTGTGGGTATCACAAATGAGTATTCATTAAAGGTAAACCATTATTTTTAACTCTTCATATGCTCATATTCGGTGATAAAGATTATAATAAGATACTTTGAACTCACTTTGATTTTCATAGGTTATTACCTTTTAGTGAATACTCATTTGATATTATTACAAAGAGGCTTTAAGATGACGAATGTGTAAAAGTTGTGCTTTTCATGATGTTTGTAGTTTGGTGATCTTCGATTGTATGATTATATCATTATGTCAATACTCAAATCATGCTTCCTATTACCATTTCGTATATTGGTGAAACCTTATAGTAGATTAGTGTACCGTTAGTAAGATATCGGATTTAGTCAAGAAGATAGCATTCGGTTGTAATAGTAACCTACATGCAGTAGTTTGGTAAATCAGAGTGTGATTTAGATTACCTACAAAAGCTAATAGGTCACTAGTTTTACAAACACAAGTAATATAGAAAGAGATAAGGCGGATGAACAAGTAAAACACACACACACACGATATAAAATACGGTTTAGGCGTAGAGCATATGTGAAGAGAATAACATGAACAACCAACCTCAAATGAGGGTTTACAAGAGATTTATAGGAGGAAGCTAGGCAACACTCCTAGTTCCCATCCTTTCTTATATGGGCTTGGGCCTAAGCTTATGGGCCTTCTACATAAGCTAGACCTTAAACAAACATAAAGGCTATAATAAGCTACCTATTACATATGAAATATAAATACTTGAAATACGCTTTAGAGTGATTCCAACAATCTCCCTCAAGTATATATATGAATGTAAACGTGAAGGCGTTGATGTAATAGTAGCTCGACGCCTTCCGATATTCTTCTTCTTGTGAGAGAATTTCTTGATTCGGACAATCTCCCAGGTAGAGAGATAGTTATCTTTGAACGCTTATGCTTTGACGTCATCTTAAACTTTGTTCTTTGATCATTGTTCTTTGTGGTGGAAGTGATAGTAGGTTGTTGTTTGCATCAAGTCCGCTTCAGTGCGCTTCGGCCGCCTCCAGTGTTCCACGTCATTCTTCAACATGCTCACAAGCTCTTTGATGTTGGAAATCAATATCGATGAAGTTCTTTAAGTCTTTGACTTTGTAGATTCTTTAATTTGATGAAGAATCATTCGATTGCTGTGTTGCATTCAATAGAACTTCCATTAGTGATGATGTTGGCGTGAGCATGAGAAGAATCAAGACGATCATTCCGCTCGGAGCTTCCATAAGAAGAAAACATTTCAAACGGTTAGTAATAAGCGGTTTCTGCACTTACAAGTTTGAACTCGAGAGTGTTAATAGCATAGTGTGAAAACACAACTCTAATTCTTACAAAGGCCGCTCTCGAACCGAGTCCCACAAGTGAGATAACGCGATGTACCAAAGTACATCTATAGTTCGAGATGAGTCGCCGAGGTACACCAAGCATCACCTCACGATCAGACCGCTTGAGACACACCCGTAATCCACGGGAGTTACCGAAGTGACCGCCGTATACGTTTTGATGTTGACTCGGCAGAGTTTCCATTCAATCACCGAGAATCACAGTATGAACCTCTCATAAATGTTCTTGACAGATTACAAGATCCGTGAAGGACTCGATATGAACCATCAATCATCAAGATCTTATTTGTTGATCAACAAGTGATGAAATGTCAAGTGTTCCTAAGAGATCTTTGATGAATCTCGTGGCTCTAGACTCAATAGTGCGTTTTCGCTTTTCTGAGCGAGACTAGGAGAGGTCTCCTTCTTCAATACCAAATGATCTCTAAGAGAAAGCCAATAGTTTACGAGGGTTCCCTGAGAATGAAACAAGCTCGTTGAGAGAAACTTGAGTGGCTAAGAAGGTTTAGTGCATGCGCCATCGGGTCCATGACGACTTTTAGTCTTCAATACCGGTGTCACTAAGTGACAACCAAGAGTATATGAATTGAACCCGTTATCTCGCCCTAAGTTGAATAACTGGAGGGCTATTTCTTTTCACCCTTTACTTTACATTTCTTTTGATTCTTCAACTCCTTCTTTCTCCGATTCTCATTTTCTCCTTTACAATCATACCTAAGAACTTCTAAGTACTAACTATTTGTGATGTCCTTGGTAGATCCTCCGCTCAAGGATCATAGGACGGTTATTCCTAACCTTAGTCACCTTATAACTCCATGACTAACCTATGTTGCCATTAAAACCATCGTTTATGAAACATCTCAAAGGGTTTGTAAATGAAAACATGTTCGAACCATCGTGAGAGATAGGATTTTATAAATACTCCCTCCACATGTGCTTAATAGTTTTAAAGGTTAAATGCACAAAGGAGGAAAGAGCACACATTTTGAATTGATCCACTGAGATAGACAATCCCATGAGACACGGTTACGTTGCATAGTTAAAGAGTTACATTGTCGCCTTTTAGGTGACAACTAGCTCTAATAACTACCTTGAAGGTGTAGACAATCCTCGAAAGGTTGTCATACCCGCCGAGTTCATGTTCACCAAGAGTTTCTCGAATGGTACATTCTACTCGCAAGTCCTTTGCGAGACACGCTTACATTACTAGCTAACTAGTTTGAAATTATTACCCGTCTGTGACAAGTCTTTTCGAGTTACAAACAGCTTTAGTACCACAATTGCTGGTTAAGTCTCGAGGTACACGTATTCATTTGCATTTTGTACAACATATTTCTTATCACACAATTTTCTCCCCTCAAAATGGCATAAAAATGTTATTTTTGAACGGTTGACAATAAATATGACCATTTCGAGTGTTATGGGAAGATGACCACTATGAACAATTTAGAACAAAGTTTTAATTCAAATACTTCCTCAACTAGTGATATAAACGGTTGAGGTTTTGAAAATCATACGGAAGTACTTGTCTTTTGAGCAAAACCTTGAAAAGTGAAAGGTTTGATAGGTTTTACTCAAAATAAGAAGCTTTCGCTCCTTTTATAATGATTGTGGCACCGAGGCATACCACGTGGTCCTTTCTTGCAAATTACGGGTTGTACAATCACATATGTGCACAAGCCATTAACATATATAATCATACATCCAAATTTGTAATGAAAGAACCAATTCAAGGGTACCAGAAGTGCAAATGATGTTCCCAGAGTGCTTAAAGGGCGTTGAAAGCCGGTTATGTTAATCTGGGTCGACCACCAACATAGCTCTCCAATCGTCTCGAATCGATCCCTTCGAACAACCTTTCATCAATCATTGTGATGATTCGCCTCACATCCTCCTTTCCCGAGAATTCCAGCTTAGAGACCCAATTTTATGACGATATCCTTCAACCCAGACGCCAATCCGTCCCTAACCAGCCTTCAAAGTATGATCCCGACTCAAGATCACTACACGCCATTAAGCGCTTTTGAAGTTCATCGCGTAAACAACTCCGAAGGTTTCCGATGAGCGATATTGAGATAGCCGATTAATGTCCGGAAGATCAAGCATCGAGGAGCGAGGTTGACACGCCGTCGATAAGATTCAACAACACCGGATATCTTCTACACGCTCATTGATCACAATGCGCCTAATGAAGATGAGAAGTGACTTGATAAATTCACGCTGAACTTTAGTCGAGAATTGTCTCATACGACCGCACTTTGGCAAGGTACATGTCTTCGATGTCGCTCAGGACAAATTCTCAAAGTCACTTTGGAGAATGCATAGTCCTGCTCATCTTGTCGCTTGACTATGATATTCTTTAAGAAGGTGTAGTCCCACTTAGACTTGAGATCAACGTGTTTGATGGCCACGATGTCCTTAGAACTGCATACATCGCGTGTTGAGACTTCAACCAGCAACACGTAGTAGATTCTTCTGCTCGTGCCAATGATGAATCCTATACAATGCATCTCGGTCGATGCTTGCACGTTGTTAGAAAACAAGCGAGTTGCAGACGCCTCGATAGCTATGCGCTTTGAGTAAATAGTCACTGAAATGGAAAAGTCAACGATGTAGCATATTTTCGCGAACCATCGCCACTGTAAGAGAAAATCCAGTCTCTCGTTAAAGAAGTATCCAAGGGAACTGTGGTTCATCTACTTGGCCAATGGTTGGTAGGGGTTTGGTCCATCGGTGTAATATGGAGGTTGTCCTTTGTGTGAAGTCAATGTTTGCTTCCGATTGAGCCAATCCATGTTGTTAGACATGGCTCGAGCGATGTTCTCAAGATGATATTCGACCGAGGGCGCTTTCGAGTCGTTTTTAGAAGTTGAAACGCTTCATTCTTGATTCGCTTCAACCCGTTTCGCCATTTTCTTCACATGGAACTTTTCTTGCAAAAGTTTTATGCGCTCCAATGTAGAACCATCTACCAAGTCTTGACCTTCTTCGTAGGGAGTTTGATTGACAAGTGTAGAGAACCATTCAAATTTACGGTTTTATCGTCATCAAGCCATGATACGACTTTAGGTCGAGTCGCCTTCTTCTTCTTTTGGAAGGTCTTGATGATGATAATTGGTTTCGCACTTGTTTGGGTGAGGTGGTGTTGTCAGGGCTCAAGGACCTTCTTCATCGTCACCACCCGTATACCAAAGTAATCACCGCTTTTTGAGTCGGGTGGTAACTCGAATCGTCCCGAGGTTTATCGCAGAAGACGAGGTGGATGAGACTTCTGTTGAGAAGAAGTCCGCTGTGGAGGAGGTGGCATCAAGAAGATTCACCGATCGCTTCTCGACGCTTAGGTGCGTAGTCCTTGTCTTTATCCTTATCTTCATCGCCTCTAGGACGCTTCAACTTTTCTCGCCTCAAATCTACAAGCTTCTTGAAGTTGGTAGTCTAGCAATGCTTGATACAATTTTGCTTCTTCGTAGTTGAACATTGCACTCGTGGTGACATTTGTGTAACAAGCTTGGCCACAAATTCATTGTTAGAGAAAACTCCTGATCGATGGATTGATTGTGATTGTTAAAGGTGTTGATCGAATAGTTTGCTTGGCGATCCGCATCGATTTGGATAAAGTTGTCCGTGAACAACTCCTTTGTGACATTAGGAACGCATCTAAAGGTACTTTTCGTAGCCTTCGATTGTTTCGTTCGCCTCCTCCCCGACAATGACTTCTCATGAATTCTGAATAACTACCCTTTCTTTCTCGCATCTTGTCATTCTCATCATGTGGCACCGTGATTTGGTCAAGATACCAATTCGAGTTTCAGGAGCATGTCCTTCTTTCTAACTTGTTTGACAATTTTCACAATTCTTTCATGTGTTTGAGAAATCCAAGATCGAGGTGGTTTCTTCGATTTGGATGATGATTTGGTTGATTTTTTGATGGTGGTGGTGATGAATGAGATGAAGAGTCCGATGATGAGGAGACATGAGGAGACTTCAGTCCTTAGGAGTTTCGAGGTTTTCCTTTGAGTGTGTTGGACCTGCTCTAGAAGAAACTTTGTATAATCATCATCGCCATCTCTAGACTTTTCTTTCTCGCACTTCTTGGTTTAGGTTCCTCAAAGTCATATCTCGATAGTATCCTCCACAAGTCGTTGTTGTTGCAGAAGAGTGGTGGTACCAGCCCCTTATCGGGTTGATTAACCGCATCGAGATGGTTCAGAGTGGGTAGCACCACTGAGCCTCCGGTCCACCCATTTGGTCTTTAGCAAATTCTTCACTTTGTGTTGGTGTCTAAGGTGTTTGACTTTCTTCTTGTACACAATTTCCGTGGCTCTTCATCACTCTCCGAGCTTTCATCATAAGGTACAAGTGCGTGAGTCTTCCCTTTCTTTCATCGCTTGAGGACTTGGAGGTTTTGGTACCGACGGATTGTCATCCTTGCGCTTCGTAGTAGGTAATCTCTTCATCTGTGTCAAGACCTTCGAGCTTTCGTCCAAAAGCTTTCATGCGTTCGGGCTTGGGGATTGGGATGGGAGTAGCCTTTACGGAACAACTTTTTAGAAGGAGGATCCTTTAGGAAACTTCCTTTAACTCACAAGATTTGTTAAGCCTCGCACTTCCTCTTCTCGTTCTCCTTACAGTGTTCCGTAAGATTTTTCGCCGAGATGACCAACTTTGCCTTGTCTAACTTCCTGATACCTTTTGTACGCTTCGAGCTTCGACATCTTCGCTAGAAGGAAACTGTAACACAAAGACCTTGTTTCTTTGTAGACGATTCCTTGATTCGAAGATAGGATAGGCTCCGCCAACATATCGTGATTGTCGGGTCATCGAGCCTCTTGGGAATATCGATGAAGTCCAAGTGCTCTCTCGGATCAACAGCTTAGTATATCTCGATGTAGGAAATCTTTGAGCCAAGCTTGTTGAGAAATGACATCATGTCATCCCAAATCGAGCTTCGATAGCGATGTGTTTCATGTTGACCAATGCCCAAAATATTTGCGCCCATGAGCTTAGATGCTCATAGCCACCGCCACAACCGTAAATGTATTAGGTGATGATCATGTAGAGAGTTCTCCATGGTTGAGGAATACTCTTAAGCTCTACGTGAGAATGCTTGGTGATTACTCCCCGTAGCCTCGCCATAACCGATATCGATTAAGAATTGAGAGTGAGCTCTTCAAAAGTGTGGCATATAGTTTGGTTGGTTCGACTTCGTGAATTAGGAGAACACCCTTAAGTCCGCAGTGTAATGGTGACTTGTTTGTGATTCAGAGTCACCGCACAGCAATTCGCCCTTTGACCCTTTCCATAGTGTTCCGTGAACCGCTGGATATAGATCTCGTGAACAGCTTGCAGAGCGAGTGAGCATATTCTCGATACGGATGAGTCCTCGTAATATCAATAGCAATTAAACACGAAGAACTGAAAGTGAGGTGTCAAAGTCAACACGAGATTATTCTTTCCTATCTTCATTGATAGCCATAAGGATAGATGTCAAGAATGGAGAGAACTTCCGATGCATCCACATTCATTTGTTCACCATGTCGTGATCTCGAAATAACATTAGCCAAAAGAACCAACATATCGAAAGACATAATGTTAGTCAATGTAAGGTCTTATTGTCTAGTTATTGAATGTACAAAGGTCAATGATTGTTACGAGTCCTAAGTCACTTGTATGTCCAATAGTCCAATGACGCCGTGAAATGTTTCATGAGTTAGTTAACTTTAAGTTTTAAAGTTTATTTTATCACTTATTGTTCACAAAGATATCAAACGATTTAAGTTTATTAGTGACATTATTGGATTCGCGACGATATGATTAGTTTATTTACAAGTTTGAACACGAACAATTCATAACGAAGGTATGATCCGTGCTTATGCGTAGGATTGGTAAAGTTATCGTGAGACGTAAATGATATATGCGAGGCGTAAACTTACGCCAGGGATCCTAACTTACACGTAAGAAATATTACGAGTGAGAAAAAATGGACCTTATGCGAGAGGTTACGCCAGAGGCATATATTAACCTTACGCGTAAGGCTACTCGTAAGAGTTGACCTTATGCGTGAGAGGTCATCGCCACGCATATCCTTCACAGGATACGCCAGAGTCCCATATGTAGAACCTTATGCGCAGAAGCTACGCCAGAAGACTAATCTCACGATAACATGCTACGCAGTAAGGTGATCCTTATGCGCAGAGTTACGACAACCTTGATTCTCAATTTTAAGTAGCAAGCCTGAAATAAATTCATCAAATCATCAATATTAACACAAAATTCATTTTATAACAGAGCAAAACACAATTGTACGCTTTAACGATATCTAGAGAAAACTTACGCGTAGTCTAAACCCTAAATCTACGTGTATGAAATCTAGCCATGGAATATGCACAAAGCTTTTTCTCGTAGTTTAAGAGTGTTGAGGAGTCTTTATACCAAGTTATAACACTTAACTCGCTAGAATCAACAGCTACTAAATATTATGAACTTTAAACCCTAAATCCAAAATGTTAACCAATTCGTGTTTTACGGGTGGTTAATAACCATGGAAATCATTAATTCAACCACTTAAGACTATAACCCAACAATCTTTTATACCAAAACACTTCACATTTGGAAAACCCAAATCGACACATAAACCCTAATTTCAGAAATCATTTAATTCGTGATTCGGGCGTAGTTTTGATGATTAAAATCAGATCATTGATGTGTTAGAAACGCTTTGACACTATTCTTTAACCATAAACACCCAATCTTGATCATGGGTTCATACACATATGCGAGACCACAAAACTAGATTATACAAAGTTTTAACCGTTGATTTTTGAAAATTCAAAACCATTGCTTAAAAACATGTTGTAAACACGAAATCACTTACAAAATGATGATCCAAACACTGATTACTTGAGTGAATTCTATGCGTAGGATGGTTTTAGGTTTTGAGTAATAAATGAGAAGTGAAAGTTAGCGGGGTGTTTTATTAAAATAACTTTAAGGTTTTGACGCTTTGGTCCCTCCACCTTTTCCTTTTTCAAACAAAGCCTTTTAACTTCCATTTTGGTTACCAAACAAAGTTTTAGAAAGAAACTTGATGACACCCCCTCGACTTAAGAAAACCGATGAAAAGTTATTAATTTTAGTCCGAGGAGTGTCATTGTACCGTAAACTTCACCACCATTGTTAAAAGAAACAATCGGATATGATAACATGCAAGTACACATATGTTTTGAAACGTTAAGAGATTTTTTCCCTCAACACTTGATCGGAAAAATACCAATTTTGAAAGATTAAAGTGTTGACGGAAGAAATGTACTTGCCATGTTGAAAGAGAGATAGATTAGAGAATATTTTGTTGTTTTATCGGATTTTATATTTTTGTATTTTGTTTTGAAAATTATTTACAAAAGATGTTTTGGTGTTTGATGTGTTTTTAAGATCGCTTAAGAGGTCATCCAATTCCTCTTGAGTCAAACACCTCATACCAATCCGGTGGATCACCATTAAACCTAGCGGGAGGCAAGGCTTTGGTGAGAAGATCACAATTGGTATTCAGCACCACAAAGTATAATTCAACGGCACTGCTCCACGTGGTCCTTGATGAAATGATAGCGAGATCGATGTGCTTTGATTTCGAGTGTTGAACCGAGTTGCACGAGATTGCAATGGCACTCAATTGTCGCATGAGACATCGATTCTCACAACACGTAACCATAGTCTTTGAGTTGTGTTTTCATCCAAATGACTTGAGCACAACACACGGACATGGCTACATATTCTGCCCGGTTGATGACAATGTACAATCCTCGCTTTGATTGCCAAGACACCGCTTTATCACCGAAATTGTAGAGTTTATGAGGTACTTTTCCTTGACTCTAAGCATCCCGCGTGGTCGGTCTCAAAAAGCGATTAGTTCAAAACCGTAATCCTTCGGATACCGCATCCCCAAGTTAATGGTTCCTTGATGTATCGGAGGATTCTTTTAGCCTCATAGAGGTGGGTTTCAGTTGGTCGCGATCGATAACGGAGCATAGATAAACGGCAAAGACAATATCAGTCTGCTAGTCGTTAGATACATGATGGACCCAATAATACTGGTATTTGGTAGGGTCAACTAATTTCCCATGTAAATAAGCGTCTAGCTTCTTGGTATGAGTCATTGGTGTGGCATAAGTATCACAGGTTTCATTCCAAATTTGTTTAACAATTCAAGGGCATATTTGACCGACTCAAGAAAATACCACGGGTGATTGATGAACTTGCGGTCCTAGAAAGAACGTGAGTTCACCCATCATGGACATTTCAAAATTTTCTTCATTAGTTTTGCAAAAGCGGTTGAAAACTTTTATGTGTAGACCCAAAATGATGTCATCCACGAAATTGGAACAATTAAGATATGTGCCCGTGATATTGTATTAAAAGAGTTGGGTCAACCGAGCCTTTGGTGAAATTATTAGCAATGAGGAAAGATGATAGCTTATCGTACCATGCCCGAGGGGCTTGTTTGAGACCATAAAGAGCTTTGTTAAGTTTGTAGACATGGTTCGGGCACTGGATTAACGAATCAAGTCGGGTTGGTGACATAAACCGCTTTTCGCTTGTCCGCTGAGAAACGCAGCTTTGACATCCATTTGAAAGACCGTCATATTCATATGAGCCGTGAACGCGAGAAATATCCGAACGACCTTCAAGACGAGCAACCGGAGCAAAAGATTCTTCAAAGTCTATTCCTCTTCCCGACGATAACCCTTAGCAACTAGACGCGACTTGTTTCGGATGACGTTCCTTCAAAGATCCAATTTGTTTTTCCAACCATTTTAGACCAATGACGAGACCCTGTTGGTCTTTCAACCATTCCCATACTTCAAGACGCTTGAATTGGTTGAGTTCTTCCCGCATGGATTCAATCCAGCTTGTCTTTTGTCATTGCATCTTTAATGTTTTTAGGCTCGATTGGCGGAGCGGTGAGTGCATAAATGCAATGTTCACCATCTGTGCGAAGACGTTGTCTCGTGAACGACCGTTGATTCGGGTTGCCAATAATGTTAGCCGAGGATGGTCTTTTGTCCATCGGTGTAGAGGGTTGATGTTGGTATACATTGTGCATTCGAGGATTCAAATGGTTTGTTGAAGATTCCGCGACATCGGTGCGCAGCTTTCATTAGCAAACGGGTCAAGAACGATTTGGATCAAAATCTGCAGGTGGGGTACTTCATCGTAAATATCATCACCGGTTCATCATTGTTGGAAGCGGTGTGTTCAATCATGTGTTCGAGTCAACCGTGTAGGTGCATCTTCAACAGAGTTGTTGTAGCGGTGTATCGTATAGGAATATTATCGTTGTGCAATGAAACAAAGGATACACCGAGCACGCTCATCAATATTGTCACGCAACGTAGGAGCAAATAACCTTTCCATTTGTTGACGAGTTAGTTGGGGCTTTGTTCACCGATGATGGGGTTGAGGAAGTTTAAACGGTTGTGACCGGTTCTAAGTCATATACTCGAAGCCATTTCCGTGAGTTCATCAAAATGAGCATGAATCGCTTCCATTACCTCCTTAGTTCGACGATTCCATTCGAAACCTTTAGAATTGTCGCAATATCCAATAAAGACTCCAATATCGCTTTGGCTTTGAGCTTTCCAAAATCATCACGATCATTATTCGGATAGCAGAGGATCCAAACACATGAAAGTGTTTGAGGTTCGGTTTATAGTTGTGGACAAGCTCGAAAGGTGTTTTGTTGTGGCGTTTGTGATCATAGAACGGTTTTGAGTATAGCATGCAAGAATACGACGCCCATAAGTAACTGGAAGTTTAGCATTGATTAACATTGTTCTTGCAGCCCACTAACGCTCGGTTTCGCCTTTCAACAACTCCGCTTTGTTCGTGTGTACGTGCAATAGATGTTTGATGTCAATTCCACTTTCTCATAGAATTCACGAAGGGTTTTGTTAACAAATTCAGCCTTTGTCTGCTCGATTATCCCGACGGTGTTGGAGTCGAACTCAGATTTTTGAGAAAGGTGATGATCATTTGTGGAGCTTGGTCTTTGCTTGAAGAAAGTAGACCCAAGTCCATCGTGAGTAGTCATCAACAATTACTAAAATGTAGCGTTTGCCATTGATCGCTTGCACGCGATCGGGCCACACAAATCCATGTGAAGAAGATGAAGCACATGCCGAGAGTCATGTTCCACCTTTGAAGGAAAATGAGCACGAGTGCTTTTCCCTTGTTCACAGGTGAGCAAAGGTGATCTTTGAATACCGGAATCGTGGGAGTCCTTCAACTAGTTTGTGTCGAGCAAGGTTGGTGATGGTTTGAAAGTTTAGATGTGAGAGACGACGGTCGATTGGCCGAAAACACGGTCAAGCTTAATCACTCAAGCTAGCCACTTGTGAATGGCTAACCTTAATAAACTTAAAGCCGCTCGTAAACCAATACAATGAAGATCGAGAGAATATAATGAATTCCGGTCGTTAAGTCCCACTTGGAGACTCAATGGTGTGTAAACACTAATTCAGATGATAGAATGATCACTAAGGATAGTGATCGAGAAGGGTTTTGGATTGAATATTTCACCACCGATTGATTGGAATGAGATTGGAAATGTAATTGGAAAACACAACAATCGATAAAAGAACGTAATACGTGCGTTTAAAAACTACGATATCGCATAAAATAAAAAGTGAATCTAAGAAATAAAGACCTAAACATATGAAATGACATTTTGAAAACCTAAAATAAAAGAAAATTATTAGAAAAGAAAATTATTTTTACAACTATTTATTTAATTATTATTAATTAAAACTATTTGAACTATTTAAAATAACCTAAAATAGAAGAAAATATGAAATAAGGCTAGAAAAATAAAACTATGATTAGGAAAAATCTAAAATATTATAAAACTAATTTTAAAATTAAATATATATTTTCACACTTTTATCTAATTATTACTAATTAATTATTATTTAAAATACACTTAAATACTAGAAAATATAAAATAAACTTGGAAAATGAAATTTTAACTTGGAAAAATCTAAAATATGATAAAACTAATTTTAAAACTGAAAAGATATTTTTTTTATGCTTTTTAATTATTTATTACTAATTATTTATTACTATTAACTATTTAAAATTATAATAAATACTAAATGCAGAGAGAAAAATATGAAACTTTTCTAAAAATAACTTAAGATGATGAAAACTAAAAAAATATAAAAACTGGATTTTCTTATTAATAAGATGAAAAGAAAAATCAAAAAGCTAAAAACTATTAAATAAACGCTATCACTATTTTTAAATTGATGTTTTTCTGGATTTTCTTTTTGAAAACTACTTAACTACGTAAAATATGAAACTTTTACAAAAATAAAAATTTTACAAACTTAAAATAAGCAGTTTGAGTGAGCTTATGAGCAAACAGTGAGCTTAAGAACTTATTTTGGTGAAATAAGCTCAAACAAGCTTGCAAGCTGAAACAGAAGCTCAAATAAGATGCAAACAAGCTAGATGAACTGGAATGAAGCTAAAAAGAACAATTACAAGCACTGATAAGCTACTCAAAAGACAATAAGCACTTATGTCAAACTGATGAACTAAACAGAAATGGGACAAAGTTAGAGCTTATTGCAGCCCTAGCAAACAAGCTAGAAATTGAAAAAGTAAACTTGGAACCTCAAGAGGGCTAGGTCAGCTACCCAAAGAACCAAGAATCACAAGCTTTGACCCAATAATAAGCTCTGTGCAAGCTTATCAAGTTGGACTACCCAACTGTGCACAGGGCACCATTATCAGACAAGTACTCAAAAGAAGCTAGTTAAAAAGCACTTTATAAGCTGATTGAAAGAGAACTAGTATTTTTCTAATTTTGTCTAGCAACTAAACTTTGATAACCCAAAAGCTTTTAAGCTAAATCTCACTATTAAACACAGGTGAAATCCTAAAGTTTATTCAAAAACCACGAAATGACAATTGACTTTTGATAAAAACCAAAGGAGTTGACTAAAATGAACTTTGATTTGATCCCGATCACTGAATATGTTGTTTTAAGGTGATATAAGACTGATTTGATCAAAAATAACAACTTATAAGCACAAAATCAAAATCTTGGATCATAAAGAATCCAACAGTTAACACAAGAATGGATCAAAAGCTAATTTTGACTTATCACCAAATCACCACTGGTTTTTATGACTTGTTTGAGATATTAGGTGTGTATGTGACACAAAGCAAGCACAAATAAACAACACAAACCAGTCCTGCTATGGTTTAAATAGGCAAATCCAAACACCCTTTAAATGTCTGTTATGGAACTTTTTCAAAGCAAATCACAAATTTAAACCATAAAACTGATTGCAGACTTTATGTAATCATTAAATAAGACTAAATAAGCTTGAACCAACAAAGAATAACAACATAAAACTAAGAATTGAGACTTAAGCTATTTTAAGCATCAAAATGAAATTTTATAAACTACAATTTAAAATGAACAAGTCACCGGGTTTTAATACTCAAATACACTTATTTAAGACTAATGATCATAAAGAACAAGAAATTACAACTGCTAAACAACTACAACAGTGAAATGCAAAAATGAACAAAAAGGCTTACAAATGGGTATCCAACTGCAATCACAGAACCAATGATCAAGACCAATCCTAAAGGCTTTCCACTAAGCTACTAACCCAAGGCCATCCACAATCTACCCTGCTCCAGCTGTGAACACCATTTCCATGTGATTTTTGAATTTTCAACTATTTTATTTGGATTTTTGGTATTTTTGTGTTTTTGCTTCTAAAATGGATTTTAAGGTATCTAATAGCTTTTAAAAGCTATATAGGAGCTTATGTGGCTTATTCATCCATAAGAACACCTAACAACAACATTTGATCATTCATGAAATTTTGAAATTTAAAATGCATAATCGAAATTGGAACTTGAAACTAGAATTTTATTATCGAAAAGGATTGAAAGTACACTAAAAATACTTAAGAAAGTATTTGGAAGCTAAGAAATACACTGGAAACTTGAAAATGACTAAAACGACATAGAAACTTAAATTTTACACTAGATATCTTGATACCATCCTCCTTCTTCCACTTTTATAGACTTTAAAGACTCTATGTTGACCTCTGAAACAATCCCACTTCATCTGAGCCATTGGATTGGCCAAAACCATCATATCCGTCCAAGTGGATTTTGGCGCCATTTTCTTCTTGAGCAGGTTTTAGTCAATAAATGCAGTGGTTTGAAGCAATTAAGGGTTTTTAGGTGTTAGTGGAGGTGGAGGGGACAAGGTAGTGTGGGGGTGATGTTGAAAAAGTGGAAAAACCATTACTGGTTTTGGGATTACAGAGTTGGAGAGGGAGGTGAACAGTAAGGGTGGTTTGGGCGCGTTTGGGTGTTTTTTGACTTTTGTTGACCGGTTGATATTAATAAAAGGGGGGGGGGTTCACAATTGGGTATGACTGGGGGTCAAAATGGAATTGGCAGGGGTCTATTTGGATGGCAGGGCTCAAAATACAAAAGAAAGGGTCTAAATGGCTTTGTATTAATATCAAGGACCAAAGATGTAAATCTGCCAAACTTGAGGACTGATCTTGCCAACTCTCCAAACTTATCACAAGGACCAAACTTGACAAACTTTGATAGTACAAGGACCCTTTTTGCATAAAATTCCATTTTAAAATATCCAAGGACTACTTTTGCAATTTTTCAAAGTTTAAGGACCTTTTAGTCATTTGACCAAAGAATCATTCAAGGACCAATTTTAACAACTTAGAATATTTCAGGGACCTTGAATGACAAAACTTCACATTTTTGAATTCAGTGACTAGATTTGACAACTTTTAAAACTTGGGGACTAAACGCTAATTTTGCAAACTTGAATCATTTTTCATCGATTTTGATATTTTGCATTTAAAACACATAAAACACTGATTTGTGATATTTTCATCATTTTGATGCATTTAAAGTGTTTCGGATGATTTTGCGCTTAGATTGTACAAAAATGATGAGTATTTGACACTCATCAATCCCCCACATCGAGATATTGCTAGTCCCTAGCAATGATTTAGAATTTTAATGGATTTTAAAACTCTTTACCAAAAGCCATCACTCGAGTAGCCAATTGTTTCAGGTTCAAGTAAGAACTTTGGTACAACGATAACCAAATGATTTTGAGCAAATCATAAGTCAGAAACGGATTTGATTTGTCTTTACCGTGTCGCTTGCTTTGACTAGCCAACTCTTAGATAAATTATCGTAATTATCTTTGGTGAGTGATTACCAATTATGGTTTTTCCATCGCCTTTACCACAAGCCATAACCTTGCGGGCTAGCCAACTCTTCACTAGTTAAAGATATGGTGAGTTGAATACCATACAATTTGGGCAAATTGCAAGCCATAAACGGATTTGAGAAATCTTTACCAAGAGCCGTTTGCTCTGGATTAGCCAATCCTTTTGTTTTTAGACATGGCGGATCGATTACCATCCGATGAGTAAGTGAAAACACTTACTCCAAAAAAATTTTGGCCAAAAACGGGGAATGGGTGGATAACATATGATAAAATTCGTGAGAATTCCCCACACTTAGAAATGAATATTGCCCTCAATATTCAAAGTACTGGAGGTTATGCCGAAACCGAGAACGTTAAAGGGAAATACTACGGCCATTATTATGAAAGAGATTTTTTTTTTTTTTTTTTGAAAATATTTTATATACAACAATGGGCAACTCCCCACACTAGGGTGGTAGAACGGAGAAAGAAGATGTAAATATGGGTGAAAACCCATATGGTGTGTGCTAATGTTTTGATTACCGAGTCACTAGCTTGACTCGATCCCGCATTCATTGGTTCATGGGGAAAGTTTGTAGATCCGGACAACCATGATGGAATGTCCTCTCCAAAGTAATGCTTCACTCGATGACCATTTACTTTAAAATTAGGACCATCAGTCGAGATAACTCAATGGTGCCATAAGGATATACCTTAGCGATAGTAAATGGACGAGACTAACGGACTTGAGCTTTCCCGAGAAAATCTTCAATCTTGAATTGAAAAGAAGGACTCGATCACCAAAGTTGAAAACGCGGTTCTTGATTTTAGAGTCATGAATCTTCTTTGTCTTTTGTTTGTAGATCAAAGAGTTCTCGTAAGCTTGATCACGAAGTTCATTTAATTCATTCATTTGAACTTTTCCGTGATCACCAACCGTCTGAATATCGGTTTGCATGCTTTAAGGCCCAAGATGCCTTGTGCTCAAGCTCAATCGAAGATGACATGCCTTCCGTACACTAGCTTGTATGGAGTACAACGATGGGTGTTTTGTAAGTTGTACGGAAGGCCCAGAGCGCGCCATCTAGCTTATCCGACCGGGATGCACGATTTTCGCCTCTCGTCCTTTCAAGAATTCTTTTAATACCACGGTTGGAAACTTCCACCCGCCCACTTGTTCGGGGTGGTATGCAGAGAGAGACGGTGGGTAACACCATACTTTTGCATGACACGATCAAATTGGTCGTTGCGAAATGTGTACCACGATCATCGATTATCGCTCTGAGTTCCAAACACGCAAAAGAGATTTCAAAACTTCACAACAACTCGGGCATCATTGGTAGGTAAAGCTTTTCCTTCAACCCATTTTGACAAATAGTCAACGACCACGAGTATGTATTTGTTTCGAGAAGATGGAAATGGCCCCATAAAGTCAATGCCCTCAGATGTCAAATATCTCACAAACTTGAATGGCATTTTGCGGCATTTCATTTCTTTGAGATATATTTCCGTAGCGCTGACAAGCGTCCACAGGCTTTGACAAAGTCGTGGGCATCCTTATAAATTGTGGGCCAATAAAACCCGGAATCAAACACCTTTTTGGCGGTGTAGTTTGACTATGATGGCCCCTGGGTCCAAGATGGCAAGTCGTGAGAATGTCAATAGCTTCCCGTCCATAAACACACCGTCGGATGACTTGATCCGCATAGATTTTGAATAAGAAGGGTCGCCCCGAAATAATGTTTAACATCTTTGAAGAATTTGTTCTTCTATTGGGTCGACATCCTTTCACTACGAAGTTACCCGCATGGTAATTTCAAGTCGACAAACCATGGGGTGGTAGAATTTACGAAAAGAAACCGCATTGAGCGCCTCGAGAGGAAATGTTTCATTTATTTCCTTTTCTCGAAAACATCTTGGTGAGGGTTTTCTAATCGGAAAGATGATCGCAGACTAGATTCTCACTCCTTTTTTATCACGATAATGATATCAAATTCACGGAGGAGGAGAATCCAACGGAGCAATCTCGACTTTGCATCTTGTTTTGCAAAGAGATATTTGAGAGCCGAGTGATCCGTATACACCACGCATTTGGTCAAGATTAAGTACGGCGAAATTTCTCAAAGCATACACCACGACTAATAGCTCTTTTTACGTGGTGGTGTAATGAGTTCGAGCTTCACCATAGTCTTACTATAATGGATAGGCTGAAAATGCTTATTTCTACGCTGCCCTAAGACCCGCCCGATAGCAAAATCACTTGCATCGCACATGAGCTCAAAAGGCAAGTCCCAAATGAGCAACGAGAATGGGTGCCTCGAAGCTTTTTCTTCAATGTTTCAAAAGCTTCATGCACTCGGGTGAGAAGATAAAAGGAGCATCCTTTTCAAGAAGATGGGTCATAGGCCGGCGATTTTAGAAAAATCTTGTATGAATCATGAGATAGAAACCGGCATGACCTAAAAACTCCTAATACCTTTGACGGTAGTAGGATGAGGTAATTTAGCAATAATATCTACTTTTGCTCTATCTACCTCAATCCCATTTTTTGAAATTTTATGGCCAAGGACTATGCCTTCTTTGACCATAAAGTGACTTTTCTCCCAGTTTAGACAAAGATTGGTGTCTTCACACCTTTGAAGCATTTTCTCTAAATGGGAGAGACATGTTTGAAAAGAATCCCCAATGACCGAGAAGACATCCATAAACACCTCCATTGTTTCCCCGATCATGTCGTGGAATATGGCCATCATACATCGTTGGAAAGTGCCGTGAGCATTGCATAAGCCAAAAGGCATACGTCGTAGGCAAAAGTTCCATATGGGCGGTGAATGTGGTCTTCTTGATCCCGTGGATCAATGGGAATCAAAAAATAACCCGAGAAACCATCAAGGAAACAATAGTATTCATTCCCCGCTAATCTCTCCAAAGATTTGGTCCATGAAGGGTAGAGGAAAATGGTCTTTACGGTAGCGCCATTCAACTTACGATAGTCAATGCACACACGCCATCCGTCACCAACCGAGTTGGAATTAACTCATTATCTTCATTTGTGACAACAATTATGCCACCCTTTTAGGAACACAATGAATTGGGCTAACCTAAGGACTATCGAGATTGGGTAAATCAATCTCGCATCAAGAAGTTTGATAACCTCCTGCTTGATAACATCATGGATTTTGGATTTACTCTTCTCGATGTTGAATCATTGGTTTGAAGTCATCCTCCATCAAGATTTTGTGAGTACGTAACTCGTGGTTGATACCTTTAATGTCGGAGAGTTTCCAAGCAATTGCTTGTTTGTGTGACTTCAAGATCTTTATGAGCAGCTTTTTCATCTTTACTCAAATCTCTAGCAATAATGACGGGTAATTTATCATCACCTTCAAGAAATGCATACTCGAGATGAGGAGGTAAGTCCTTAAGCTCAACCTCAGAAATTCTTCGATTTTCTCAACCGACTTGACTTCCTTGTTATGAAGTTCGGACGGGAGGAGAGGAGGAGAAGTGTCTGATTTAACAACTTCTTTGAAGAATATTTCCCTCCGATTAATCTCATTTTGATTAATCTCATCTCGAATTGAATCACTAGTGTGAGGGGTTGATGATGGATCATCATTAAGCAACTTCTCAATGAGAAGTATGTCCCCTCAATGTCAATTGAGCGTGATCAATTTCCCATGGAATGTAATCACTAGCCAAGTATGCTTCAATCTCATCTAAGATGAAGTCGCCTCAAATGGAGTGAGGAAGGAGTAGAATTGGCTATGATAGGTTGAGAAGATGTGGTGGGATCCCCACCACGTAATTATGAGAATAACCAAGAACTTCTTGAGAGTACTCTTGAAGCAACATCAATGATATCTATTCGGTTAACCGACTCGTAATCATAATTTGCGGAGTACCTCAAGTTTGATCAAGGTTAAATGTGACGCTTCATTACCAACACGTAATGTGATTTCTTGCTCAAATACATCAATGAGAGCACGCCCGTTCTCGTGAATCTCGACCAACAATGAGAGGAACCCGATGATCGGCATCAAAATCAACAACCACGAAGTCATCCGGAAATGGAACTTTCCTACTATAAATACGCCCTCGGCAATGCCAAGAGGACGGATATGGAACGATCAAGAAGCTCGAGAGTCATGCATGTAGGAGTGAGTTCCGAAGAGAAAGTTTCTTCCATATTGAATAAGGCATCGATTGATGCTTGCACCAAGATCTCGCTAGGGCAAAGCATTCAACCATTCCCGGAAATACACAATGTAAGAGAAATTTCCCAGATCTCCAAGCTTTTCCGAAGCTTCTTCAGATAATCCGAGCAGCTTCTCGTTAAGAGGAGTTTTTGCCATTTCAAACAACTTTTCCTTATTGCTTAACATGTGTTTGAGAGTTGATGCAAACTTGGGCATCAAGATGATAGCATCCGCAGCTTATGTCAAATGTAACTCTTGGAAAATTTGGAAAATTTGTCCATTTGATGACCGGCTTTCTCATGGAGCTTTTGCTCATTCAAACGTGATGGGTAAGGAATAGAAGATTTGGATTGATTTTCAACAGAGCTCCGGAGGTTCAAAACAACTCTCGGATTTGACTTGGGTTTCGGACAACTTGAGGTTGGACTACCGGGGTAGGACGTCTTGATGCCATTGGGCTTGAATAATGCACCTTGTCCGCTGTATCCTTGGTAACTTGACTCATTGCCACAGGTGGAGGAGGCATTGAGTCGAGGTCCATTGTGTGTCGGAGGTTCACTTTCCACTACCTTAGGAGAGAAGAAGAAGAGGTAGTAGGAATAGCAGTCCATTGTATGAAACACCACTGTTGTGATCGCTTTGCATCGCCCCCGGGTTAGCGATCGTGTTGCTCGAAGTTTTCCCGAGCCCGAGGGTTGATCATTTAAAGACTTCTTAAGATCGCCGATCCGACCGACCAACAACCTGCTCATTTCATCTTGGGATTTCATGAATTGCTTCAACAACTCATCGATGATGGTCTAGTTGGAACAATGGCGGGAGGTGGATTAGGAAAATTCGCCTCTATTGTTAGGATTAGGGCCTGATTTTCAAAATTTCCTTGATTAGGATTCATATTCCCATGAAATTGATTCCCCGATTGAAATTGTTTTGATTAAGGTTTCCTTGATGTTGGAAACCTTGATTTGGTGCAGGATAGAAATTACCTTGGTTTTGATAACCTTGGTTCATTCTTGGTTGGTTCTCGATTCGGGTTTGCATGTTATGATTCGGTTAAAACCGGTGGTGCTCGATTAGTGTTAGCACGGTAGTGTGGTTCATTTTGAGGACGGTATTGATTACCCACCGATGCGAACTACCGGCTAGAGCATTGGCCTCAAATGGACTACCATCGGTGGCGTTACAATTGTAGTATGCATGAGGACCACCACAAGTAACACAAACTTCAACTTTCTTCACTTCACCATGTGATGGTGTCTCGAGTGAAAGTGACTTTCTTTGGTTAGCAAGAACCAAAGCTCGAACAATATCTCGTGAGTTTGTCAATCTTAGCATCGGTGCTAGATGTACTCACGTGAGATGAAGTAGAAGGTCCAAGATGATCGAGTCCGATATGTCTTTGTCTTGGAAAGAACGGACATGGGACTTGTTTTCAATGATTTGTAAGGCTTCTTTTGTGGTTTTGCTAAGGAAATTACCTCCGCGGAGGCATTCAAAGAGTCTTGGTTAGCTTGTCTCGCACCATTGTAGAAAGTATCCATTTGCATTAATTCGCAAAACCATGATGCGGACATCATGAGCAATTCTTTGTAACGATCCCATGCCTCCCGAATGATTCATCAAATCTCCGAGAAAATTTCATTATCTCATTCTTAAGACTTGTAGTTCGGGATGGAGGATAGAATTCGTTAACTAACTTGGTAACTAGATCCTCCCATGTCTCAATGGAACGAGGGGTTGTTTCTCGCCAATTCCGGCTTGTCTCTACAGAAAATGGGAATGTAAGAAGCTTGATAGCTTCATGTGGGACATTCTTGTATTTGATGGTAGATGCAATCTTGTTAAACCATCGAATGTGTGCATGAGGATCATCCCGCTCAAAACCATAGAATTGGCTTTGGGTTACCGACAAGCAACCCGGTTTGAGCTCAAAAGTATCGCCCACAATGGTTGGGACAATAATGGCATCTCCGTAACCCTCGATGGGTGCTTGGAGAAGCTCATTCATGGGCTTATCTTCCGCCATTCTGACGGTGGTGGTGGTGGTAGACGCCCTCGACCACGGTGAAGGAGTCGAACGTCCTCACGCTCACAAAGAATCTTTCCAAGTTCGTAAAGTGGACTTGTAGAACTGGAAGAACGAGTGCGCATGCACTAAGTATAAAAATCAATTTTCAAAACAAATGCGAGGCAAAACGACAAGTGAACTTAACCAATAATCACAAATGAAATGGCTTCTTTGAAAAAGGTACACCAAATCACAAGGACACAAAGGCAAGTTTTAAATCGATGTTCTGAACTTATTATGGTCACACCCCGCTTAGTAGGTGTATTGCCTTGATTTGCGGTGGTTGATTTTATGTATATATTAAGTACCACCGAAAAGACGAGGGTATAGATTTGTGCAAAGGGTTTAAAAACTTTTGGACAATATTTTTGGAATCGTCTCGTTTAACCAAATCGTATCTCTTTAAGAATCACCTTAAAAGAAACACAAGCTAGAAAACGCTACGATTGTTTTATTGTTTTATATTTTTTTGGTGTTTTTAACACTTTAGGAAAAGTGTTAATGAACTTTTTGATATTTGATTAACTTTACAAAAAAACTTTTTACAAAATTGTGGTATGTGCAGGAATGGGTCTGAAAAATGCTTATAACACGCTTACAGCCTCCCCGAATGAATGCAGAAAATTTGATTGGTCTTGAAAACACACAAGCTTAATCACTCAAGCTAGCCACTTGTGAATGGCTAACCGTAATAAACTTAAACCGCTCGTAAACCAATACAATGAAGATCGAGAATATAATGAATTCACGGTCGTTAAGTCCCACTTGAGACTCAATGGTGTAAACACTAATTCAGATGATAGAATGATCACTAAGGATAGTGATCGCAGGGTTTTGGATTGAATATTACACTACCGATTGATTGGAATGAGATTGGAAACGAATTGGAAAACACAACAATCGTATAAAAGAAACGTAAATCGTGCGCTTAAAAACTACGATACGCACAAAATAAAAAGTGAATCTAAGAAATAAAAGACCTAAAAATATGAAAATGACATTTTGAAAACCTAAAAATAAAAGAAAATTATTAGAAAAGAAAATTATTTTTACAACTATTTATTTAATTATTATTAATTAAAAACTATTTGAACTATTTAAAAATAACCTAAAATAGAAGAAAATATGAAATAAGGCTAGAAAAATAAAACTATGATTCAGAAAATCTAAAATATTATAAAACTAATTTTAAAATTAAAAATATATTTTCACACTTTTATCTAATTATTACTAATTAATTATTATTTAAAATACACTTAAATACTAGAAAATATAAAATAAACTTGGAAAATGAAATTTTAACTTGGAAAAATCTAAAATATGATAAAACTAATTTTAAAACTGAAAAGATATTTTTTTTATGCTTTTTAATTATTTATTACTAATTATTTATTACTATTAACTATTTAAAATTATAATAAATACTAAACAGAGAGAGAAAAATATGAAACTTTTTCTAAAAATAACTTAAGATGACAGAAAACTAAGAAAAATATAAAAACTGGATTTGCTTATTAATAAGATGAAAAGAAAAATCAAAAAGCTAAAAACTATTAAATAAACGCTATCACTATTTTTAAATTGATGTTTTTCTGGATTTTCTTTTTGAAAACTACTTAACTACGTAAAATATGAAACTTTTACAAAACAAAAATTTTACAAACTTAAAATAAGCGCTTTGAGTGAGCTTATGAGCAAACAGTGAGCTTAAGAACTTATTTTGGTGAAATAAGCTCAAACAAGCTTGCAAGCTGAAACAGAAGCTCAAATAAGATGCAAACAAGCTAGATGAACTGGAATGAAGCTAAAAAGAACAATTACAAACACTGATAAGCTACTCAAAAGACAATAAGCACTTATGTCAAACTGATGAACTAAATAGAAATGGGACAAAGTTAGAGCTTATTGCAGCCCTAGCAAACAAGCTAGAAATTGAAAAAGTAAACTTGGAACCTCAAGAGGGCTAGGTCAGCTACCCAAAGAACCAAGAATCACAAGCTTTGACCCAATAATAAGCTCTGTGCAAGCTTATCAAGTTGGACTACCCAATCTGCATGTGGCACCATTATCAGACAAGTACTCAAAAGAAGCTAGTTAAAAAGCACTTTATAAGCTGATTGAAAGAGAACTAGTATTTTTCTAATTTTGTCTAGCAACTAAACTTTGATAACCCAAAAGATTTTAAGCTAAATCTCACTATTAAACACACAGTGAAATCCTAAAGTTTATTCAAAAACGACCAAATGACAATTTGACTTTTTGATAAAAACCAAAGGAGTTGACTAAAATGAACTTTGATTTGATCCTGATCACTGAATATGTTGTTTTAAGGTGATATAAGACTGATTTGATCAAAAATAACAACTTATAAGCACAAAATCAAAATCTTGGATCATAAAGAATCCAACAGTTAACACAAGAATGGATCAAAAGCTAATTTTGACTTATCACCAAATCACCAACCGGTTTTATGACTTGTTTGAGATATTAGGTGTGTATGTGACACAAAGCAAGCACAAATAAACAACACAAACCAGGTCCTCTATGGTTTAAATAGGCAAATCCAAACACCCTTTAAATGTCATTATGGAACTTTTCAAAGCAAATCACAAATTTAAACCATAAACCGATTCAGACTTTATGTAATCATTAAATAAGACTAAATAAGCTTGAACCAACAAGAATAACAACATAAAACTAAGAATTGAGACTTAAGCTATTTTAACTGTCAAAATAAAATTTTATAAACTACAATTTAAAAAGAACAAGTCACTGGTTTTAATACTAAAATACACTTGTTTAAGACTAATGATCATAAAGAACCGAAATTACAACTGCAATAAACAACTACAACAAGAAATGCAAAATGAACAAAAGGCTTACAAATGGGTATCCAACTGCAATCACGTAACCAATGATCAAGACCAATCCTAAAGGCTTTCCACTAAGCTTACTAACCCAAGGCCATCCACAATCTACCCCGCTCCAAATTGTGAACACCATTTCCATGTGATTTTTGAATTTTCAACTATTTTATTTGGATTTTTGGTATTTTTGTGTTTTTGCTTCTAAACTGGATTTTAAGGTATCTAATAGCTTTTAAAAGCTATATAGGAGCTTATGTGGCTTATTCAGTCCATAAGAACACCTAACAACAACATTTGATCATTCATGAAATTTTTGAAATTTAAAAATGCATAACTGAAATTGGAACTTGAAACTAGAATTTTATTACTGAAAAGGATTGAAAGTACACTAAAAATACTTAAGAAAGTATTTGGAAGCTAAGAAATACACTGGAAACTTGAAAATGACTAAAACGACATAGAAACTTAAATTTTACACTAGATATCTTGATACCATCCTCCTTCTTCCACTTTTATAGACTTTAAAGACTCTATGTTGACCTCTGAACCAATCCCACTTCATCTGAGCCATTGGATTGGCCAAAACCATCATATCCGTCCAAGTGGATTTTGGCGCCATTTTCTTCTCGAGGTGTTTTAGTCAATAAATGCAATGCGGTTCAAGCAATTAAGGGTTTTGGGTGTTAGTGGAGGTGGAGGGACAAGGTAGTGTGGGGTGATGTTGAAAGTGGAAAAACCATTACCGGTTTTGGGATTACATAGTTGGAGAGGAGGTGAGCAGTGAAGGGTGGCTCGGGCTGTTTGGGTGTTTTTTGACTTTTGTTGACCGGTTGATATTAATAAAAGGGGGGGGGTTCACAATTGGGTATGACTGGGGGTCAAAATGGAATTGACATGGGTCTATTTGGATGGCAGGGCTCAAAATACAAAAGAAAGGGTCTAAATGGCTTTGTATTAATATCAAGGACCAAAGATGTAAATCTGCCAAACTTGAGGACTGATCTTGCCAACTCTCCAAACTTATCACAAGGACCAAACTTGACAAACTTTGATAGTACAAGGACCCTTTTTGCATAAAATTCCATTTTAAAATATCCAAGGACTACTTTTGCAATTTTTCAAAGTTTAAGGACCTTTTCCGCCATTTGACCAAAGAATCATTCAAGGACCAATTTTAACAACTTAGAATATTTCAGGGACCTTGAATGACAAAACTTCACATTTTTGAATTCCGTGGACTAGATTTGACAACTTTTAAAACTTGGGGACTAAAGCGCCAATTTTGCAAACTTGAATCATTTTTCATCCGATTTTGATATTTTTGCATTTAAAACACATAAAACACTGATTTGTGATATTTTCATCATTTTGATGCATTTCGAGTGTTTTCGATGATTTTGCGAGCTAGATTGTATAAAAAATGATGAGTATTTAGACACTCATCATGCCATAGCCGAGATTTTGTAGATGTTGCCTTTGAAAGTAAGCGGATGGGCGAGGAAGCAACCATGTCTTGCATAGAGATAGTGTAGAGACTAGAATTACGCGAGCTGCACATAAGGTCATTTCCTTGTAGATCACGAATGAAACAAGTTTTCTCCCCGAAAGCAACCTCCAAATCTCCATCACAAAATTGACCCATGAAATGATTGTAACCGAGGCCTTCCACATAGTAAACCACCTGCTAATTTCGATGTTCCATTGACATAATCTCCGTAGCCCATGATAGCTGCGAGTGATCGCTCCCAACCTCGACAAAGCCAATGAACTTTACAATAAAGTTTGATAATCAGTTTAAGGTCGCATCATGTGCTCGGCAACATCCGCTATCAACAATCCGAGAGAATGATCAGACACCGCATTACACATGCATTTACACGAGATGGAATAGAAGTAGATGTGGAACCCGAAATGTTAGAGGTTCAAGGGTATATTAGACATACACATTAATAATTTTAGGCATCCATTTAAATCCTAGTGTGTTATATATCCATTTCGCCATCTCAGAACTACTCTTTGCTTTAGTCTTAGTGAATGCACTAGGTGGTACTACATCCTTAGGAGGTGAAACGAGACTACTGACAAAGAATGTTTGCCTTAGAATCTAAAGAAGGCGGTCTACCAAGCACGAGACTTAGAATGATTAATGGGCCTAGAGGTATTCCGATTCTTAGGATTCTCGAATCGAGATTATAGCTTTAGCAACACATTTGTCATGACAATCGAATTCATACTTTTACGACAAATAACACAAGGTGCATCGATCCGAATATCAAAAGTACTTAACGGTTTAGCATAATGTTACATCACTATTTCTATTACATTTTCCGTGACGCAACATCTATAGTGGAAGCAACATGAGTCTTATTCGAGTCCTAGGTGTTCTTCTACTTTAGCATTCCTTATTGATCTTTCTTAGGTCGCAACTTCCTATTCTTCGATTGAGTGCTCCTAGGTCGTGAAGTGCGGACGCTTGGAAAAGACGAACTATTCTGTTCAAGAGAGGAAACACGTTAGCAACTTGTGACTTGGCGGTAGGGATTCTAGGTTCACGATTACTAAGTGCGACCGTGCTAATCTCTTAATCACGGTAGGCGGAAGTTGTTCATACTTTCCTAACATTTCCTTAACTTAGAGATAGTGTGAATCAAATCTTGATTTTCGAGCAGAATATTACCAAAGAAAATGCATGACTTCTCTAGTGTGAGCAAGATAGTGATCAAGTTCGTTAGATGCTTCATGACGAGTCTTATTGAGCAAATCAAATATGACACCATATTCTGCTTAACTTTTGAAAGTTCTTGTTCATATTTTGAGATTTGACTTTTCAAAGACACGCTTTGATCATCCAGTTGCTCAATTTTAGGATCGAAGATTTTGCACTCAACCGAGCGATTTTCTTTTGAAAACTAAGTTGATGATTGTGAATATCTTTTCACACCAATGAAGACGACGTTTGGCATTGTAAATTTCGTTGAGTAATCGTTTATTTTCAGCTTTTAATGACTCGATCCAAGCACATTATCGGTGTTCTCAATGATTATAACATTTTCAAAGAATATCGCAGAGATATAATCGATGCATATGGCAAAGAATGAAACAACACAACATTATGGACATCAAGATAGATAAGGTCTTCCAAGAGTCGATCAACATCTTTTCTCAAAAGTTTCTTTTTCGCTTAGTATTAGAAATAGATGTTTCGTTTTTCTCAAAACGACTTTCATAGTTCCAAGTTCCTTATGAAAATCCGTCCCAAAGCTAATGCACAACTTTTCAAGTTTTTAACATTAGGTAAAAGATTTTTCCTAAAAATGTCTCTTTGTTCTCGCGCTGCAGGCGATTGAAAGTGTTCAATTTTGATTTCGAATCGATATTCTATCTCATGTTGTAAAATTTTGAGGTCACCATGAAAATGTCAAAATATCTAAGAATATTTCGATTTTCGTGTTTTGAGTTTACTTCACTAATTGAAGGTAAAGGACCATAAGTTTGTGCATAACTGTTTTGGGATTAACATTAGAAGACTCTGTGTTTTGATGATAACCCTTTGTGTGTTAGAAGAATCTGTTGGTGTGTGAAAGTGACCGTGTTTTTATAATTAAAAGGTTTGTTGTAAACAACGTTTTTAATTTTGATTGACTCTCATCTTCTCGCATCTAATTCCTCTTGACGATGATATTCAACAACACTCATAACAAAGATTATCAATTTTGTATTCGCAGACCGAAACTTCGTGAGTTGGTTTGAATGTTTTAGTGAAAATTTTGGTTTGTAATAAGCTAGATTTTTCCATATCCTTTTGGATTGGGTTTTAAGGTAAACTTTTCAATAGTCATTATCGATTCACCATGTTTGTAAACAACAGCTTTAAACTCTTTAAGTTTGTTTTGCAAGCCGATAATTTCTTCAAGAAGGTCATCTACCCGATTCGTTGAATGCTTTTGTATGCGGAGAACTGTTTTGACAATTTAACAACTCAAATTTTAGCTTTTTGATTTTCCAAGGTGAGAGCGTTAATTTGCTTTTTATGTTCATGTTTCATTTGTTCTAATTCGACAACAAAGCATTCTTCGAGGCGGCTAGATCACGATCTGCTTTCTAAATATTTTTCGCTTTGATGAGATTTTGCAAAGCGGCTTCAAAACCTTTTTCACGGTTTTCTTGAGTTTTGAAAAAGTTGAGTTGCATTTGTAAGCATTCACAATCCTTGGTTAGCAGGCATTTTTACTTTTAAGGTCCGATTTAATGCAACACATTCAAAGAATTTGGGATTGTTGGTCTTTAAGTAATGTAACAAGATCCGATGAGGCAAAGGTTCAACGTGTTCAACGCGAGTCACAACATGATCATTATGTAGATCCTCAAGTATAACCACGAGTCAATTTGATTATCAAGGGAAACCATAAGGTCATCCGGATCGTCAAATGTAACTACGGGTTTATTTGAAAATCGTCGAAATGAGATGTAGATGACTCATTTTGAACAACTGAGCCGTGCGAATTCGATATTATGAGATATTAGTTCGAGATATGATGATGGTTTGTTCGGTACCGAGACAAGCCATCGTTGTCATACACCGGGCCTGCTTTCACTCATGTGTAACTCTTGCATATTAGCCATCAACATAATGGTACCATTGGCCGCAAGTCCTCCATATCATCATCGAGTCTCATGACCGCCATAAAGCTCGTTTTGTCCGCAGAGAGATCCACCGCCTTCATCCTTAAGAGCCAAAAGTAAAGCCTCTTTGAAATAAGCATCGCCCTAGTCCTCTCGCTTTGGGCATGCATTAGCCAGTGTCCTTCTCATTGCGGTTGTAGCATCTAAGACCATTTAACCGATTTTGAGCATTTCCTGCTCCACCACTGAGCTTTGTTGTTATTCCGACCCACAAGATTAAACCTCGACCACCGCCCATCCGACGACCATAATCACGATTCTCAACTTCAACACGCCCATTGTTCACAACAGCTTGAGTCCGTCTCGTTAGATGAGGAACGAATGCGATTGTTGGATTTGTTGGTGTAACGCCAAAAGCATTAGCAATCATCACAAATCCTTGTTGCAATGCTTCGAACGGATCGATTTCTCGGTCGCTTCACCGACATATGCTTGAGCATTGTTGTTGTTGTATGGAACCAATTGATTTTGTTGAGGTTGTTGATGTGAAGGTGTGTTTGAAGCAGTTGGTTGAGTTCTTTGGTCGAGAAGGATAATTCGCTGAGCATACAAGGCAAGTTGTTGATTTTCCTGATGCGACTGTTTAGCAATTTGAGCACGGAGAATCCTTTCCCGATCAACTTCCTTTTCATGAGGCTTCAAGTAATCGTACAACAATCCATAAGTAGAATGATGCATATTCTTCGCTTGACGGAGAAAAATGACATACTTCTCCCATTCGGACCAAAACTAGTCGTGAACTTAGTATTCACCGCAATTCTTGGCATGATGATGTTGTGTTTATCCAAATCATTGATGATGTCCGAAAATCGATGATGATAGGACTCTAGTGTCTCCGTGTTCAATCATGAAGTGTTCATAAGCCAAGTAAATTTTGGATTCCAAATCCTCCCGATTGAGTATGAGATCCTTCCATAAGAAGACTAATATGATCCCACATTTTTAGGGTTTCAACACGCCTAGGATTGCTCGTAATTTAGATTTTGCCCAAATGTGTTTCTAAACCGATTTTTGTTATGGAATAGCTTCAATAGTACCAAAAGAACACAAAAGTGTGAAACTTGATGTACCAAACGGCTAAACGGGTTACGCTGTAAACCACACCCAAGAACAAAAACAAGCTTAAAACTAATATCCACGCATAAAGTTTGAAACTTTTGCCAAAAACGTTAGTTTAACACCTTATAACATTGAAAGTACAAGAATCTTGGATTAAAAGTGTAAAAATGCTGTTTAAGCACACCAAAGTTTCGGATACGCAAGTTAAGCGTGAGACCAAAACTCACTTCAAACAATGCGTTCACTCAACTATTAGGCGATTGATACCACTGATAGGTCACTAGTTTTACAAACACAAGTAATATAGAAAGAGATAAGGCGGATGAACAAGTAAAACACACACACACACGATATAAAATACGGTTTAGGCGTAGAGCATATGTGAAGAGAATAACATGAACAACCAACCCTCAAATGAGGGTTTACAAGAGTATTTATAGGAGGGAAGCTAGGGCAACACTCATAGTTCCCATCCTTTCTTATATGGGCTTGGGCCTAAGCTTATGGGCCTTCTACATAAGCTAGACCTTAAACAAACATAAAGGCCATAATAAGCTACCTATTACATATGAAATATAAATACTTGAAATACAGTTTAGGAGTGATTCCAACAAAAGCTCATGTTTGTTAGGCAAAAATCTTGATCAGAAGCCACCTATTGAACCCAACACGTCTACTCGATCTTAAGCAATTGGTATGTGTTAGTAACAGGTCATCATTTCTGATAGGCATTTACTTCAATATTTGACCATATTTACGAGTAGCGAGCTTATCCTTTTTCCTATGTTGATCACTGCAGGTTTAACGACATCGTTCAGGAGGTACAGAATTGGAAGGATAAATTTGAGCAACATTCAATATGGTATGTACAACCTTTTTATCATACACGTGGGTTTGTACTTTTATTAATGGTATTTGTTGGATGAAACTAAAAACGATGACATGTAAGATCATAACATGTCTGATTCCATGGGGTTAATTTTATTTGTTTGATTTAGTTTATTGACTTATTTTGGAGTGTCTATATGCTTATTATTATTGTTTTAAACATACAATGCTTCCATGACATGTGCCTCCCTAACTTAAAATGGATTTAATTCTAATCCTGTAATACCATATCCGTTATATTTCAGTTACATCCCATAATATCATTTAAATCATGTTTTGCAGACTGTAATGGAGAGTTTCGCTAAAATCACACATCAGAAAACCTATATGCATACGTCCACACAACACTAGAGATAATGGATGATGGATAATGGGTTAATATTCTGTTACTACTATTTTTTTGTTAATGATGGATGCAAGTGAATAATGTCCGAATTTGGATCAAGATGAGCAATAATTTAATAGCTCAAATCGATGAAAGCCGAACAACTCTAATAAATTAAACATTAACACTTGGCTTCTCTAGGTGGTTGAAATGAGAATTAAAAATAGGTAAAGATTATTTAGTTTAGTCGAAATATGTTGGATTTTGTAAAAAAGGCTCTTTTGATTTATGTATTGATTTCTGAATATTCCTTAAAGTTTCAGTTTTGACATCTGAACTTTATCATATTGAAGAATCGTATCAGAGTCTACATGATGCAATCATGATTGTTAGAAGGGCCATGAAGAATTCCACAGTGGTTGCTGGTGATGGTGAAGTAGATGTATGTTTGTCTTTACTTTTATAAAATGTAATATTTCCAACTCAGTGGCGATTATAGCGTCATACTTCATATATGTTCATCTGCAGATGGAGATAAGTCGCTACTTGTGGCAGCATGCACGAATTATAGGTGCAAAGTCTCAGCTATTCATAAATGCCTTCGCTAAAGCCCTTGAGGTAGGTTTTCTCAGGTTTCTTAAGTTGCACAGTTACTATCTTCTTTCTTTACTATATTTGAAAATTTTAACGCAACCTGAATTTGATGTTAATATATGCATATATCTTGATATTTACAAGTCATTGGCCTATGCATTATTTGTCACATTATGTGCATTTTGTACGCAACGCATCTGTGATTATCTATATATGGAACTAATGGTTGGATGTAACTGATGGGAATCGAGAGTTAATGAACAAGTTATTCCACGACAACTTTGTGATAATGCTTGATTTGGTGAACAGGTTATTCCACGACAACTTTGTCATAACGCTGGATTTTTTTTGTTGCCAGCACTTAAGACTATTGGCCGCTTTATCCTATTGCTATTGTAGTTGGAACGGTTCTTGGTTGGGCATGGTTGTTGTTGCTTGGTTCACGCGCAAATCAGATGATGAAGATATCTGTTCATTTATTAACACCACTTTTCTTGCAGTTCTTAGTGTTGGCATTTCTTAATTTATTTAGACCGCCATTTGATATGGGGTCTTGCAAGAGTCAGAAGATGGTATGAAAGTTGCTTGATGTTATGAGAATAACATGTGCGTTTATGATTGTCATGTGTCTATGTTCAAGATAAAACTTTGTTGGTCTTTTGTAATTTTTGTGAGTTTTATAGACTTTTCACCATTGAAGACACGAGATCAAGAATGCTACTAAGTATAATGTTGTAAGCAATTCTAAGAGCCGTAAACACACCTAATACCCCGTTCCCAGATAGACATCTTTGTTAAAGTTCTTCAAGCAGATGGAGGTACATCGAAGTACCAATCATCATAAGATTATGTAACAAAACGCATCTGATATGTTGCAAATCTCAAATCTTTTTTTCCAGGAACGAGACCTGCTTTCATAAATGCTATTAGCCCTTGCACATGCTGATATTCCAATGCGTTGGGTTTGGGTCACAATGGTTTGGGTCAAAATGGTTAGTGAAACTTAGAGTTGGTAGAACGTATGGGTCAAAAACATTAGATTCATAGATTTGTAAGTTGATTGTATTTTTATTGTTGTTGATCATTCATCTGCTTATTTAATTGTAATCATGTTATTCATTCATCAGTGGTATATCATTTTGTAGCAATAAAGGTATTTGTCCCATATCTATTTATTAAGTTATTATCTATAGTCACTATGCTAAATGTACGCCTGCAGAAAGGGTAGCTAAATGGCGCTACAATCTTAGCATCTCATACTCTTCTTTCATTTATTTTGTTATGGTTGACAATGATAAACACTGAATTGTTTGTATTTTAATATTCAAATTACCTTCATTTAGGCCAAATTATACAACAAATTTAAATGTCTAATTACAAATATTACGCTTATCTATTATTTTCTCTTTAAGGTACGATCGAGGATATATAAGGCAAATGCGTAGATTAGAAAAGAGATTGTAAACGATTTTGTAGATTAATAAAAAGATTAATTGAAAGATAAAAAGATATTAGACAAAGGCTAAGCAAATCAAGCAACAACTTATATTTTATTTAGTAGATAAACAGTTTGAAAAATACTTTAGTGCCTCTTTAAAACGGTCTTATATGTGAAATCATTGTAAGGATATTAGATTAACCGCGAAGATGTGACTCATTGTGGTCTCACGGGAAGGAAGCGAGATACGTGAATTTGTTGAATGTATATAGAAAATTAGAGACATGAAGATAGATGTGCAAACGATGGAGAGGTTGCGATCGCTTTACTGATGAGATCCTTATTGACGAGTCCACCTATATGTGACATCTATTGTTATTTTACTTATCCAAACCTTTTGCGTCACATAACTGATCCAACCTACTTCCAAGAAAAGGCCATACTTGCTCTTACTAACGAAATTGTTGACATAATAAACATTCATTTATTGAAGACATGCAATTTATCAACATACTAAAGTGATTATATCGTTTAGAAAACAGTTAATATGGTGAAGACAAAATGTTTTGCAAAATAATTGTGGAAATAGCGATAGTGGAGAAATTACAAGATAGATGCTAAAAGAGGTCGTTAGTGATATTAGATTAACTGATCAAGAAAATTTACCATGATTAGCAAAAAAAAAAGTTTGTACAAACACCAAATGCACATTTTCTCACCAGAATATTTACGAGCGTTGATAAAAGTGAACGTGGTGTCGACATAGATGAGTCCATTTTCTCACCAGAATTTATCAATGGATTGAATTTCTCTGGTGTTCCAAATCACAGATTTGCTGTAAAAGTGAAAGTTCCGATTATGTTGTTGAGAAATATAGATCAAGCAAATGTAGTTTAATCAAAGTGATATGTCTATTTTGCTATAATTTCGCTATCTCGTTGTTGGTCTATAAAATTTCATCAAAAGATTTGCTCAATGCACGGTTCATTCAAGTGGAAGTCGATTAAATATTGTCTTGCTATAGCAAAATTGTTGTATGTGCTTTCTTGGCTTGGTGGATACTCAGAAGAAACAAATATTCTCAATATATGTTATAAATCCAAAAGGTTGGTCTAAGGTTTGTTTATAAATGTGATTTAGTTACCCGTACATTTACTTGACATTTTGTCCTTCATAGTGATTTAGAATATTTTAGAAGCAAAGAACAAATATAATTAGGAACACAAATATGATTTGCTCACTTTGTGTCTAACTGTCATGGGCATGATTATGATATTTTTTTTCAAACTGAAAAGTGATATGACGATCTAAAACGTGATACATGATGTGTTATAAGAACACGACAAAGTACAAATGTTTATTCATGGTAACTAATTAAAAGGTGAAATCTTTCGGGCTTGAATGGTGAACGGGTAACTTAAGCCCTTCGGCTATTCTATAATGATTTGCATTAGTTGGTTGGATATCATGCCTGTAGTAAAAAGGAAAACAAATACATTATTGAATTTCTTAGTCTTTCAAGTAACAGTACTCGCATCACGTGGCAACGACAAATTACCATGTTAGCTATTTTGATGATGGAGTTGGGTGTTTTACTATTTATTAACATTTTCAGAAATCTTATACGACCTTTGTTTTATGAACCTTGGACTTAATTATCATTTAACACTTATGTGAACCCCGCTTTATTTGGCTCATTTTCGTTGACGCTGCATAAGTTGTTTGAAGCTTGGACTTTAATTAATATGCATTCTCATTTTTGTGTTCGTTTTATGCACCAGTATGTTAGACGCCCCGATTTAATATGACTATTTCTAATATTTAAGAAGCTATGCGAGATCCTCTAACTGTTTTTCGCTTATACTGTGTTAAGGTCTCTTTACGCTATCCTTTTTCTCTTTGTCATAATAGTGTAGTTAAGGAAAAATCTTTAATAAAACCATATGTGTTCACAATAGCTCTATATGTATTAAAGTTACTTGAGACATAAAGCAATAGCATCTAATTAATACCCGTGTTTCATCAACTATTTTTATGGATGTAAAACATGATTGTATGTTGATTAATAAAATAATCACAATCTTCTTTATTTGTTAACCTTCTTTTTTTTGTCTTTGTGTAACTTAATTACTATTTTTAGTATCCATTTTAAAATTTCTTTTATTTGCGAAGTTGGAATTGCTTGGGTTCTATACTTTAAAGGATTAGTGGAGCTAAATATTTACTATAAAGACAGAACTTTTGTTTAGCTTTACAAAAGCCGGTATTCACACACAAACAACTATATGTGGTTGTTTAAAGGGTTTCTATGGACTATTGGGTGTACACTGAATGGACATTGGCTATTATATTGATTAACACTCACAAACGTCATTTGCTATTAAAGACCATCAAATTTGGAGACGACAAGGCATTGACGTCTATTATTTTAATTGTTACAAACTCAATTGATTGTCGAATAATTTACGTTTTATCTCATTATTTTTTTCATATATTAATTAAACATGTTTACGTTCGTTGTTTTCTTACTATCACAACGGGTGAACCTTGATACGAGTCGGTCTATTGTGAGTGGCATAAATAAATTCATGAGAACCATGATAATTCTTTTTAAGCATTTTGCTCTCAATACTATCTACCTGTTGAAGAAGACGATCAATACACATTTATTATTTTAATACTTACAAACCAAACTGTTTATCGTGTTATTGACATTTTACTTATTATTGCTTTCAATAAGTAACTAAACCTACTTATGTTTGTTGTTTTTTGCTAATTTATTCATACATGTATCTCCTTAATGAATAATTCTTTTTAAAATCTTCGTGATTTCATAGGACTATAAGCTACTTATATCAGTTTGTGATGAGGATGGTAATATCTCTAAAACTACTAAAAATGTCGTCTCAAAGAAGTAATTCAAGGTCTATGACCAAGGTTCAAGGGGTATGTACATATACATATCACATGTTCTTATCATAATTTAAATTAAAATTACTCTTGCAAACTCAAGTTCAAGGAGGAGTCGATTATTGATAGAAATCCACATCAGGTATATCCAAAGAATAATTTCTTGCTATGTTAACCTCTTGGGATGGCAAGATGTGTGGGCTCGGGTAATGGACTAACGGGTCAAAACATGTTCGGGTGGAAACAAGGGATTTAACTACAATTTTAGCTACAAACTCCTAATTTCGTGATACATAAAATTTTTAACATAAAAATCGATCTTTTGGTTACTTAAAAGGTTGTAATCACAAGTACACAATGTTTAGTAACACAGTTGTAAAATAGTTTCTTGCAACACTATCATTTTATGAACAGAATCTGTGATAAATGCAGGTTCATGGTCTGGGCATGACAATAGAACATGATAAAAGGTGGCAATGTTGACGGGAAAGTGAGGCGAGGCTATCTACTATGTATTAGGAGATTCAATGACAAAACCCAAAGGCAATGATCCGATGAAAGAAGTTGAGTTTGCATGGGGAAGAGATAAGTCTGCCACCAAGATACGCTACAACATCACGCCATTTGCAACATCTGGGGAAAACGTACATTATGAATTTTTACTATCGGTTTGCCAAACGTTGTTTTGTGATGATTCACTCAAATGTAATCCAAATACCCCTCTAAATGTTTGAAAGGGTCCATAGCCGAATTTTGTATGTGTATATCTTCAGAACGTGACTTAGTAAATTTTGTAGCCAAACTTAAAATAAATGGGAGCGGATCCATATTGTATTTCACAAATTTTATTTGAAATGAATTATGCATATGTGTTTATTGTTTGAGGCAAGTATATTATCATGTCAAGTGATTGTGAATGTGTTTCAAAGCTTTGATTACAGTTTATAGTAAGTTTTTAGGGTTATTTTTGTGGTATACAAGTGAAGTGTACATTCAAGCTCTTTCAAATGGTCAACCATTTGCTATAATGGTGATTAGGGCTTCTAATATTCGAAAACACGCCAAGATATCTGGTATTGTGACTCGATGTTCAGATGTAAAACCATTGATGAAGATTGTTGTTTTACACATGCAAGCATGTTAAATTTACGACTATTTTCCTATTTTCATGTACCGCTAACTATTATTAAACATAGTAGGGATGCCAATATATGTGAAAATGGAAGCTACATTTCGCATTTAGCCGTTTACTTCTATGAAGTAGGCCATATTGGATTTAGAGCAATGAGAGCCGGCTTAATGGCAAGTAGACAGGGATTTTTAAAGAAGTTGTATATTAAGAAAATATGAGGAGTAAGCAACTTCCAGGTTGTCTATGGTCATAGTTATCTTTTACGATGTAGTCTAACTTTTTGGTTGCAACCATGTATCTTAGCTTTTGTTTCAGGAAACAAATTTTTAGTGGTTATATCTTAGCCTTTTTATGACTAACTAATTTATTAACTATATTTTTAAATATAGAGTATATGCATAATATCCTAAATCTATCAGTTCAAGTATTCAAAAACGTTGTATGCTCTAACAAATAGACTTTTGACAACGCTAACTTGTTCGCATTCAGTTACAACTTTTGATTTGACCCGTGTAATACAAAACACAACTTTTGATTTGACCCGTTTAAACTATACGTTGTTGTTTCAAGAGTTAAAAGCAAAAGAGGTTTGAAGGTTGTCGTCTGTGATCAGGATGAAAATATCTCTAAAACTACTATCTCCTGTTCTTTCATATATTAATAGAACATGTTTACGTTTATTGTTTTCTTATTATCTCAATTTCATATTTCTTTAAAAACCCCATGAATCCACGGGTCTTTAAGCTAGTATAACGATATAAAACTGTTCCAAACTAATACTTAACCTTCTTTGACTAATATGAGATACATTAAATGATAGTATTGTGACTGATGGTCTATGGGATATCTTAATCATACTATTCTTTTAATTTGGAATCAAAATCTGAATTGCCTTCAAATCTGTGAATGAAGATGTTCTCCAAATCCTATAAGATTGCAATGTTTATGGTTGTGTTTAATGTACAAAATATGATTACGATATATACGTTAAGTTTAATACAGTGCAACTAATTATGGTTCGCGTTCTAGCACTTGTCGTTGTTTCGTGCAACATAATATCATGAGTCACAACATGTTACGTTTAAACACACGCGTGGTTACTATGTATCTATTGTTATTGATTATGGATGTGGATAGATTTATTTAGTGTGAAACCCGCTACACGGACGGCTTCAGCGACTTACTTTACAATGACACTTAAACCTTAAGGACTATTTTGCCAAGTTGTGAAACTTTGCATTTAATGTTTGGACTTACTTTGCAACGACGCTTAAACCTCAAGGACTGCTTTTGCCAAGTTATGAAACTTTGCATTTAATGTTTAGACTTACTTTCAGCCGCTACTTAAACCCTCGTGACTATTTCGCTAAGTTGTGAAAGTTGGCAATTAATGACTTGCTTTTGCATACAAAGATGTACGCTATTTAGTATTATACGAGTATGAAAGCTCAGGCGTCAGTAATGGACGGCTTTAGAATGTGAATTTGGATAGGGACTATTTTTGCTAAATTGCTATAAAGGACTTACTTTGCATCGACACTGAAACTTTAGGGACTATTTTTGCCAACTTGGACTTACTTTACAACGACACCTAACCCTCAGGGATTATTTTTGCCAACTTACGAAAGTTGGCATTAAATGTGTTCACACTTGTTTGGGACACGTGGCGCATGACTTACTTTCGAACGATACTTAAACCTCACGACCGCTTTCATGCAAGCTTACGAAACTTTGTTTAATGTCGGACTTAGTTACAATGACACCTAAACCTCGAGTACCATTCTCGCAAGTCAAAAACTGCAGAATAACGCGTGACACGCGTGTCGTCCACATCAAACCCCGCCTTTTAGCTATATATGTATAATTAGATACTGTATATAGAAGTCATTTTGGTCTTGATTTAGCGTGTGAATGTAAAATTGTCTGTATATGCTCTTTCACGACCCCTGATCGATCCTGGTCCATAATGAGACACATATCGATATAATGAGCACATAAATATAATAATAGTTAATTGCTTTAGATAAAAATTTATATAATGTGTATCGAAACGAAAGTTTTTTTTATCATATATATATATATGGTTAAAAAATTACATACTTGTACATTTTGCGTACATAGATCGATATACATCATGCTTAATTGCTTATCTATGCTATATATGGGAATGCGTGATTTGTCATTCTTACAAGCCAACGCCTGAAACAAAAAAAGATAAAATAAAATAAAATAAACAATCATCGAGACTATCCCATGTAGCCAATTTTTTAGTGACAACGTACATATATATAAATAGTCATCTAAATTACATCTGATATTATCATTTAAAACAGGTAGCATAATATATAGCGAACAACTGAAAATGTGTAGTGTTTAATTAAGACGTAATTTGTTATTAGGTATTTGCTTAGGCGCTTTTGCTTTTTATATAAAGTTGGGCAAAAATATTCCTCATTTGTCAACAAATATTTTTAGTAGTTATTTCTCATATAAGTAATTGAGTCACATGTCTAGACTCGACCATGCATGTTTATATCTTGTTCATTGTTTATAGCTGAGTTTTGATATTAATCTAAAAATATCCTTGATCGACTAGTATTGCAGCCAGCTAACTTAAAGTGGGTTTGTACATGTTACACGAAATACTAAAAAGAAAATAGAATTTCCAGATACAGAAAAGTGTTTATTTAAGCTAATTTGGCGTAGGTTGGCGAGAAGTAATTAAGATATAAGACCTCAATAGATTACACCATATGGTACAACCAGCATGCATAGGAAAGTTCAAAAGCACCAGGTTAATATATTTAAGTTATTAAAAATCTTTTGAGGTGTAGGTCCAAAATACGTTTGATCCAGTCAAAGAGGCCGTACGACACCCACAGAATCCCATAATGTGCACCAGCCACCACGCCGGATCCATTAAGAGCATAATTAATGAAGTTATATATGTTTACAGTGTAAAGAACCGTAATGATAGTTCATAGTACATGTTTTTTTTTTTTTTTTTTTTTTGTTGAAATACATGTAGTACACACTCACAATTAAGTAGCACAACAGGACCCAAGTCATTGAAAACATTACATCGCCTTTCTCTCCTATGATCTGACACAACCAAATTGTCACAATCGATGACCGATTTTTTTTTTTTTTTTTTTTTTAAATTCAAACATTTTAAACAAGAATTTTAAATTCATTAAAATTTAAAACATTACAATACTAAATTCAAATAAATATTAAAAACATTACGTAAATATTCAAATAACGTTAAAAACATTAAAAAAAATCTTCATCGTCATCGCCACTATCGACTTCATTTTCGATTGACTTGATTTCGACGATTTCTCCAAATGTGTTCGATCAAATCAGATTTTAAGTGTAGATGAATTGACGAGTCCATTACCCCGAAGAACTACTAACCATTTTTCATGCGACTTAAGGAATCATGATCATGGTGGCCCTCATTTTCGAACCATGTAGACATATCGTCATTGTCTTGTCGAACGATCATATTATGTAATATGGTACATGTATACATAATATCATGGATATGCTTTTATACAACCCCGAGTTAGAACTTTAAGATTTTTCACTTCTTCTTCAACACACCAAAAGCTCGCTCCACATCTTTCCTCGATGCTCGCGCTTCCTCTGTACAATATTATTTTTCATCACCGTGGGAGGATTTGAAATGGACTTAATAAACGGACCATCGTGATATATCCCGTCAAGAAGATAATATCCCTTTTATAAGCCACATCGTTAGCCTCGAATTCAAGGTCCGGTGCTCTCCGCATTTGATATCATTGAAAATAGGAACGACGAAACGCCACGCCGTTATTCATTCCGAGACACCAAAGTAGGCATGCCAAACCATAAATCTTGGGAAGCGACCGCCCAATAAAATTAATGGATGCGCCCGTGATCACCCCTAGCATATTGAGCTCTCGCACTATTTGGGCAATTCTCCCACTCCCAACTTGTACAATCAATGCTTCCCATCATCCCGTGAAAGCTATGCTTATGCTCGTGATGAGCATATAATCTTTCAAGGTCGAATACGCGCTTCGCAAATACTCAACATCATATAACTCCATGATAACCTTGCAAAACTTACGGAGACATTCTCGTGATGTTGTTGCGCCATCGATGTGTTCTCGCCAAGAGAATCGTGAACGGTCGCTGCTCCCAATTGACGAATGGTCAAAAGACACTTGACCAATGGGCTAATACCGTGCACGCCCCTAGCATCAAGAGTTTGTCGCATAAGGAGAATGATCGTTACCCATCGAACAATTTATGTGAATAGTTCTCGGCTCATTCGGAACCGCCGATGGAATGTTCTTGCGTCGAACTACGGGTTTTCGGAGAAACTTCACAAACTCACTAAAAACTTCTTTATCGTCAGAAGACGAAGAAGAACCAAATAAAATCTCGTACAAAATATTAAAAGAATGTGTTTGAAGGTATTGAGGTAGAAATGTTGATTGAAATTGTGTGTTTTAAAAATGTGTTTGAGTTAGTATTTATAAGAAAATGGTAAAGTTTTTTTTTTTTTTTTTTTAACGGTACAATTTTGGGACAAAAGCAACACATTCAATATCGGTTGAAAATCCAACCGATACTCAAATTTTTGTGCCTCTACCGATTTGACGACCCACAACCCACACTCGACTCGACCAATTTGAAGATCGGTCGTCGTGTGTTTCTTTTTATGCCCAACCGATTTGAAGATTCCCACTGCGTCTAGCCTAACACATCATGATGTCTTATTTAAAACTCGAAGCAATAATCATTTGCATGGTAAATCACTCACATGTTGCTAGCTCAATTCAAAGACTAGTTAGTAGTTAGTATATGTTAAGGATACGGGGTGATACTCACATTTGATGTATGCACTATAATTTGTGCATTACAGTATTGTACGGCACAAACTGTAATGCACAAATTGTGATCATTGCATTAAAGATGTGGTGTATGTATCAATTCTCTAAGGATACAAATGTTAGGCTAGTCCCATCGACATGACTGGGACGACTGGTCTTCCAACACACGCCGCCTTTCTTTCTCCAATGACCGACACGACCCGGATGCCCCAAATGACTACCCAAGTTTTTTTTTTTTTTTTTTTTTTTTTTTTTTGAATTCAAACATTTTTAACATTAAATTTATATTTCACTCAAATTAAAAAAAAATTACATTACTAAATTAAAAAACATTACAATACTAAATTAAAATAAACACTACAATACTTAAACTAATAATCTAAATTGTAACGTGCTTTGATTGTCGCCTTAACTTTATCCAATTCTTCTAGTTGGCGGCCGGTCAATTTTGGGTCGACGGGTGTTGTAGAAGATGATGTCTGACTCTGCTTTGATATCCTTATGAGCTCAAGTTTTTCTTTTTTCATCTCGAGCTCTTTTTCCTCAACCGTAACCAAGTATCTTCTAAACCCTCCTTATTCTTACCTTTATCCCCTTCGACGGCTTCTTGGTCTTGAAGAAAGTTTTGGCTAACGATTGCATAAATGAGTCCGATGGAACATCATCATCATTATGAGAGAGGAAGATGGTTTCTTCCTTCTTTGTCACGACCGCTGGTCGTGATTCTCTAGTCCCTTCCTCGCCAGTAATCATCAACGCTTGGACATCAAAAGGATCACGAGCTTGGGTTGAACCAGGTAGTGGTAGAACCCTTTGTTTTCTTCCAACTATTCGCTTCGAAAGCCGGCATCTCAACCTCCTTCCAAGCACCATGACCCTTTAAAACCTCGTAACACTCCTCCAAAGTGAAATCACGACCGCACGTCATACCTGTATTCTCTAAGAGCTTTTGTAGTGTCGCCGATATCATTCTCACCGCCCATGGGTATTCTTGATATTCTACATGATAGCACAATAATTACCAACCCTATTACGAATCCCGCTTCTTCCATTTGGTAGTGATGGAGTCATAGGTTCGGCCTTGCCGCTTTTCTTAAAGTAGTCTATCACTAACTCCCAAAACTTGAAGCGGTTCGGGCGCTTCCTCTCGCGCGCTTTCCCGACACATAAACCCACGCTTACAAAGCACCACCTCTTCCTCCTTTGTCCATGGCTCACCGGCTTGGCTTTCCCTTGCTTGTTTCCCGCCGCTTTTGTCCTGGCCTCACACGCCTAGATGGTCGCTGGTTTGATGGGGACATCTCTTCAAAGATAAGCGGTTTTCTCATCATCGAATCATCAACGGAATGAAACCATGGAACGAACGCGGTACGAACCGCGACCGAACCTTGTCCCATCAAGTAGTTTTGTGTTTGACACTCCGCATCCAATCTTCCAAATTCATGTCTAGATTAGTGCTTCGAATCGGGAATAAGGTTGATACGGCTGAGAAGGATAAATGAAGTCCGTGTTTGATGGTACGACCACCCACTAGGTTCTTGCCAAGAATCGTGGTAAGGACGCTATGGGACAAAAGGACGTTAACAAAAACGGTTTTGGTTTTGATTTGTCATTAGTTGTGATTGATAATCGAACTCGTGGACGAAAGTGAATAGGCGGTTTTGTTGTGGTGATATGCCTAACTCAAGTTGTTTTCCGCGAGAAATTCGCATCCGTGGCATTTTGGGGTAGTCGTGATCGCTGGGTTTTGATTGGGGTATTTTTCTTTGACATTTTGAAGTTGTATAAGAATTAGATTGAAATGAATGTAGATGAGAAATGGTGAGTGGTGAATTGTGTTTGAAAGTGAAGTTGGTATTTATAGAGTGGTAAAATTGGTTTTTTTTTTTTTTTTTTTTTTTTTTTTAATGACCAAACGGTCATTTTTTTAAATTTGTTTTGAATCCAAACGGTCAAAATGGGATAAGCATTAAACACATCGATTGAGAATTCACTCGATATGCCAAAATTTTCACTCTCGACCGATGTGCCAACCTATCACCACAATCGAGCCAATCGGTTTGAACATCGGTTGAGGGGGGAAAAAATTGGTGCCCAACCGATTTTAAAAGAACGAATGCGACCAGCCTTAAAATCCTGGATCGTTGACTATATATGCGTGTAAGAGTATAGAAGCAAAAAAGAACTAGGTATACCTTAGATTGACAACACGAAAATCAGAACGCTAGTTAATTGCGATAAATAATAGCTCAACTTCATTCAAACTATATAAGCACGTACTAATCCATAATATTTTGCTAACCTAAATTATGTTTATAATTTTAGTATCATTAATAAATTGTATAGGGCGACTGGAATTTACATGCAAACAAATGAATAAATTTTAGGTTAATTTATTACAAGCTAGAAGATGTGAAATGCATGATCTTGTACATATGATCATTCATGCAATTATACTACAAAGAAATCGCACCGACAAAGCGCCAAGGTGTTGCCCCAACAAATAAAATTGAAGGGACAAGGGCCAAGGCGCTGCCCCAACAAGTTAAAGGTACAAGGCGCCGGCCAACGCGTTTCCCTCAAGGGTTAGAGTATGGGGCTGGGCTCACATCCACAATCGCCGTCCGATCGACGCGTTCTTCATGCATGGCTCGCCACACCGCTGAACTCGCCGTCGAGGCTTTCTTCGTCACCACAACGAATGAGGATTCGACACACCACAAAACCAAACAAATTTAAATTTGTTTCTCAAATTCTATCCGTTGTAAAATGATAGTTTACCCTTCTTTTTTTAACAAAAAAACTTATACCACCTATAAATACTAAACCATTTCAATCAAAATAAACACACTTTTAAACACTATAAAATCTACATATATAAACATGACTGAATCATCTTTTTCCGGTGAAAGTGACATTGAAGAGATAGCGGACCTAGAAATGTTTATTCAAGAGTTTGAGGAGGAGCAATTGCAAGAACAAGAAGCCGGTCCTTCAAGCCACCATCGATACGTCCCCCGTGAACGTGAAGTTGCTGAAGCACGTCTACTTGCTGACTATTTTGGTGACAACCCAAAATATACGGACAAAAATTTTAGGCGTCGCTTTCGTATGAGCCGTAGACTATTTTTACAAATAGTACAAGGTATTGAAACATATATTGAAACTCATCATCCTCTTCCCAAGCATTTTGATTTCTTTAGAGTCTCGAATTCGATCAGTAGGGTGTAATGAGTTTTAGTGTGATTATGAATGCACATGTGCCCTACACCAATGGGCTTACGGGTATCAGCTTGATGCATTAGATGAGTATTTACAAATAGGTGAACACCGTGCACGCGATGACCTAGATTTTTTACTATGTGCATAATCCATCTATATGTGAAGGAGTTTTAAGAAAACCAGACGAGATGACATTCGAATTTATACAATGCACATAACATTGTTCATAAGCTTCCGGAATGTTGGGAGCATCGATTGTATGCACTGGAATGGAAAACCGTCCGAAGAATGGCAAGACCAATTTCACAGAGGTGATGAAAAATATCCAACTATAATGCTCAGTCGCTGTTTCATACGATTTGTGGATTTGCATGCATTTTTTGGGGTAGCGGTGCGAATAACGATCTTACGGCTTTAAATAATTCTCCGCTATTCGACTACCCGCTTGATGACATCGCCCGAGGTTGAGTTTGAAGTATACGGTGTAAATTTAAGCAAGGGTATTATCTAGTCGACGGAATTTGCCCGGAGCGGGCATTTTTGTCAAGTCATTTACGCTGCAAGTAACCCAAAAATATGGCATTCAAAGCGAAACAAGAAAGTGCTCGAAAAGATATCGAAGAGCTTTTAGTGTCCTCCAAGGACGCTGGCATATCATTGCCCAACCGGGCGCTGCATTTATCGTTGGCGTTACTTGAGAATCATGTACACGTGCATCATATTGCATAACATGATTTTGAAAGATCAACAATTTGCAATATCCTGCATTGCTGAAACATATATTTCTCCGACACCAAATTTTAAATGGACATGGATTGAACGTTGCGAATTGCAAAGGAAAAAAATCAAAGAACTACAAGATAAATGCCTACACACAAGGCTTCAACGGTGTCTCATCAAGCATGTTTGGCAACAACTTTAATGAGAACAATTTCAACAACAGAATCCAAATAATTAGTTTCATATAATTTACGCCCGTATGTTTTTATTATGTTTTTTTACCGATCTTTATTTTACGTCAGATGTATTTATTATGGTGTATTGTATTTTTATTTTTAATGAAATAAATTTAGTTTATTTGAAATTTGAATAAAAAATAAAGTCAGAAATGCTGAGCCTCAAACGAAGAGGCTGAGCCATGTTGTGAGTGAGGAGGAGTTAATCGCGTTAATAAGAGGTGCCATATGACGACGCCAAGCCGACGCGACGGATGATGAAGAGTGCCACTTAGAGCACTTGGTATGGTGTTATCCGACAACACGTTATTGGTATGCCACATCGACACACCTCATCTTCATCCAATAACACATCAATAACTCGAAACACCCTCCCTCATAACACACCACTAATACGTTACAGGCCCCACCGTCCTACAAAATACCCATTAAAAATACCCTCACTTACAATACACAAAATAAAAATAAGAAAACACAAATTTATTTTCTCAACTTTAAGACATGTTGGCCGGTTATGGTGTAATCACGAATTATTACCCATTTAATTAATACGTTAAACGACTACCATACATCAAGGCTCTTACCTGGTGCTCTTAGGGCCTCAAATCTAAGCAGCATGCTTGGTAACCAATTCTCCCGCTATAATCAACCACCACCCGATCTGTCATATCCGTTGATTTACCATTGATCTTCTCGTGAAAATGGTGATTTTGCACGAAATAGAATAATTCAGAACAAAAGTTTGGTAGCATGGTCTATATATATTGATTTTTTTAGTGACTTTGACCTAAAATAGAAAAGTTGACCTTCCAAGTAACTGGGAGTCTTCTGTGTTTCCAACTTGTACGAACAGTTTACATTTGGTCAATTATTGTTGTGCTAGAATATGATTAATATACTTTACAATGTATGCATTTTCCACATATCTATCATCGATGTTACTGATCAACAACAACGAAATCACTGCACCATATGATTGTGAAACTAATTAAAAAAATCACGGAATTAGTTGAAGTAATTGATTATTGCGTAGATTTATATAAGTCCTAATTACTAAATGGTTTATAAACCTTTGAGGAAATTGTAAAATTCATTTATGTGGTTTGTTCAAATCGCGCAGTTGCTAAAACTTCAAAGATGTAGGATTGTAGCCAGTTTAAAAGGGTCTAATTTATATAAGAAATTTATAAAAAGCTAATTACGGAGTACTTTGTATCTAAGTAATTGATAATAATAGACCGGAAGTAATTAAAAAAAATGGCATCATTAGTATGATCTCATTTTAAATGCATCTTTAGTTAATGTTAATCGCATAACAGAAGTATTATTTTGTGTATAAATAAACCGACCCGACCTGGCCCATTTATAATTTTACTATAATCTTTCAAACCAGTTATCGAGTCATTCTTATCGTTCATTGCCCTTTTCGAGTTGATTTTCTGGTTCCGCCACTAATTGTAGGCATAATGATAGTATAAAAATTTTGATTCGATATCGTCCATGTCCAAATTGAACTGACTAAAATGCCTTGTTATATTTACTTCAATAAGGGCACTTTCAAAGTGTTTTAAAGATGCGTTTGCGTTTGCAAATTGGACAACCTGTCAGAACATATTTTGTATAATTTAGTCTAAACGTTTTCTATATCGACTTTATAGAAATAGGAAGCGGAAAAAAAAAAGGAAAAAAAAATCACTAAGAAGACCCTATCGACCTAAACAAATTACTGTAAAAAGCGATCAACTAGGCCAATTCAAGAAAACTTTTTCTATTAGGGTGTGTTTTTATGCTTAAAGAACTTAATAATTCTGTACAAAAGACAAAATAATTGAATCTAACTTTGCTACTTATAAATGGATCTATCCACAATTAACACATGTTTAATGGGAGAATATCAAACGTTATGACACATTTTAAAGGTAAATTTTATGTATATTAGTAGTTGATAAAGTTATTAAAGTATAGATAGCTATACCGAAACAAAGTGAATGTTGGCATACATACTCTTGAGACGCATAATTCAATTAGTTCTCCTCGAGATAACTTTGCAAGAATGTTGGAATATAAAATTTAACCTATATAGATTTCCAACTAATAAAAGACATAGCTTGATCAAGAAACATATCTGATGTGAAGGAAACCAAAAATCTCGTATGCAAATACACAAATTAAAGGTTTGGATAGGGTAAACCCTTAAGCAATATCTTAACGTGTACTACTAAGAGTTAACAAACTATCAACAAATCAACAAATATTTGTCCTTTGATCGTTCTGGTGCATGAGTGATGTTTGTTAACTGATAACACGTCTCGAGTTTGATAAAATATAGACTAACTGAAGTTCGACCACAAATAATGTGCGTAAATGGGACCCAAATATATATGACATCGATAATTGGTACTAAAGCTAGTACTATCAATTTAGAAAGAACAAGTGATGTTTGATATTTGATTAACTATCTGCATAAGTTTCCAGTGTGAATACTTTGATGCGTTAGGCAGTGTTCGATGTTTGTTTGTGCAACAAACGTTGTCCACACTTGAATATTATTTTGGTTATTTTTTAACGTCATTCAATACATAATTATACACCAACTTTGTGCCTAATGTTTGTCGACTAAAAAAAGAAGGTATTCATTTTGAAATCTAAATTTAGGAACAATTGTATTCACAAATTTAGGCAAAAATGCATATATATCCCTCTCAAAGTGAATTAAAAGAAAGTGAGATTTATTCGTCAAGAATGATTTTTTTGAAGTTCCATTACACGCCAGCATTTTTTGTTATAATGACATGAACGATTTTCCATATGCTGTTTAAGACGTGTCTTTTTAAGTGTAGAAAGAATGCATTTTTATATGTTCCAATTTAAGACGCGGGACGACGCACCAAATCGAACACTTACGAAAGGACGCACTAAATCGAACACTTATGGAAAGACATCGCTATTCTACAACTTAAAAAGTACACGCATTTAACGGACACTTATGGAAAGACATTGCTATTCTACAATTAGAAAAGACACGCACTGTAACGGGACACTTGAAAAGACGCCGTTATTCTACGACTCAATCCCGCAAAAATATAGTAAGTTAGATTTGGTGATTATGATAACACTTGAACTAGATTTCACAAAGAAATGAAGAACACTAATCACAAATATTAGGGAATTCAATGAACAAGAATGAAGTCCAAATGATTTGTAAATGATTTGTTATAGAATGATGATTTTTTTTTTTTTTTTTTTTTTTTTTTTTTAAGGTTACCCCGTAAAATATTATTATTTCAAAAATCAAATAAAGTATAACGGATGTTGATGAATCGCACACCTCAGCCCAAACAAGGCAATCCAAAAGCTTTAAGACCCAAAGAATCATAAAGAAATGACATGCCATACTTATGCAATACAAAGTAAAATAACCTATCTAATCTGACCAAGGAGGCAAATGTCATACGCATTAGCAAACTTCAACTGAGCATCGGTCATACCACAATCATCAAACTCATCATCATCATAGGGGTTTTGGTCATAAGTATCTTCCATCCATTGATCCAATAAGCTCCTCATACTCACTCCACCACCACCTTTTGAACCGTCAAATGCCATACAACTAGTAGTTTCATTGAAGTCGTCAAGGACTTCATCATCATCACTATCTAAGATTACTAGATCACCAACCTTAGAAAATGGATTTCCTACCTTTTATCCTTCCTTAGTCATATGAGGAGGCGCATTGAACGAACTTGGGATGCTTGCATAGTTTTCCAGATTAGCCTTTTTCATAGGAAGCGGCTTCCCTCCATCACCCAGAAGCACACACTTGTCCTCAATTATTTGACTTTCAAGCTTATTAATCTTTTTAACAAGGTAAGTAGTACTTGGACTGCCAAATGAATCAATAATAGCACTTTCCTATTTATTCATGTTCCCACAACCATGATCAAAGTCCGAATCTTTACAAACGAAAGGATCCTCATCCAAGTTACGAAGAGCATCAAAAGCATTAGACGTTTTATCCACTGTAGCATCCTTACTTGGTTGTTTAGACGTGGACACCTCCTTAGTAGATTCATTAGGAGGAGGGGCCTTTGTAGTCTTAGGGGCAACCGGTCGATACTCCATTTTCTTGGTCTTAGAAACCCCAAAAACCCGCTTATAAGTGGGATCCTTTCGCTTGACAGTAGTAAACCTATCATTCAACACCTCTTTAGTAGCACCTAAACTAGAACTTTGCCTTTATTGCCTGTCTCATTAACCACCCGTTTAGGAGCGACTTAGGAAAATCATCATACAAATGAACCTAAAGCAAACATGTACCGCACCTAGGTGGTTCCCACTCGTACTCAATGCGAATAGTTTCCTTAGTATACCCTTCCCCACGAGTTTAGGAACAACTGAATTAAATTGTCACGAAAATCATTGGAAGCATTGATTTCAATCAAAGCTCTCATAAGTACTACTTCCCATAACCCAAACACATGGTATTATTATAAGAATCAAGCATCATAGAAGTACCATTTTTAAAGCAATCAAACTTAGCCCATCCGAGTATAAGCAACCATAGGGATATCGTGGAACTTCACCCATACTGGAACACTAGACAAATATTCCTTAAGAAGACATACTGATGGAGACCATTTGTTTAGAAAGATGGGGACTCCACGAATCATCCAAGGTACATCCCTAAGAATAGCCTCGGCATCCTGAAGAGAAGAGAACTTGAAGAAGAAAAAACCGTTCGCGTTCATTGTAACTTTCTGAAGACCATATTTACCCCAATTATTACGTATGAACCATTCAACCACAAGAAATGCAAGTATCTTCCCAATAAATTACCCATAAAGCGATTTTTTCATCCGCTCATTAACCTCCTGAACCGAACCAATGGGTAAACCCACATCATAATCAGCATACTTAGGTATCGTCTCATCAATGAATAAAAATTAGCTTTCTTAGATGACAAAGATCTGATTTTAGAAGCATAAGTCGATGTGGCAACCACATTAGAATTAGTCGCAGGTGTTTTACCACATTATCATATGAAGGTACGGACGTATTAGCATCAGAAACACCATGCATTGCCTCTTCCAATCTCATATACGCATGTTTGGTAATAGAAGTATTTGTACAAAAATTTTGTGACTTAAAAGCCACACCAATAGAGGTATTCAAAGAAGCCAAATAAGTATTATCATTATCGACAGCTTTATTGGTGTTAGCCTTACCCACATTAGTAGTATCTTGGGTGGTGGAACATGTTTCACCATCATTCACTCCAGCAGCCTCGGTGACATCATTTGAAAAAGCAACATCATCATTGTTACCATGTTCCAAAGGCGCATCACTAGCATCAAGCCCAGATTGTGGACTCGAAACACCTTCCAATACACTACCGACAATCCTAAAACCAAGTTGTAAAACCTTTTTCGCGACCCCATCAATACCAACAGATCGGTCCATGTTAACCTCATCATCACCATCACAAACAAGACTAGTACTGCTCGATTCATTATCTTTTTTCTTTTTTTCACCTCTTCCACTCGAATCCAAAAAACTCTTCATCATTGCAATACACAGAACGAAACAAACCAGAAGAAAAAATAGCGCCTTATCTTCAACAAGCGCAGAAGTCCCTATCTAGTTAAGGTTTTAAAAACAAAACATAACAGCCCTTCACCTGATGAGAAAGTACAAGATTGATGATGAATAAACCCTATGAGCGATTAGAGAAAAACCAAAAAAAAATAAACAAGCCCAATCTTCTTTTAACTTTGTAAAGATCAAACAGAAGTTTGATAATACAAAAATTAAGAATCGTAGATTAATTAAGAGATTAAAGAACGAAGGGAACGAAAAATCGATGTAGTTCTCAAAACAAAGAAAATAATGAATAGCTAAAAAAGATTCCCTGCTTATGATTAACATAAAAAAGGTCTAGCAAAGCAATCCAAATAATCTACGATGGAATGCAATGATTGGTCAGTTGTATATAAAAATCGATTTAGGAAAAAAAAAAGGTTATCGCAATTCGCCAAAGAGGAGTTCGCCAAAGTTTGTTTGTTTCTACTTGTAAACTCATGATGAATTGATAGTTTATTACAAATTGAAAAAGAATTGTTACAACAAAATTGGATAAAATGAATATTTATAGTGAAAATCAACACTAGTCAAAGCTTAACAGCTTTTCTCGCCATTTTTGAAAATTCATTATTTGCATTTTGTCCTTGCCCATATCAATCCACTCCCCTTAGAGAACCTTGTCCACAAGGTTGTATCAAACAAATTGAGGAAATAGAGCCACAAATTCACGGTAGACCTCCTAGGTGGCATTTTCTTATAATTGATTAGCCACTGAACCAAGACAAACATCAATGGACTATTATTGATCTTGCCAACCTTCTTTCTAAAATAGCTACTGGTTGCACAGTCAGTCTTTCATCTGCTTCACAATTTGGCAAGCTTTCCACCATTTGTTGACCATGACATTTTTTGAGCTGGGAGATATGAAAGACTAGATGTATCAAACTAGTGATTGGCAACTCCAACTTGTAAGCTAACTCACCAATTCTTCCAATTATCCGAAATGGCCCATAAAACTTTGCATGTAGCTTGTGCTGAGATCCTTGTCTGACTGATACTTTCTTGTGAGGTTGCAGCTTAACATACACCCACATTCCAATATCAAACTGCCTATCAGTTCTCTTCTTGTTAGCCATGTTGACCATTATGTCTTGAGCTCTCTTTAAATAAAATTTCAACATTTGTATAGTTTGTTCCCTAGCATGCAAGGTCCTATCCACAACTTCAAAAACTCTTTCCCCGGGAACATAAGGTAGGTGTATTGGAGGATCTTGACAATACACCACCTCAAAAGGAGTAATCTTTTTAGAAGAGCGACAGTTTATATTGTACCTAAATTCAGCTAATGAAACCAATCCACCCACTCTTTTGGAGTTTCCCATAAATGCACCTCAAATAGTATCACAAACACCTGTTTACAACCTCTGTTTGGCCATCTATCTGTGGTGATATGTTGTAGACATGTGCATCCACCTTCAACATCTTGAACAATGACTGCCAAAAATTTCTTATAAAGACCTTATCTCTATCACCCACTTTAACTTTGGGTAGACTATGTAGTTTGTAAATGATGTCCAAAAAGACTTTGGTACATACTAGCTGAAAAAGGGTGTTGTAAAGCCATATAATAAGCATTTTGCTTAATCTATCCACCACCACAAAGATTAGAGTTTTACCATGTGAATTAGGCAAACTTTCAATGAGATCTATATAAACTTCACTCCAAATTTGGGTAGGGATAGGTAGGGGTTGAATCAATCCAGGGTAAGCAGTCAACTCATGCTTATACCTTTGACAAATATCACATTCCTTGATAAACTTTTTAACCAACTGCCTAAGACATTTTGCTAACCTAAATTATGTTTATAATTTTAGTATCATTAATAAATTGTATAGGCGACTGAATTTACATGCAAACAAATGAATAAATTTTAGGTTAATTTATTAAAGCTAGAAGATGAAATGCATGATCTTGTACATATGATCATTCATGCAATTATACTACAAAGAAATCGCACCGAAAAGCCCAAGGTGTTGCCCCAACAAATAAAATTGGGGACAAGGGCCAAGGCGGCCCCAAAAGTTAAAGGTACGGGCCGGGCCAACGCTTCCCTGAAGGGTTAGCAGTGGTCACATCCACAATCGCCGTCCGACGACGGCTCTTGCCTGCCGCCTTAATCGCCGCGAGGTTTCTTCCCACCACAACGAAAGAGGATTCCGACACCACAAAACCAAACAAATTTAAATTTGTTTCTCAAAATTTATCCGTTGTAAAAGAAGTTTTACCTTTCTTTTTTTAACAAAAAAACTTATACCACCTATAAATACTAAACCATTTCAATCAAAATAAACACACTTTAAACACTATAAAATCTAATATATAAACAGACGAATCATTTTTTCCGGAAAGTGACATCAAGAGATAGCGGACCTAGAAATGTTTATTCAAGAGTTCGAGGAGGAGCAATTGCAAGAAAAGAAGCCGGGTCCTTCAAGCCACCATCGAACGCCCCCTAACGGGTTGTCCACGCCTATTGTCGACTATTTTGGTGACAACCCAAAATATACGGACAAAAATTTTAGGCCTCAGATGAGAGACTATTTTTACAAATAGTACAAGGTATTGAAATATATTGAAACTCATCATCCTCTTCCCAAGCATTTTGATTTCTTTAGAGTCCGAATTCAGGGGTGTAATGAGTTTTAGTGAATGGCACATGGCCCTACACCAAGGGCTTACGGGTATCTGATGCATTAGATGAGTAAAAATAGGTGAACACCGCACGCGGACCCAGATTTTTTTATTGCATAATCCATCTATAGTGAAGGAGTTTTAAGAAAACCAGAGAGGATGACATTCGAATTTATACAATGCAATAACATTGTTCATAAGCTTCCGGAATGTGGGGAGCATCGATTTATGCACGGGAATGGAAAACCGTCTCAAAGAATGGCAAGACCAATTTCACGGGATGAAAAATATCCAACTATAATCTCGGTTTCATACGAGGATTTGGCGCATTTTTTTAAGGGAATAACCATCTTACGGCTTTAAATAATTCTCCGCTATTCGACTACCCGCTTGATGACATCGCCCGAGGTGAGTTTGAAGATACTAAATTTAAGCAAGGGTATTATCTAGTGGGAAATTTCCCGAGGGCATTTTTGTCAAGTCATTTACGCAAGTAACCCAAAAATATGGCATTCAAAGGAAACAAGAAAGTGCTCAAAAGATATCGAAGAGTTTTAGGTCCTAAGGAGGCATATATTGCCCAACCGCGGATTTATCGTGGGTTACTGAATCAGCACCGCATCATATTGTAACATGATTTTGAAAGATCAACAATTTGCAATATCCGCATTTAAACATATATTTCTCCGACACCAAATTTTAAATGGACATGGATTGAACGGCTAATTGCAAAGGAAAAAATCAAAGAACTACAAGATAAATGCCACACAAGGTTTCAACGGTGTTCATCAACAGTTTGGCAACAACTTTAATGAGAACAATTTCAACAATGTAATCCAAATAATTAGTTTTATAATTTACGCCCGATGTTTTTATTTGTTTTTTTACCCTTTATTTTACGTTTGATGTATTTATTATGGTTATTGTTTTTATTTTTAATGAAATAAATTTAGTTTATTTGAAATTTGAAAAAAAAAAAGTAGGGAAAAAACAAGATGATTTTTTGAGGAGGAGTTAATCCAATAAGATTCATATAATGCAAATGACGGACGCGATGAAAAGGGAAATTTTGAGTTACCGAAAACGATTTAATGCCACACAAACACCTCATCTTCATCCAATAACACATCAATAACCCAAACACCCTCCCCATAACACACCACTAAAGAAGGCCCCACCTACAAAATACCCATTAAAATACCCTCACTTACAATACACAAAATAAAAAATAAGAAAACACAAATTTATTTTTCTCAACTTTTTTAATTAAATTTTCACGAAACATTTACGAATACAAACGACTACCTACATCCGGCCTTACCCTGGGCCTTAGGGCCTCAAATCTACAGCATGCTTGGTAACCAATTTCCCGCTATAATCAACCACCACCCGATCTGTCATATCCGTTGATTTACCATTGATCTTCGTGAAAATGGTGATTTTGCACGAAATAGAATAATTCAGAACAAAAGTTTGGTAGCATGGTCTATATATTGATTTTTTAGTGACTTTGACCTAAAATAGAAAAGTTGACCTTCCAAGTAACTGGGAGTCTTCTGTGTTTCCAACTTGTACGAACAGTTTACATTTGGTCAATTATTATTGTGCTAGAATATGATTAATATACTTTACAATGTATGCATTTTCCACATATCTATCATCGATGTTACTGATCAACAACAACGAAATCACTGCACCATATGATTGTGAAACTAATTAAAAAATCACGGAATTAGTTGAAGTAATTGATTATTGCGTAGATTTATATAAGTCCTAATTACTAAATGGTTTATAAACCTTTGAGGAAATTGTAAAATTCATTTATGTGGTTTGTTCAAATCACAGCAGTTGCTAAAACTTCAAAGATGTAGGATTGTAGCCAGTTTAAAAGGGTCTAATTTATATAAAATTTATAAAAAGCTAATTACGGAGTACTTTGTATCTAAGTAATTGATAATAATAGACCGAAGTAATTAAAAAAATGGCATCATTAGTATGATCTCATTTTAAATGCATCTTTAGTTAATGTTAATCGTGACAATATAATTATTATTTTGTGCAGATCGTCATAAACCCGGCCGACGGCTCCATTTATAATTTTTACTATAATCTTTCAAACCGATTATCGAGTCATTCTTATGGTTCATTGCCCTTTCAGAGTTGATTTTTCTGCTCCGCCACTAATTGTAGGCATAATGATAGTATAAAATTGTTGATATCGATATCGCCCATGTCCAAATTGAACTCGGTTAAATCGCCTTGTTATATTTACTTCAATAAGGGCACTTTCAAAGTGTTTTAAAGATACGTTTGCGTTTGCAAATTGGACAACCTGTCAGAACATATTTTGTATAATTTAGTCTAAACGTTTTCTATATCGACTTTATAGAAATAAGAAGCGGAAAAAAAAAAGAAAAAAAAATCACTAAGAAGACCCTATCGACCTAAACAAATTACTGTAAAAAAGCGATCAACTAGGCCAATTCAAGAAAACTTTTTCTATTAGGGTGTGTTTTATGCTTAAAGAACTTAATAATTCTGTACAAAAGACAAAATAATTGAATCTAACTTTGCTACTTATAAATGGGATCTATCCACAATTAACACATGTTTAATGGGAGAATATCAAACGTTATGACACATTTTAAAGGTAAATTTTATGTATATTAGTAGTTGATAAAGTTATTAAAGTATAGATAGCTATACCGAAACAAAGTGAATGTTGGCATACATACTCTTGAGACGCATAATTCAATTAGTTCTCCTCGAGATAACTTTGCAAGAATGTTGGAACATAAAATTTAACCTATATAGATTTCCAACTAATAAAAGACATAGCTTGATCAAGAAACATATCTGATGTGAAGGAAACCAAAATCTCGTATGCAACATACACAAATTAAAAGGTTTGGATAGGGTAAACCCTTAAGCAATATCTTAACGTGTACTACTAAGAGTTAACAAACTATCAACAAATCAACAAATATTTGTCCTTTGATCGTTCTGGTGCATGAGTGATGTTTGTTAACTGATAACACGTCTCGAGTTTGATAAAATATAGACTAACTGAAGTTCGACCACAAATAATGTGCGTAAATGGGACCCAAATATATGACATCGATAATTGGTACTAAAGCTAGTACTATCAATTTAGAAAGAACAAGTGATGTTTGATATTTGATTAACTATCTGCATAAGTTTCCAGTGTGAATACTTTGATGCGTTAGGCAGTGTTCGATGTTTGTTTGTGCAACAAACGTTGTCCACACTTGAATATTATTTTGGTTATTTTTAACGTCATTCAATACATAATTATACACCAACTTTGTGCCTAATGTTTGTCGACTAAAAAAGAAGGTATTCATTTTGAAATCTAAATTTAGGAACAATTGTATTCACATGATTAGTAAATCGTATATATCACTACTCGAAAGTGAATTGAAAAGAGGTGAGATTTATTAAGCATGACCGATTTCGAGCTGTTCCATTCTGCTTCGTGTCTGCTTTTTAGTTTAGGACATGATCGATGTTTTTCAGGTTCGTTTGGACGTACAATGCGTGTCTTAAATGTAGTCGTAGAATAGTGATATTTTATGTTTCGGAATTTAGTCGTGGGACGGCGTCTGGGAATTGGAACACTTACGAAAAGTGAGACGTGTAGGATTCGAACACTTATGGAAAGACATGCGTTCTTGTTCTGATTTAAAAATGCAGCGTATTAGAACAGGGACACTTTTATGAAAAGATACGTTGCATTCTACAATTTGAAAAATCAGCGATTTTAGAATTTTACGACGGAAGAAATGCGCTCTTTGATCTGTTCAATCCGCGAAAATATAGTAGTGTTAGATTTGGTGATTATGATAACACTTGAACTCGATTTCACAAAGAAATGAAGAACACTAATCACAAATATTAGGGAATTCAATGAACAAGAATGAAGTCAGAAATGATTTGTAAATGATTTGTTATAGAATGATGATTTTTTTTTTTTTTTTTTTTTTTTTTTTTTAAGGTTACCTGGTAAAATATTATTATTTCAAAAAATCGAAATAAAGATAGCGGATGCTGATGGATCGCCGCCTCAAATTTTCGAACAAGGCAATCCAAAAGCTTTAAGACCCAAAGAATCATAAAGAAATGACATGCCATACTTACGCAATACAAAGTAAAATAACCTATCTAATCGACCAAGGAGGCGAATGTCACACGCATTAGCAAACTTGAGCACTCGAAAGCATCGGTCATACCACGATCATCAAACTCATCATCATCATGGGGTTTTGGTCATAAGTATCTTCCATCCATTGATCGAATAAGCTCCTCGTACTCGCTCCACCACCACCTTTTTGAGCCGGTCGAATGCCATACAACTAGTAGTTTCATTGAAGTGTCAAGGACTTCATCATCATCACTATCTGAGATTACTAGATCTTGAACCTTAGAAAATGGATTTCCTACCTTTTATCCTTCCTCAGTACGATGAGAGGCGCATTGAGCGAACTTGGGATGCTTGCATAGTTTTCCAGTTAGCCTTTTTCATAGGAAGCGGCTTCCTCCATCGCCCAGTAAGCACGCTTGTCCTCGATTATTTGACTTTCAAGCTTATTAATCTTTTTACAAGGTAAGTAGTACTGGGGGCGCCAAATGAATCAATAATAGCACTTTCCTGTTTATTCATGTTCCCACAACCATGATCAAAGTCCGATCTTTACAAGCGAAAGGATCCTCATCCAAGTTCTGATAAGAGCATCAAAAGCATTAGGCGCTTTATCCATCAGAGCATCCTTACTTGGTTGTTTGAGACGTGGACACCTCCTTAGTAGATTCATTAGGAGGAGGGGCCTTTGCAGTCTTGGGGAAGCAACCTTCGATACTCCATTTTCTTGGTCTTAGAAACCCCAAAAACCCAAACTATAAGCTGGATCCTTCGCTGACAGCGGAGTAAACCTATTATTCAACACCTCTTTAGTAGCACCTAAACTAGAACTTTGCCTTTATTGCACATCTCAATTAACCACGCGTTTAGGAGCGACTTAGGAAAATCATCATACAAATGAACCTAAAGCAAACATGTATCGCACCTAGGTGGTCCCCACTGACTCAATGCGAATAGTTTCCTTTAGTATACCGCTTCCCTACGAGTTTAGGAACAACCAACTAAAATTGTACGAAAATCATTGGAAGCATTGATTTCAATCAAAGCTCTCATAAGTAATACTTTCCATAACTCCAAACACATGGTATTATTATAAGAATCAAGCATCATAGAAGTACCATTTTTAAAGCAATCAAACTTAGCCCATACGAGTATAAGCAACCATAGGGATATGTCATGGAACTTCACCCATCTTGGAACACTAGACAAATATTCCTTAGAAGACATAATCGATGGAGACCATTTGTTTAGAAAGATGGGGACTCCACGAATCATCCAAGGTACATCCACTAAGAATAGCCTCGGCATCCCAGTAGAGAAGAGAATGAAGAAGAAAACCGTCGCTCATTGTAACTTTCTCGAAGACCATATTTACCCCAATTATTACGTATGAACCATTCGACCACAAGAAATGCAAGTATCTTCCCAATAAATTACCCATAAGTTTATTTTTCATCCAGCTCATTAACCTCTGAATCAAGACGATGGGTAAACCCGCATCATAATCAACATACTTAGGTATCGTCTCATCGATGAATAAAAATTAGCTTTCTTAGATGACAAAGATCGATTTTAGAAGCATAAGTCGATGTGGCAACCACATTAGAATTAGTCAGGTGGTGTTTACCACATTATCATATGAAGAATGCTGGACGTGTTAACATCGTAAACACCATGCGTTGCTTCTTCCCGATCTCATATACGGATGTTTGGTAATAGAAGTATTTGTACAAAAATTTTGTGACTTAAAAGTCACTTTCAATAGAGGTATTCAAAGAAGCCAAATAAGTATTATCATTATCGGCGACTTTATTAATTGTAGCCTTACCCACATTAGTAGTATCTTGGGTGGTGGAACATGTTTCACCATCATTCGCTCCAGCAGCCTTTGCGGACATCATTTGAAAAGCAACATCATCATTGTTACCATGTTCCAACCGCATCACTAGCATCAAGCCCGTATGTGGACTCAAACACCTTCCAATACACTACCGGCAATCCTAAAACCAAGTTATAAAACTTTTTGGCGACCCATCAATACCAACGAGATCGGGTCCATGTTAACCTCGTCATCACCATCACAAACAAGACTAGTCTTGCTCGATTCATTATCTTTTTCTTTTTCACCCTCTTCCACTCGAATCCAAAACCTCTTCATCATTGCAATACACGTAAGCTAAACAAACAGGAGAGAAAAAATAGCGCTTATCTTCGACAAGCGCGAAGTCCCTATCTAGTTAAGGTTTAAAAACATACATATGACCGATTACTTTGATGAGAAAGTACAAGATTGATGATGAATAAAACCCATGAGCGATTAGAGAAAACAAAAAAAATAAACAAGTTCAATCTTCTTTTAACTTTGTAAAGATCAAGCAGTGTTTGATAATACAAAAAATTAAGAATCGTAGATTAATTAAGAGATTAAAGAAACTAAGGGAGCAGAAAAATCGATGTAGTTCTCAAAACAAAGAAAATAATGAATAGCTAAAAGATTCCACGCTTATGATTAATATAAAAAGGTCTAGCAAGCAATCCAAATAATCTAATATGGAATGCAATGATTGATTGGGTTGTATATAAAATCGATTTAGGGAAAAAAAAAGGTTATCATGAATTAAGCCAAAGAGGAGTTCGCTAAAGTTTGTTTGTTTCTACTTGTAAACTCATGATGAATTGATAGTTTATTACAAATTGAAAAAGAATTACATACAATAAAATTGGATAAAATGAATATTTATAGTGAAAATCAACACTAGTCAAAGCTTAACGCTTTTTCTCGCCATTTTGAAAATTCATTATTTGCATTTTGTCCTTGCCCATATCAATCCACTCCCTTAGAGAACCTTGTCCACAGGGTTGTATCAAACAAATTGAGGAATAGAGCCACAAATTCACGGTAGACCTCCCTGGTGGCATTTCTTATAATTGATTAGCCACCTTGAACCAAGACAAACATCAATGGACTATTATTGATCTTGCCAACCTTCTTTCTAAAATAGCCACTGGTTGCCACGCTCGATCCTTCATACGCTTCTACACTTGGCAAGCTTTCCACCATTTGTTGACCATGACATTTTTGGTCGGGAGATATGAAAGACTAGATGTATCAAACTAGTGATTAGCGACTCCAACTTGTAAGTTAACTCACCAATTCTTCCAATTATCCGAAATGGCCCATAAAACTTTGCATGTAACGTCTTGCCGAGATCCTTGTCTCGACCGATACTTTCTTGTGAGGTCAGCAGACTTACATACGCCCATTCGAATATCAAGCCGCCTATCGCTTCTCTTCTTGTTAGCCATGTCGACTATTATGTCTTGAGCTCTCTTTAAATAAAATTTCAACATTTGTATAGTTTGTTCCTAGCATGCAAGGTCCTATCCATAACTTCAAAAACTTTCCCCTGAATATAAGGTAGGTGTATTGGAGGATCCTGACAATACACCACTTCAAAAGGAGTAATCTTTTGAAGCGCGACGGCTTTATATTGTACCCAAATTCGCCTAATGAAACCAATCCACCCACTCTTTTGGAGTTTCCCATAAATGCACCTCAAATAGTATCACAAACATGCTTTAACCTCATCTGCTGGGCCATCTCTCCGCGTGATATGTTATGAGACATGCGCTTGATCCACCTTCAACATCTTGAACAATGTCGACCAAAATTTCTTATAAAGACCTTATCTCTATCACCCACTTTAACTTTGGGTTGAACTATGTAGTTTGTAAATGATGTCCAAAAGACTTTGGTACATACTAGCCGAAAAGTGGTGTTGGAAAGCCACATATATAAGCATTTTTGCTTAATCTATCCACCACCATAAAGATTAGAGTTTTACCATGTGAATTAGGCAAACTTTCAATGAGATCTATATATAAACTTCACCCAAATTTGGGTAGGGATAGGTAGGGTTGAATCAATCGGTGGCAGATCAACTCATGCTTATACCTTTGACAAATATCACATTCCTTGATAAACTTTTTAACCAACTGCCTAAGACCCTTCTAATAGAAAACTACAGACAAAATTTTGGCAGTTACATGCAGACCTGAGTGTCCACCCAATGACCCTTGATGTAAATAGTTCATTAATTCTTTGCTAGCATGCGAATTGCCACCCTACTGACTTGCCTTTTCTCCCTTGGCCCGACCATCCACCCATGTAAACTTAAGGACTGCATTTGGATCAACCTACAATTTGAGTATTATATCCTATACTTCCTCATCATCAGTCCAACTGTCTTGGATGTGCTACAACAACATATTGGAAATAGTAGATGACACCAATGTACAGAGCTCATAACCAGTATTGACCCTTGACAAGGCATCAACAACCACATTTTCACTACCTTTGTTGTAACTGATCTCATAATCAAAACCTAGCAGCTTGGGTAATCACTTGGTTTGAAATGGAGTAGTAAGCCTTTTATCTAACAAGTACATTAAACTGAAATTATCTGTCTTGATTTTAAAAAGCTTTTCAAGTAAGTAATCCCTTCACTTTTTGAATGCTAGTAGGGACTGCCAAAAATTCCTTTTCATAAGTCGACAATGCCTGGTGTTTGGTTGATAGGGCTTTACCCAAGTATGCTATTGGGTGACCATCTTGAAATAACATTGCTCCAATTCCTAGCCCACACAAGCATCTGTTTCCACTACAAACTTTTTATTGAATTTGGGAAGGGCTAAAACAGGAGTGCTAATCATTGCTTCCTTCAATTTCTCAAAATTTACTTATGCCTCTTGATACCACTCAAATGAATTCTTCTTAAGCAACCTTATTAAAGGATGACTAATCAATGTATATTTCTTAATGAACCTTCAATAATAACTTGAGTTAGACCCCCGCGGTGCCGCTTCACATTAATCGCTTTCACGATCCTCTTATGGCTCGAATCTTAGCAGGTCCGGAAACTCCATCAGCAGAGATCAAATGGCCCAAATACTCTACCTTATCTACACAAAAACCAAATTTGGAGTATTTGGCATAGATTCTGTTAGCCTGTATCACTTCTAGAACATACCTCAGATGCCTTACATGATCTTGCAAACTTGGACTGTATATCAAATTATCATAAAATACTACCAAAATAAACTTTCTCAAGAATGGTTTAAAGACTGTATTTATTAGAGCATGAAAGGTAGATGGGGAATTAGTGAGTCCAAATGGCATAAAAAGGAACTCATAGTGTCCTGCATGTGTCCTGAAAGTTATCTTATGAATGTCTTCTTCCTTCATTCTGCTTTGATGGTATCCAGACCTCAAGTCCAATTTAGAACAACACCATTTAGCTCATCAAATGAATCTTCAATCCTTTGGAATAGGAACATTGTCACCTGACCGAGCATGGGTCATTATGTCACATTATGGTGTCATTAAAACATATGCATGAGTGGAAGTCTTATTAAATAAAAATACCAAGTCATATAAATGAATGACTTCAAAAGGAAATACAAAATCCAATATGTCTAAAAGAAATGAAATATCGAAGAAAATGTTCTTCAAATGAGTCCAAATTGATAAAGAAACTAGAATTGATTAACTCCAATGCTCGGACTACCGACATCAAGCCCGACATCACACTTGGTACTGGTATGGAAAAGAAAATGTGGCTGAGCTTAAAAAGCCCAGTGAACAAATATGACAAAACGAAAGCTAAACATAATACAAATACAAAAATAAATCAAAGGAAACTGATAACGAAATCATAACGAATAAGCACAATGGGTCTATGAGGAACATGCATAACAAAATATTAACAGATATCTAGAAGGAACAGAAATCAAAGGAGACCAAAGCAAAGCAGCGCATCAGTGAACAAATACAACCACATATAAATAACCAAATGTACAAATACCGAAACATAATCAAATAGGAGTTGATAAACAATATAATAATCAGAACAAGTAACCAAACAATGTACAAGCATATGACGGAGGAACAACTAAACATGAATTTGGCACAACAAACAAATCGAGATAATCATATATATATATATATATATATATATATATATATATATATATATATATATATATATATATATATATATATACCTTTATAATGTATTTAGGACTTTCTAAAGAGAAGTCTTAATTTTTAACATCTTTATAAGTAGTAATTCATATAATTAAATTTACACTATAATAATTGCATTATAATGTACACTAATGACACATTAAATTTTAGTATTAAATGGATATTACAAACTTACAATAAACAAATAATACTTGTAAGTTTTATCATAAACATTCAATTTAGACAAAGTTCAAATGAGTATAAGTATGGATATCTATTTTGTATTGATATACTTTACGAAGATTCAAAATCTACTCTTTTCAAACTATCAAACTAAACCAAAACAACTCTATTACACACCCTTAAAGATCAAGATACAGAAAACCGATATTTAGGTACCCAATTTATGGTACTAGTACATATATATGGTCCGGTTCAGAGAAAATGTAATTAGAGAGAAAAGGAAAAAAAGTTGTGGTAGATTATGTAAACAATCAAAAGTTTAGGGTAAACAAAAAAAACAAACTAAAATAAAAGAATCTACTTTTTTCTCACAATTCAAGCGACATCACCTCAAACACAGACCACACACCACCACCACCACCGCCTTCCGGCCCCACCATCTCCTTCGCCACCATGATCTCCATCGCCACCATCTCCATCGCAACCATCTCCATCGCCACCATCATCTCCATCGCCACCACTCAATATCGCCACCGTCAGCTCCATCGCCACATGATCCGCACTCCATACCATCCGTCATACATCCTTCGTATATCATAAGAACATTGAAATCGAACCAGAGATTTATACAACTTTTAATTATAGATTTTTTTTAATTTTTGTTATGCAACTTTTAATTGTATATAATCTGTATGTTTTTAACTATGATGTAATGATTTTTAAGCTTTTTGAAAGTTTATAATCATGTCATCATGTTTTCTACAAGATTTGGAACAAATTTGATGAAAAATGCATATAAAATGTGTTTTTAAAGTTGCACACGTGTTTGATAAAATGTCCGAATAAGATTTTAAAGTTGATGCACTAATTTTTAGTATACGAGCTTAATATTAAAATATATGACATCCGGGGTATGTGTATATTAAAGATCGTAAAGTTGGCATCGATTGTATTAGGCATTTGGTTTGAGTTGCTAGAAATACTTCAACATCTATTTGTATGTTTAGTGCATTCTTGGAAATACTTGGACATCTATTTGTATATTTAGATCATAATATTAGGTATCAATAAATAATCGCATCATTGAACATCTTAGAGCATCGGAATATGATTGCATTAGGAAAGATTAGTGCATCACGATATTAAGGTATTAGTTGTATGTTTAGTGCATCCCTTTCATAGTAGGGCATCCATTTGTATGTTTAGGAAAAATACTTCAACATATACTTGTATGTTTAGTCATGATGAACATATTAGCATCGTGAGTATGATTAGTGCATCGCAAAGATATTAGGATCCGTATTTTTATGTTATCCGGTGTTTGTGCATTGGGTCATAGTAGGCATCCATTTGTATGTTTACCCATTGGGAATACTTTGGCCCTTTGTATGGGGGAATTTTTGATGCCCAATATGTTATGAAAGAGTTTTAATCTATGGATCTTATGGTCTTGGGAGTTTCTTTTATGTTACTTATTTTTTCATTTTGGTTGCGAAGATTTTATTTGGCTTAAATTTTCTTCAAAACTTGTGTAGGTATATAATGCATGCAGGATGCTCTGGTTGGCCCTGGTTTGCCATTTTGAGGTCTCGTCATCTCATTTGTTTAATTCATTTATTGGCAACTTAGGAGAGAAACATGGAAATGCAACATTCGATAAAAATTATTATTTTTTATGGAGGATTTTTCATAGGTCACACAACATGATTGAAAATAGTGTAGGGTTGTATACATTTAAGGACATAAAGATTCCATTGATGGATTTAAATTAAGGGATTTCAATCGACTTGCTTTATGCTCAACTTCGTTACAACCCCAGGTATCTTGACATGTTCTTTTCTTTTAATTACGTTATTAGAAGGGAGTAAATAAACTTAATGCTCACGTTATAGTCTTTAACAATGGGCATTTGGGGACCTGTCAAGCGCCAAAGGGTAACATCTTATTGCATCCGGTTATAATTAGTGCATCAACATTATACCCAAATTTTTAATATTGCATAAAGATTATCCCCGGATGTAGTAAACATTGGGGTGTTTGGCAATATAATAACTTCTATACAATTTTCAGATTTATATTAGAAAATAAGGCATCCGTATGAAATATTTCATGATGATTATTAAGCTGTTTGGCAATATACTAATTTGTGTACATTTTAGGCATGTGTATTAAAATATAAGGCTCCGGGAATATTACAAATGATTGTTCAACTAATTGTTCTAGTTAGAAAAAATTTGACCTTTCCCATCTTCAACTTCCTAGAATGGATGAATTTAAGGACTAAGATGATTTTGTGAGTCGAGAATATGAAATTTGTTCTTGGTTGAACGTTGATGGTTTGTTAAAGGTAATAACTTTTAGGCCGAAGGTAAATGATTGGAGAGGCTTCTCGGATGTTTGAATTTGCAAGAATTTGAAGATAGTCATTGCTTAGCTTGTAAAAATATTATTTTCCAGTTTTTGTTTAGCTTATTATATCTTAGGAAACATTGTATTCTTATTGTAGCATCACTCATTAATACAAAATGCATCTCTTGTATTCTGATTGGCAAGTTAAGTTTATAATAAGATTAATTCGATCATAACATGACTACTTATTTGTATGTTTATTAATATTATTTGTTCAATTATGTTTGTCGTTTGATATTTTTTACTCCCAATCGCACAAGAAATATATTCTTTTTAATATAAAGCTTTATCCATTAATCTCCATTCAAAGGATTTTTACTATTTACATTAATGGATGTGTTCATTCTCATATTACTTTAGTGCATCTATTTGAGGAACTTTAGTGCATCTGCTTGATGTAATTAGTACATCCGCTTGTATCATAAAAGCAAAACAAGTGCAATACTTTTAGGTTCATGAAATTGATGAAAGCGACTCCAAACAATGATAAGGCAAACACGATTAACGACCAAGCAAATATTCAAGTTGACAACCTTTAAAGAAAGACTTACGAGATACCACCTATTACATCATCAACAAACAACATTCCAAAGCAATGAATGGAAGAAAACAATTTATTAAAACCACAAATATAGAATAGGACTTTATTATAATGAAATTTGAATCAAGTCAATTCATAATTCAAACAATTAAATATCAATTAATTTTATATCTTATAAATTTACAAACAAATTAAATGGAACTATTATATGCCACTTATTCAAAACCAATGCCTTTCGTTAGTTTCAAAAGGGTAATGTTTATAATAACCCATGTTGTTTGGATTTGGTTATACTTTACATCCACCCGCATAATCTTTAAAATATTTGGTAAATCCAAAAAGCATTTTAATAAAAATCCATAAAATACCAATTTAAAAAAGGGAAACATGAAAATATGAGAACTTAATCACATTTGATGAATTATGCATCGCTTGATATTTAAGCACCCGCCAAGTGAATGAATTTTCATAATCAAAGAAGTTTAGTGTATTATTTGACTTCATCTATAAATCCGCTTAGTACTCAAATCATTTAAAATATTTGCTAACATCATAAAAAAGCAAATAAGACAACAAAACCCATGTCCAATTTTGTTAACAAGTGGGTTTCCATAAATTTTCCTTAAAAAATAGGAACATTTATTTTACCAAATATATTGAATTAGATCGGGGAAATTTCGTATTAATAAACCCCGACAAACAAGTGTGAATGGAAACTTTTTCGATAAATCAAATTTGAAAATAATTTCAAAGAAGGTCAAATTTTCAAAAACTTATTCCATACATGGTTTATTTACTTAGCTATTAAACAACTTTCAACTTTATTGAAAAAACCTAAATCATAGCACATTATTGACCAGATAATACAAGAGAAAAAACCGATGTCCACAATTTCTTAAAAGTGTTTTATAAAATCTAAAACCCTTCTAAATTTATAACTCACGAACTAGAAAATTCAAAGAATTAGGGAGAGTGAAAAATGACAATTATAAAATCCCAAGCTTTTATAAACATTGGTCATTTTTTGTAAAATCTTTCAGTATTTATTTTTCAATTTCTTTAAAATAATATTTATAAATAATATTAATAAATTAAAATTTATTATAAAAAATAAATTTAATAAATTAAAAAAAAAAAATAATAATATGAAAACTTTATTTCATTTAAGTTAAAAATAAATCTATAATAAACCCAACTACCTTAATTTGATCTTCATTTAAAATTATACAAAGAATTGAATAGATAACACGATTGAATCGAAACAAAATTTTACAACCTTTTGAACGAAAACAATGCTTTGGATGAGTGTTTCGGAATCCAGGTGATTTATGAACTTGAATCGAACAAAGAAAATGCCAAAATGGATCTGAAGAAGAAAAAGAAAAAGAAAAAAAAATGAACTATATAGGTTAAATTTTCGCCCTTTAAAATGAAAAAAAACAATTGGTATGAGTTTGGTTTAAAAAAAAGGGAAAGGGATTAACTTAGATCATTTTCTCATTTTTTTGAGTAAATTTTAAATGTCCAATTATTTTTTTTATTAATATAATTATTATAATATTATTTTTATTTATTTAATTTATTATATATTTATATATTTTTATTAATTTATAAGGATTAAAAGGTACTTTTAGGGATTTAAGCCTTAAGATCCTTTGTTGTTATTCTTAATTTGCTTTTCCTTTTAGCTTGAAGGAAAACGGAATACACTTTTTAGAAAACATAAAAAAGAAAATGGCCAAATCAAAATCAAAAAGATTAATAGGGGTTTAATCAAGTAAAACTTTTTTATTTACCAATAGCCAAATTGCTTATTTAATGAGATTTTTAGAGTAAACCGGATCACCCAAATCCACGGTTCAGAATCAAACATAAAAAAAATAATTTCCCACAATGATAATTCCAAAAAAACTTAACGAGGCACCCAAACACAATTAAAGATTGCAGCTTGTAACACAAAAGGAATTTTCGTTTAAGGAGGTAGTTTTGGGATAAAATAAAAACTTTTGGTCAAATTTTAGGTTCCTTTTTTCATCAAGTGTTTTTTTTCATTGTTCAATTATTCTTCTTGATTTGTGTATCTTCATGTTCCCATTCCCAATTTACGGGTTTCTTGTTAATATAAACTTAGTTATAAAATTGGTTGTTCACAATTTGATTGACCTGTTTGTGATGGTATTCCTTGAAACTTATTAATCTTTGGAACCTTAGCATATAGTTACATGGAATTGTCTAAACTCCAAAGGACCAGTGTTAATTTTGAATCCTAGGATTTCAGTCTTAACCTTTGGATTCAAAGAAGGGATAAACGAATACACCTTAGAAACACAACGCGAAAAAAAGGACGACAATTCAACCATCAATAAGTAACAGGGATAATAAAATCTAAAAAACTTTTTAACTCAAGAGAAAACAATAACAAGACTCCCTTAGAGAATTGAATGATTGGAGTAAACCGGGAAATCCAACCCCCAAATCCAAACCCCAATTCAATTTCCCAAAAATAAAAAGTAAAAATAACTTCCCTAACCCCAACCCGAGAATACTAGATTCCACCCCCAAAACGATTCAATTCCCGGGTTCCAAATCACTCTGAATTCATCCTTGTGTTAAAAGCCGACGGGAAGTTTTGACCCCAAGCTACCCAAATTTTTGGTCAGGAATAAAATAGCAAAGAGTATCCTTTAGGTTTCCGTTTGATTCCCGGGTGTTTTTTCCCATTTTAGCCCATGTCACCCCCTTCGCCTTTGTTATAACCCCCATTTTAAATTGGAAGGTGAAACCAAAACCAAAACCCAACCAAATGACCCACCAAGAGGCCCTTGGTAATACCAATACCAAGCCACCTAGGTTAGAAACCCTTGAGTTGTAGCCCAAACTATTGATCCGGAACCATGTTGAAAACGGATGGATTTCATGGACCGTTAAGCCTTACGATCAAGGTTTCCTTAAAATGCCATTATCACCGTGCTAACCCAGACCACAGCTTCCCTTCCTTTTCTATGGGAAAGTAGATTGGCTTTTACCGACTTCCCAGATATCTTGGGGATGACTCCCACTCTTCCTGCCCTTTTTCCCACGGGAAACACCTAATTGGAAGCATCGATTTAACAAGTAGGGAAACGCGTACCGAGATACTGATTTAAGGACTTGTCCACAAAGTCCCTAACAATGTTGAAGAAATCTTTAGAGGTAATTTCAACTAAGAAATCCACCAGGGGTGGTAAATTATAACTACCTAAAACAAACAAAAGGACCTGTTATGAAAAGAATTTGGAAATCCCCGGAGTTTAAAAACCGAATGGTTTCCTATTGAAAACCTTCCAATCAAAATTGAATTGAAGATCAAGCAAATTCCTAAGAACCCTATAAAAGTGAGAAATAACAGGAAAATTCTACAACAACCTAAAACCGGAACCCATGCTTAATGGTGTCCAAATTTGTCTTTAAAATTGATTGTTTTGAAATTTGGAAAAGGGAATAAACCAACTCCCCCTCTTAAAATTAATTAAAGGATAAACAAAAAATGGGAGATTACTTAGTGAAAGAGTACATAAAAAGATTGGGTTGTTTGTTGAAAATGGCTGTCCCCATTGTTTTTCGATTTCCATTTTAAAAGATAAATTAGGGAAGAAAACCGGGAAAAAAGGGAGGAGGAAACAATATACCCGGCCTGAGTACTATAAATGAATTAATAAAAACCATTGTAACCAAGTGAAAATTTAGTACTATTTTAGGAAAGCCTTAAGGAAAAATAAAAAAGAACCAAAATGGAAAGGAGCTTTTCAAAAACCAAGAATAAAAATTAAAACCGGAACTTGGATATTTTGTACATTATATAATTTAATCGGGCCATAAACAAATGCCTTATTAAATAAGGACTGGAAACCCAAAGCCAATCTTGACTTTCCTTGCAAATCCCATTGTTACCCCATAGAATAGAAGGATTTTTAAATTAAATTTTTTCCTGACCTTTTATAGGAATGGGAAGTAAAAACCCTCATTTTGAACACCTTTCCCAAACCACCCAAAATGCGAAGGATAAGTCTTAAAAGGGAAAAAGCTAATCCTATTGTTAAGGACATTTAAGATCTAGAAGTTTGATGGAAATCCAAACCAACAATGGTTAGGAAAAAATGAAGATTTGGGAAAACTTGTTTCCTTAAATAATAACTTTAACCGATAAAATTGGTAATCCTCCCAATACCACAAACACGGAACTCTAAGGAATTTTAAAGGGGAAAGTCTTTTTAAAATCACAAAAGAGATTAAATAAAAAACCAAATGGTTTGGGCCTTAACTGAAGGAAACTAATTAAAAATAAACCTTATCATTTTATTGCTTGGGAAAATAGAACACAAGTTTTGAGAAGGACTAGAAAAGAAGAAGGGAGGAACAATATCATTTCATTAGCTCAAGACTCATAAATAAAGAAAACCGTGGAGGCAACCCATTTAATTGTTTCTTGTTGTGTTGATCTTTTATTGATGTTTACCATGTTTAAATTTTAAAATGTTTTTTTTTTTAACCTGTTAATTATTAAAGGATTTTCATGGAAATAAGGAATTACAAAAGAAACGGAAGAAGAATTACAAATTTTTAAAAGATATTGTTTTGTTCGATTAAAGGACAGTCTAAGTTTTGGAAATTTTTCCGATTTTAAAGATAAAATTTTTAGAATTTTTCCGTCGGAACTGGGGATAATGCGGCCGGGCAAACAAAATCTTTTCTGCCCTACTTATAAATTTTGAATTTTAAAAAAAACATATTAAAGATTAATCCTTTTATAAGCAATATATTTGTTACCCGATTTTAGTTTTCCTTTTTTCTTCAAGGGCTTTAATTTATTAAGAAAAGAATAAGAGAAAAGGAGTTTTCAGCAAACATTCCTTAAGAAATATAACCCCTCAACGGATTACCGAGAAATTGGGTTATTTCTTTCGTTTTAAATTACCTTCCATTACTAATTTGATAATTTCGGGGGAACATTGGGGGACAATGTTAGAAGAGAAAAATAAACGGAACTTTAAACTAGCTTACCTTTGACTATTTGCTTTGAATTTTTTGTGAATAAACCAAGAAATATCGTTGGGTAATTTTGGCCCAAATTTAAATTTTTTCATAAATAAGGTTATCTTAATAAAGGCCTCATGGAAAGGTTTATGCTGCAAAACCCTTTCCCTTAAATTACCCTGGGGTTTGTTTAATTGGTAAAAAACATTATTTAATGTTGGCCATTTAATTTAGAACTTGTTTTGTGATGTTCCATCGCTGTTAATTTTAAGGCTTGATAAAAATTTCCTTGTTTGGAAAAAACCCCCCTTTTTAGCATATTTAGTTACCCTAGTTTGGAATTTTTTTTTTAAAGGCCTTTAAACATCCAAAGAAAAATTACCTTAGTTGTTTAAGTTTAATGGAATCCCTAGGGAAGATTTCGGGTTTTTAGTCCTTTAAACCTTTTTTGGTTAAGGGCCTTTCAAAAAAGAAAAAAAGTTAGGGAAAATAAACGGGGGGATAAAAAACCCAACGGGCCCCCCAAAACCTAGAAACACCAAACGCCCCTTTTTAAAAAAGAATAAAGGACCGGTGACAATTCAACCCATTTCCCCAAATTAGAAGATTAACTAGGAGTAATAAAAAATCTAAGTAACCCAACCCAAATTTTTTTTAATTTCAATCATAAACAAGGGCCCAAACAACAAAACCAAAATAGAAAATTTAAAGGACCTTTACCCCTTAAGCCTTTTAGTTAATTAAGAATTTAAAAGGGAATAAATTAAAAGGGTTTTAAAAAGGAAAGTAAAATCAAACAAATAAACCAACCCCAAAATCCAAAAACCCCGGGAGGGATCCCTTTTAGACTTTCCATTTTCCCAAAAAAACCCATTAAAAAAAAAAGGGAAGCAACTAAATAGAACGTAAGCATGGCAATCACACAAGTCAGATAATCAACAATTAATAAACAAAATAAATATTATAACAAGTGGAAATACCAACTGAAGTATAAGCATGTTAGGCACATGTATCAGGTAGAAATACTGAATGAACATCATAATTAAATGAAGTAACTGAACAAGAATATATCATGGCAAACTAAACAAGTCAACTGAACAGATAGCATAAGTTGAACCAAATTCTAGCATCAAACGGTAGCATGAACAGAAGTGTAAGAATTGCAGATCAACAAGTCGGGTAAACATTAATTACTATGCCGAACCAAAATCATAAGCAACAGAAAATACCAAACAAAATTACAAGCATGATAGTCACAAATAGCAGATGGAAATACTAAATAATAATCATAGCGCGGAAATAAGCGAGCGAAGGTATAACATGGTAAATGGATGAGTCAAATAATTACATACTAGCATGGCAACCGGATGAATCAAATAGTCACATAATAGCATGGTAAGCGGATAATCACATATTAGCATGGTGATAGATGAATCGGATAATCACATATTAGCATGGTAAGCGGATGGATCGATAATCATATAATAGCATAGTAAGCGGATGAAGTGGTAATATGAAGTATAAGTTTGATAGCCAACGAAATGGAATGAAAGTGTAAAAATCAAATGAACTAGAGTATAGTACGGTGTCGGATGAATCACATAAGGATCTTGAGTGAATGTGTAATCAAATGGAGAACTGGATAAAGTATGGCATAACAACAAATGAATAAGAATTTGAAGTCACATAGTCACAAAATCGAATCACGCCCACGAGCTCAAATACTAAAGGAGATAATCACATATCAAATCACATATCATAATCCGTCAAATCATAAGTGCACAAGGAGGGCCACCTCTCAGGTACCAAATGGAGTAGCTAGCTCCCAAATGTGAGGGGGTGTATTGCACACACTCACCACATCACCAAATCTGAACAAAATACCTAGGATGCATCCATACGCTCCTTGCAAAACAAATCAAATATACATATACCAGTTCGAGACTGTACATACATATTCATAATGGCCAAGTGATCACATATATCATATCATAACAAAAGGGAACGCCGTGGACTAATCACACCGCCACAAATATTGTCATGCAAATGGTGCATCAGTGATATGGTCATGGTACCTTCATGACTAGTTAGCTCGGGTAACTGAACAGAACGAATCATATCAAAGCATATCCATAATCATATCATATCCAAACAGATTATATCAACAGAACTGAATCATATCATAGCAAACGGATAGCAACGGATATCATAACAAATGCCATAACAAAACGGATAGCAGATTGAATGTCATAACGAACGGAATCATATCAAAGGATCATATCAAAGGAATCTTATCAAAGTCAAGGATCGAGAAGTCATAAGATCAAAATCCTTACTAAGAAAGGGTAGAATATCTGTACCTCAAACCGCAATTGAAACCATATCAGAAAACACAAGGATCGAAGTTACTCCTTCTTCGTGGAATCTACGAATTAATGATCGTGTTAAGAACCATTTCATAAGTTATTACTAGTTCAATACGATTATTGTTCAGATTGACATATTCAGGTTTTTCCTGGTATTTTTAGAAACTTCCCGTATTTAATAACTTTCCAAATTTAGTAACTTTCCAAATTTAGAAACTTTCCATATTTAGTAACTTTGGTAACTTTAGGTGATAATTCACAATTAATCAACTTAGGGTTCACAAATGAAGATAGGTTAACATATGACCAATTATATCATAATTATCACTTACGTACATTTTTTAGTCCAAACAAATCAAATGGTATGAATATCACAAAACCTTTAGCTTCTTAACAAATTATTAATTTTAGTATGTTTCAGCCTTCACTTTACGAATTTTTAAAACATACTTAGACAATTATTCAGAAGTCACTATAATTTACCCAGGTACTAAAACCTAAAACCAATGATCAAACTAAACAAAACCACCAACGATCATCCAAAGGTTTACACTACGATCACCAACCTTGATCACCCACGAATTTTCTGATTTCCTTGGATAAAATGGAGATGCCGCCTCTTTTGTTTTTTAGGGTTTATTTGAAAGGAGCGTATAAATGAAAAAAAAATGTGATATACGGTTTTGGGAGGGGAGAACAAATCTTGGGCTTATCTCAAACCAATTGTGAATAAGGGCTACAATTTTCGGTTATGGGCTTTAAAAGAAATGTATGGGAGTCCAAGTAATATGTTAACATGTAATATTCATTTAACATAAGGTTCCAAAATTTTTATAATCTTAGGTTATATTCATATATTGTATTTTTAATCATAACATAGGTTTAAAATTTAGGTTGTGTTCGTGTCAAATATTGATATATCAACTCGAAATTTTAGGTTGTTATGAACATTGTCCTTGACATTGTACGTATAATGCATACAATTGGCCATTACACTTATGGACAGGTGTTATCTTTGGTCACAATAGAAGCATTGATTGTTATCTTTTTTTTCTTCCAACTCCCTTTGGGTTAATTGCTTCCTAACATGATAAGTAGATCATGTATTTTAGGATGGTGGCAGTGCTAAAATAGGAGGTCTTGGTACATAACCTTGTGGCCTATTATTAACATTACCATTAGTTTGAAACTTAGAGTTATTGTAAGGGGTATATTGAGGCCTAGGCTACTGTGGCTTCTTGCATTTTGGCTAAACAAGTAACATCTTTCATGGTTTTGGACTTAAACATTCTCAAATGCAACCCGGTTTCACTTTTTAACCCCCTATAAATAAGCTAAAAGCTTGTGGTTTAGTCAATTCCACCTTGTTAAGCAACATTTCAAATTTGTCTAGATACCTTTGCACATCCCCATTTCGTTTCAAAATGTTGGTGAAACATTGAATAAGGCTCGATTATGTTTTAAGTATGACAAATAAAACTTCGCAACACATAAAATCACAAATGATAGCCAAAATCCGAACTAGAGCATAGCTGGTCTTGACGTGTCAGCACACCAGCAGAGCGTCAAGCTTCTGTTTGGTTCGGGTCGATTTTTGAAAGTCGGCTTTTCTCTTACCCCAAAAAATGTGGTTATTTCATTAAAAGTATGTATATCATAATTAAGTAATTAGGTAAACTCGAAAAAAGGTTTAGACTTAGAGAGATACCAAAACAAGTCCTCCTGATTTACAAAACGCCAACTCAAAACGATTTACCAATTCCTCTAGCCAAGGCCAAAACACTTTTTTCAAACCTACGACATTCATACTTTCAATATATCATCAAATGAAAGTATTCATATGACCATAATCCGTGCGAACGTCTTCTCTAATCACGTAACATGTTTACTGATAAGGATTTAAAACATACATTTTTAGGGGGTCATTTATGCCCTAAATCATTACATTTAATATCCATTACTGCTTAATATCATTTCTTTTCACATTTTAGGTCTTTTGGAAACAAAATGCTGGAATGAAGCATTTTTGGACAAAAAAGAGCGAAAACATGAAGAAAATGACAAAGTCAAGAAAACAAGGCATTTACAGAAGCCTGACGGCGTCCCAACTCAAAGGGCGACGTCGTCGCTTACAGGATTTCCCAAAAACTCTCAAGAAACGGCTCAGAACTTATTTTGGTCTTAATAAGTGACGGCGTCACGCCTTATTTCAGAAGGCCGTCACTCTTTCATTTTACACCGGACGACCAAGACTTTCCCAAGATGACGTCCAGAAGCAACCCAGGCGGCATCACTACTTTCTTCCTGACGTCATCCTACTAATGACTTGGCAAAGACGAAACCCTAATAACGGCGATCAGACGGCGTCACCATCAAAAGGCGACGTCGTCGCGAATGTAAATTCTATATATAGACTTTGAATTTTCTGTATTTGGTGTGCTTTATTTTGGAGAGCAAACCCTAGTTCGTTTGAGGTCCGATTCGGACAGTACTTTAGGGTTCCAAACCCTCTTTTACACTTAAAGATAAGTTTGTTTATCCAATCTATCACCATGTTTACATTGGAAAATTTAGTGCACTTGTGGGATTAGTTCACACCGGTTTTGGGTTGGAGGGTGCGGTGTACACCCATGAGGTCCTGAACACCACGACTCGACTCAATAGTGGTTTGTCTTGCTAGTGTATTGGTTACTCGATAGTGTAGTGGCGATGGTTCCTCTTGGTAGTGTTATGGTTCCTGGCGGTAGTATATGGTTCCTGCCGCTAGTGTAATGGTTCCTCTTGGTAGTGTTGCGGTAATTATTTTGTAACAACTTTGACTCATTCAATTGGTCATATGACCGCTTTATGACCACGTTTAATTGGTCATGTAACCACTATTTCTATGATTATGGAGGTTTATTATGGGTGATTAATTGGCGTTAATCACACATAATGTCCATTGATTAGTGTTGAGTGTTCTCTACTATAAATAGAGAGTGACATCTTGACGAATACACATTTGAAAAAACATATCGATATCGGAGAAACAAACATAAAGCTAAACACTTATAAGCGCAAGGGTTATTGAATTGTGCCTAATTCTATAACTAACATTTGGTCTTATCCCAGTAGATATTCATGTAACCCGGGCATTAGGGTCGAATAGTTTACTTTGGAAAGTGATTACACGATTCAAGTGATATCCGGTAACCACCTAGTGGTATTTGCGTTACTCTTGATTGTCTTAACCACATCAGGAGATACACACCAACAGTTTCATCTATGTTTGATTGTTTGTTTGTGTTCTTGCTTATCTGTCACGAGAAACTAAATTAATTAGTGTTTGCTTAGATCCAATGAACCTAGTTATTGATTATTGTTATGTTATCTCTTTTTCTAATTGGTAGACGCTAGAATAAGAAAAACTGACTTCTTCTTTAATTGTTGCGAGCCTGAACGTCCTAAATGGCAAAAGCCTTAGAGTGCACTTTAGGCTATCATTGTGTTTATTGCGTGAGTTGTAGCTTAAGGATAATAGGATATTCAGGAGAGATACCTCGGTACTTGGCGATCCCGGGTGTTCTAGAGGAGAGTTACGATTCATAGAATTGGGGAATTAGGCACCACTCTATGACTAACACGGAGTACAATGCATCAATTAGGATAAGGATGTGACAATTCAACCGACCAATAAAAGATAACTAGAGAGTAAGAAAATCTAAGTGAACACGCTTTTAATTATCATAAGAACACACTCATACAATCCATAGTTTTTACTTCTATTTAGTTTAATTAGTTTTAACTTAATTTGTTTAGTAGTTTAAATTGGTAAATTACCAAACCCCTACTCTTCAAACCCTGATATTTTACTCGCTTTCATAAAAAATATAAAAAGAATCATCGTCACCCCACCTTTTCATCATACATCTCTACTAGCATCTCTATTCCCCTAGAGAATGATCAACCCTCTATGATTGCCCATACTACACTGCAACGATTAGGTACAATGCCTAGTGGGTTGTAAAGCTTGCTCGCGGAAAAGGAAGTCTCTTTACTCTCTTATTGGTCAAACTAAGTCAAGGTCTCTTTGCGTAAATGCATCTTTCCCTTTATGGGAAGTGCTTTACTTGTAGTGCAAAGCACATAGCTTGTTTGCATTAAGATTATTATTGAATATGTCAAGTGTTGCTTAATCATGTATTATGCATTTGATTATTTGAGTTTCGATTATTTGAAAGTGTGAGTATTCTTTGTCTTTTATTCTCCAACAAACAAATGTTTTACATACTCCCACATAAAAATTTCTAAACTCCAACTTTCTCTACACACCACATTTACTCTACATATCATTCAGTTCATCACATTCATTCACACATCTCATTAAACATTTTCGAATCAGTCTTATGATTTGAACCATAATTCTATATGATCACTTTAATTCCTTCACACTCCCATAAACATTTCCAATCATGATATTGTCTCACTAGACATTATATCATATCACACCTTAAACATTCTTCTTCTTCCTCTTCTAAGCCTTATCACTACTTCATCAAACCTTCACCACACAATACCCTCTCTACAAGCTTGAGTTTGAATTTAAAATTGCCAACTTACCCCTCTTACACACATTACCATCTTTACACTCCATCATCTCACAACCCTCAACAACAATATCCAAACAATACTTGTTTATTCAAGCTTGTCCACCTCTTCCCAACATAGGCTCCTAAGTGTCATATCCATCCCACTTTACAACTCACTCACTTACACACTTTCTCAACATTCAAATTTGAATTTTGAATTTCAATTTCCCCCTCTCAACATCCACACTTCCTTTCCAATTTTAGAATATCCAAAGAATATTTCATCCTATCTTGACCCATGCCAACCCATCTTAGGGGTTGTTTGATAAAATAATATGATTTAGTGCTAAGTGAATCAACATGCTAAATGATTCAAAGACACTGAATGAATATGATTCAGAATGAAAATGATTATCAGATAAAATTTTTACTTTAATTAATTTAACATCCAATCAACTTTTTTGTTTCATAAATGTTTCAAGTCAAAATATATTTAATTTGCAAAAATGATATAAAGAAATGCTTGATGAAACAAATAAAATGGATTATATTTTATATTATCTTATCCGAAATGCAATAACATAAAGATATGTGTAAAATTCTTTTCGTGATGAAACATAAACAAAATATTAGTTCCAATTCTAAAAAAAAAGTAATCAAATAAAAAAAAAAAAAAACATGAATTGTGAAGTGCCATGTATAGTTTTGTTGAATTAATAGAGCTACTGAATGGCATAGCTAACCTTCATGTATAGGCCATTCATTACTAAACTAATTCATGTAGCGCCACTTTTTTCTCCACCAAATAATATCTCCTCTAGCGAAATAGGAAGAAGGTTCTGAGTCATCCCATTAAGCTACTTTCAAATACCCCCTTACTCAATAATGGTTAAGTTCCTAACCTTACTTCTCATACACTCAACCCTCTTACATAATATTTGAATTTGAATTTCAAATATCCCTTTCCCTTCCATCACTTTAGGATATTCCCTTACGACATATTTTGTTGGGGGAATGAGCCCAAATAAAGGGAAATGAATTCATTTCCCTTGTTTGGTAACCCAGTGAAATAGAAAAGCGGAGATTTGCAATTCCTACAGTGTTTTGTTACACACAATCCTAATTCTTTGAATTCATTTACTTTTTGAGTGGAAAACAATTCTCTACATATGAAGGCTATAAAAGTACATCATGTGACTATCATATGATATAAAAAAATTCACAAAACACATTTTAAAGTTTCAAACCCATCATTTAATAATGAATAAGTACAAGGTTCTTTTTTTTTGGGTCAAAAGAATTTGAGGAATATAACTCGAAATTGGAAATTGGTTGATAAATTTTAATGACGATGACGTTTTTGGGGCTATTTTCCTTTCACAGATATCTCAAATTTTTTATTTGCCATAATGACTATTTGAAGTCCTGTATTGTTTTCATGAAAAAATATGTGAGTTTTGTTCATTTCTCGGTTGAAGTCTCTGTTATTACCAAATAGTGTAATCAATCTTAATTCTCTACTGATTTCAATTCTTTTACTTATTTCATTTCTATGAATTTCCCTCTACCAAACGTGCCCTTAGATATTCCTTATGCCAACTATCTTAACCAATCTCACACTCAACCTCCAGCAACTAGTTTTTGAATTTGAATTTAAAATATAGGAGACAAAATTTTTATCTAATATGCATTGTCTACTGATTCTTCTTTTTCTCTTTGAAAATGGACAAACATCCCAACTATCTTTTAAACACTTCACAAATTATTTTTTAACATTTGGCTAATTGAGTTGGTTGACCTTATAACACTTTGAGTGTTAGAATAATATTGGAAAGGTCAAAAGTGAAGTGCACTTGGGGGTTTAACAAGACGGGATAAGTATAAATCAAGTCTGGACCAAACAGTGGTTTGGCGCGCTGCTGACGCGCCCGCCAGGAAATTGTTTTCCCAAGACTTGGTCTATAAATAACCACTCTTGTCTTAGGAATTCTTCACCTCTTACCATTCATTATTTATCTCTTATTTCTTCTTTCTAACCCTCTAAGTCTACCAATATTCTTGTGTTCTAATCTCATCTCTTATCATCTTTGAAATAACACATCTCCGCAAGAGAAGATTCACAAGAATCTAATCCACTCTTGTGAATTGTAGCGAGTGTATTCTTCTTTATACCCTTTCTATTAGAATCGAGTCTCTAGGTTAGGTTAGGACTTGGTTTGAACAATCAACTATCATCCATTCAATTTGGTTGTAAAAAGTCTTGTAACTTTTTGGTCAAGCCTAGATCGTGTGTTGATCTAGTTGGGTTTGATACTTCTGGGGGGAAGTTCTTAGTGGTCTTAGTGGTTAAGTCAAATTTCAAGATTCTTTTGGGTGGTTTCCGAGGGCGGAATACCGTTGGGAGTAGCTCTTCTTAGTGAGTGCCGGTCTTTGTACATATCGATGGAGTGGAGTTGTAACGATTTGTAATCCACTATAAGGATTATACTAGAGTAATATTATCGGTGTCGTGGATTCGCAACTGGATGTATGGATGATATAAACCCCCATCCTGAACAAGTATATATTGTGATGTTAATCTCTCTCTCTCTCTCTCTCTCTCTCTCTCTCTCTCTAGGTTGTGTTGTTGTTTGATTGATTCACCACTCGGGCTCTTTGAGACTTGAAGTTGATAAACTTCGAAGAAGTCGAAAAGACTGTATTTACCCCCTTCTACGGTTCTACATAAAATTTTCAATTCTACCATGTGATCAACACCAAAATCTCCAAATCTACTCAATATCTCATATTCATACAAAGCCCAAGGAACCTATTCTTTTTAACAAATTATAAATGCTAAATCAAAGCTTTGTCAAACAAGTGCATTCAACTAACCTCAATCTTTGATGATCGTTGACTTGATCAATGACAAAGAACTGTTGCACCCTTAATAGCCATCCCTTGACATCATCTCCATTAAACTTTAAGAACTCCAATCTAGTAAGCCTTCCACAGGGATAGTGTTGGTGGTTATGACCATTAACATTCATGATTCCATGGTGGATATTGTGACAATTGTCATTATTGTAACCATGCACATCCTCTTGATGAGCATTTCCACCATTTTAACATTGATTACTATTTCCGTCACCACCATTGATCTTATCCAATTTAGCAGTAACATATTCTTGAAAGATACACAATCCATTCACCTTTTCATTCAAACTCTTGGATAGCTGTCACAATTCAGGTAGAGTTTGCGTTTCAACATTGCTAGACTCACTGCTTTGCTTTTGAGCATTTGATATTCTGGTTATCATCACCATGGTTAACTATGACTAATTCGGATTCTATTTAGCAATAGTTACAACCATTAACCATTCTTGATCACCTTTAACCAAACATCGTTGATCATAGGTTCACGAATAGAGAATTTAACCACTAATAGGCTATTCACGTGATCGCTATGAGTGTTAAACACGTGACCTTATTGAGTTTAAGAATGACAAAAAACAGTGTCACAAAAAAACAAATTTTGCCGGAAAACTACAACTTTGTCAAGAAACGTAACTAACCAATCAAGAACTTCAACTGACTCAACCAATGACACATTTAACATGTTTTTTTGAATGGAAAATTAAAAAGGTTTGAATTTAGTACATATTTGAGATTAGACGCGAAAATGTAAAGAATGAAAATGAAGGAATAATATGATTTGATTATTACAATAACTGAATCTTGTTGCCAAGATCAGAACTCTGATACCACTTGATAACAGTTGAACTAGATTTCACAATGAAATGAAGAACACTAATCACAAACATTACGGAATTCAATGAACAAGAATGAAAATCCAAAATTATTTGTTATATAATGATGAATCGATAGTTTGTTACAGACTGAAAGAGAATTGTTACAACAAAATTGGTTTCATTTCATTTTTTATTTTATTCAATTTCATTTTTTATTTTATTCAATTTTGTTGTAACCAACTTTATTGAATATACATCTCAACAAAATTGTTATATACATCTCAACAAAATTGAATAAAATAAAAAATGAAATGATGAGATGTATGCTTTTTTGTAAAAGATTGGTTATCAGATACACATAAACCATGCACTATATGGATCGAATATGATGAAGTCTAGAGAGAGAAAGTAGAGAAATGGGAACTTCTAGTGAGAGAAAGTGAAAGTATATTATGAAGCTCTAACCCTATACCTTGGAGGGTAGAGGGTATTTATAGTTTTTACAAAATACGCCACCTACGGGCTGTGGATCAGGCATACAGTGGGTAAAGACCCGTCCGTCCTCCACTGTGTTATTTAACTAACTAGTTACTAATGACTAAACGTCTAAGACTACGAACTTTCTAGTGCTAACAAATACCCGAGGTGACCGAGTCTTTAACTTACGGATTTACTAAATCATAACAATTTCCTCCTAAGGGAGGTCACCTCTTTTAAATACATTTTGAGTTCTAGAATTCTATTACAAGTTCTTGTTCTTCAACCTCGTAGTCTTTGATTTTTCAAAGTCCGCAATCTTTGTACTTCAGTGGTAATATTTTATTGTTCTATGACTTGGTGATTCTTTGAGCTTGCTTTGAGATCATCAGCCACAACGCAAATCTCTGGATCATCCTCTGTTGTATCGCCTTCATGTGATATTGTGAATTCTGGACTGACATGCTCACACTTTGTTGGATCATGTTATTTTACATCAGAGTTGCGAAATCATTGCTTAAGGTCTTTAGGTTATCATGATTTCTTAAAACGTGAGTGTGATGTATAATCATGTGGTTATGGATTGACTTCTCAATTTCGATCACCTGCAACCGACAGATGTTCCTGCAAACAATAGTTAGCAATAAAACACACAAAAGTGTCTTTGTTCACTTTCGTTGAATAGGGTTGCAAGAACCATGGTTCATCGTTGATCAATATAAATACTGCCTGTGATCAGCTAGAATTCCTAAGAATCTTCTTGACAGGGTTTCGCAGCTTGAGCTAGCCGTTCTCAAACCGGAGCGTCCCAAAGTAGACAATTTGAAGTGAGTGAACCAGCAAATTGAGATTCACTGATTGATGAGAAATTGATTTGAAAAATAATCGCGTATTGCTGAAGAGAGAGTTTTTGCAATACGATGAAAGTTTTATGAGAAAACTCAAGTTTCAATCATAAATACTTTTGTTTGAAAAATTAACGCGCAGTCGATGTGCTAGAGAAAGAATTGTAGCGCACATCGAAAGGTTATTCAAAAGCATGAGTCAATCCATTTCACGGAACAAGGTTGATTCAAGTGAATCGCCCCATCTTTTCATTCTAGTTGTCACAAGTTTGATCCATGAAGGATCTCACATGTCACCCACCAAGAGCTTCTTTGATGTTGGCTCTAGAAGGATTTACATCTTCATTGTGAATACTTTACATATCACTCGGATGTTCTGGCTATACCACAAGATAATGCGTAGGACTCTCAATATATATTTTCTTACTTTTCACATTGTGTGAAGCAGCAAGTCTTCATGAAAGTTTGTCCTAATGATATTTATGGATGATCTCTTGGCTCTAGACACAATAGTGCACTTTGGTTTCCTATTCGGAGACTAGGGAGAGGGTCTCCTTTTTCAATATCAACCATCTCTAAGAGAAAGCCGATAGATTATGTAGGTTCCCCATGAGAATGAAACAAGTCCTCTTAAGAGAACTTGAGTAGCTGGGAATTTTAGTGCAGTGTGTCACTGGGTCCATGACGTCTTTTCTTCAATACCGACATTACTTTAGTAACCATCAGTAGCATATGTATTGAACCCGGTTTCTGCCCTAAGGTTGAGTATTTTGAAGGCTATTTCTTTTCACCCTTTCACTTTTCATTTCTTTTTCATTCTTCAACCCCTTCAGTGCTTACCGAGACTTCATTACTAGAACCTTGTTGGGTTTGTTCCAGTGCTAGCTCTATCTCAGTCGGCATTCTTCCCTTATTCTCACGTTTCTCCTTTTTTCATCATACCTAAGGACTTATACACTATCTAATGGATTGTCCCTGGGTAGATCCCTCCGGCTCTGGTGGGATCGTGGGAACTAATACCTAACCTTACCATCCTTATAACTCTAATAAAGTAAATGCAAGGTCGGTCTTTGGTGTTCCTCCACAATTGCCATTGAAAACCAATTTGAAAAAAACCAATCAAGGTAGTTGTGATAGAATCAAATCATTTTGTACCTTAATTGTTTTTAATCTTTTATAAATGCTCCCCCTCAACATTGCATCGGTACTTGAAATCATTTAGCACAAGGAGGAAGGAGTGCTTGTGTGACAACCCGTACTTTCAGGTCATTCCTCGACACGATTCACGTCTCATTATTTCAACATTTTTAGTAAACTTGGTTTACTTGTTTCAAATTCGCGTAACCTTGGAGGTTTAGCGGCGAATTCATGATCATGATATCACGTACACTTCATATGGACTATGATTAGTCTACATTTCATTGACATCATGTGCATTTCATTAGTACATTCACGACATTTCATTTCACCCTTCAACGCGTAATTGTTATGTTTAATAATTTTTATCGCGTGAGTTTTTATTTTGATATTTAACGTTACTTTCAAAATGATCCGAGGTATTTTTAAACTCACATTTAGTTTATAAAAACTATATTTTTAGTTTTCCTAGTGTTTCACATTTATTTGGTATTTTAATCGTTAACGTTTAATTATTCGTCGTTTTTCTTAAAACTTACGATAATTATTTTATCACCCGATTTTCACAAGGAAAGTATTTTTACAATTTTATCAACTCATTACATTATATTTTGATCTAATAAAACTTACTTGTACCAAAATTATACCTTTTACCTTACAAGTCACAATTTCTTACCTTTTCTTACAAAATAAAACAAATTAATTCACAAATAATGCAAGTAAATGATTTAAAAAAAAAAAAAAGATATATTGGAAGACAAACCCTCCCCAAAATCCGGCCAAGGGGGAGGGTAAGCCTTAAATGATGTATGGTTGTGTTAGAAAATGTTTCTATCTTACTTAAAGTCTTATACAATAATTCACTTCATTCATTTTCTCATAGTTGTAAGGTGTAAACAAATTTTCCTCTCTTCTTTTGTTCACTAAGAACCGGCCACTATACATAGCTCCAAGGGATCAAAAATTTTTGGCAAGATCAAGTGTATTTCAACCTAGTTTATATCCTTTTCATGGTTTTGAAATAAAAACCAAGGATATTTAAGATAAACCTTTGTTACCTACACCTCTTCACTTGCACTAGTAAGCATATTCTTGTCATTTTTAAGTTTCCTTATCATTTTTATATGTTCCTTTTCATTTTTGGAGCTTATATGCATGTTATGTAGTTTATACCATTTATTACATGATTTTAGAGGTTTATATATTTATAGTCATCCTATAATTATTCCCAAGTTATTCTTTGATCTTGATGGTGATTAGGAACCCATGACACCCTAAGAAGGTGTATGGTAGGATTAGATTAGCTTTGGAGTTGATTTGAAGGGATTAGAATAGGTTTTGTCCGAGAAAAACTATTTTCGTAAACTATATATTACGTTCTGTCCTTAAAATGAAATTCTGGAAAACCCACTGATGGTACGACCTTTTGGCCATGATAATTAGAAAATATACTTTAAAAGCGAATCCGTGGCCGCTTGAGCGGATAAAAGCGGAGTTATAACGAAGCCGTGGTGAATTTTTAAAGTTTGACGACGAAACTTATTATTTTCCGAAAAGGACAGCATGCGTTTTGTATATTTCGGGTCAAAACGAGCCTTAAGCTTCACAAATTATTTCGACTAGTCAAAAATATATTAGTTTACTTGATACGAAGCTAAGGACATATTTTACGTGAAAGCAGTTTAAAGCGACAAATATATGGCCATTTCATAAAGTTGCCGTAAATATTAATTTCGAAAATTATATTATTTTTGACGTAACAAGTATTTCATTAGCTCTATCGTCCATGTTTGCGGCGGTTTTTAACTATGATGCAAAACTTTTTATAACAAAGTGTCTTCTAGTAAAATCAAGTTCATCGGCCATATTTTCAAAAAAAAGCCGTTTGTCAAGCGGAGTTATGGTTATTTATTTACTGGATGTTCAAACATTGGTCAAACTCATTTTCCGCACACAATTCACAAAAACCACCATCTTTAGCCTTGGATATCTTTATGATCGAGACCTTTTGAGCGAAAACTCCTGAACTGAAACTTTTAGATATCGATACAAACTTTCCAAAACCGTCGAGTTCGTTCTCTAACGATCGGCGTACACCGTTCTCGACCACTTTTAGGAGCCATTTTGTTGATTTCATGGTTTTCCGACGACATTGTTTTCTGACGAAAATGGTAATTTCACCAAAAATCATTATAAAACCATTGTAGGATGACATTTTGACGTAAAACATGTAAAGTCATTTTTGATTGGTCGAGGCGTCAAAAGAGTATTTTAAACGACGGTAATATTTTCAAAACTCGTAAATGGTATAAATAACATCTGAAGTGCATGCATAGCATTACATTGCAATTCATGACATATCATATCATTGATAATAGGTCCCGGTTGGCGCATTACATTATAAACCTCGGTGTACTCACTTTTGCCGTTATTCCGGTTTATCAAGTGAGTTCCATAGCCCCTTTTCTTGTTTTAATCTTGTTATTAAACTCTTTGGGGAGATACATGCTCAATAATGTTTATTGCATTCATGACTATTTGCAAATTACATGTTTAGCGAATTGAAATGCTTAGTCATGCGTAGTAATGATTTGGCCATCGTAGTATTTACATGGTACATTCATTGGACTGATGGTCTTGGTATATTCATTGGGTGATGGTCTTGGTACATTCATTGGGTGATGGTCTTGGTATATTCATTGGGTGATGGTCTTGGTACATTCAATGAACGATGGTCTTGGTATAATTAGGTCAAGAAAACATCGATACATTAAGTCATGCACTATTATGTGAATTCATTTGACGATTTACGTTTGAACACAAACTTTACACACTTTGGCGTTGGGTTGTGAACACAGAGTTGCAAGTTTTGTATGGGCGGGACTTGGGCCGGTGGATTTACAATGCCTTTGCTACATAAGCGATTTTGAAAGACTTTACATTTCAACGATTTACAATGCCTTTGCGGCATAAATGATTTTGAAAGGCTTTACATTTCAAAACAAACTCTATGAACTCACTCAACCTTTGTGTTGACACTTTTAGCATGTTTTTATCTCGGTATCTAAGGCATTCACTTCATGGCATGCATTTGGACACATCATGGAGTCGTGGTGACGACGTCTCACTGGGTTTTATGTACTCTAAAACATCGTTTGAATTGTAACAAACTTATTTCCGCACAAGTTGATTTACATTTGGGACCTACTTTGTAAACTCGATTATTTTATTAAATCAAGCGATGTATTTTCCAAACGACACTTTAGGTCGTTCAATATAACGTGATGTGGTGCTATGACGGTCATTGCCCCGAATTCCATTCCGCGCAAAGCAGTAAATTGGGGTGTGACGACTTGCTTGAGTATAAAACAATCACCATTTTATCAGATTTGATATTTAAATCGCAATCCCAAAACAATCACCATTTTATCAGATTTGATATTTAAATCACAATCTCTCCCCCGATCAAAAATTTCAAACCTTTTGAGATTTGTGATCGAAATTGATTTAAATAATTTAGGGAAAGATGTGGCTCTATTTTAACATTTTACTGATAAGGAACATTTTTACCGCTCCCCCTTAATTTATGAGAGAGAGTGTTAGTGTCAGGAATGATAATTTTGAGAGTTCTTTTAAAATATTTCATTTGAGCCAATTGTGTTCTTTTCACAAGATTTCAAATATATGAGTGTATAATGTGTTGCTGAAAGTTCTACCCATCAAAACGAAAGATCATACCCATCATAACCTGACATATAACACCAAAACTTTATTCACCACTTTATAATGTACAAATGGACTCATTTCATGACATATTGTTTGAAAATGTGAAATTTCAAATCACTCTCCCCCTCAATCGATGACCCAAGTCATAGATTGAGTGATAAAAATTTATGAAAAAATAAGTCCGATTGATTTTTAAAAATTTTAGTCCGATTCTTTTTCAAACAAATTTATCACCATGTACTATACAAATATTTTCCTAAAGAATCTTAGAATGAAAAACATATGCATAGGAACATCAGTCTTTTTGGCAACGTGCTTTCCTCATTTTGTTTTTGGGATAAGTGCTCGATATTTATAAAAATCAATTTTGCGCAGCACTTTCCGAAAAAACGGGTTGCATATCTGAAATAATATCAAACCATTTTTTAAGTGCGGGTTACAGTCTGAAATAACTGCAAGCCATTGTTTAAGCGCGGGTTACATTCTGAAGTAACTGTAAACCATTTATGTAGGCATGTTTTGAAAAATATTTGAACTTCTGCTCGAACTTCATCTAAAACCCTGTGTCATTATTGAATGACATTTCTAGGATTGTGGATGTTATCGATATCAAAAGACATGCCTTGAGAAAAACAATATTTTTGAAATTTTTTGATATTTCAAAATTTTCATGGGTTTTTGTTGGTTTTATATTTTTGTATTTTGCTTTTTGAAAAATATGTACAAATAATTGGTGAAGCAACACCTTTACTTCTCATTCTCATCCTGAAGAAGTTTGAGCGTTTTCGGCTGCAGACTCTTCATGCCAAGTCGCGGGAGGATAAACTGAAACCGATCTCTTGGAAGAGCTTTGGTGAAGATGTCTGCCAACTGATACTCAGTCCTTACAAAGTAGAGTTCAACCACACCTTTCTCTACTTGTTCCCTGATGAAGTGATGTTGAATGTCAATGTGCTTTGATCTTAAGTGTTGGACATTGTGGCAGCAGAGAGCGATGGCACTTTTGTTGTCACAGTACAAAGGAATTTTGTTGAATACAAAGCCATAGTCAGATAGTTAGGATCACATCCATAAGATTTGAGCACAACATGATGACATGGAAATGTTTTCAGCCTCTGTAGAAGATATAGAAGTACTCATTTGCTTCTTTGACGACCAACTCACTAATTTGTCACCCAAAAATTGAGCACCTCTTGACGTACTTCGACGTGTATCTTGACACCACTGCATGGTCGACATCTGCATAGGTCGTTAGTGCCATGGCGGTGTCCTTCGGATACCAAAGACCCATGTTAATGGTTCCTTGGAGATACCGAAGACTGTTTAAGCGCTTCAAGGTGCTTCTTAGTAGGCTTAGCACGGTAGCGAGCACACATGCATCTGTGACGAATATCGGGTCTCGGCGGTGAGATACATCAAGGATACAATCATACTACGATATTTAGTTTGATCAACCGGGATCCCAGAGAGGTCCTCATCTAGTTTAGTTCTCTCCAGCATGGGAGTGTCAACAGGGTCACTAGAATCAAATCTAAATTTCTTTAATATTTCATTAGCATATTTAGATTGATTTATGAAGATGCCTCCGGGACTTTGAGAAATTTGTAATCCTAAGTAAAATGACATTTTTCCTATCATTGATATTTGAAATTTAGAACCCATCTCTTTAGAAAAACGGTCACATTCATTTGGGTCGGTCGAGGCAAAGATAATATCATCAACATATATTTGAACATGAATTAAATGTTTTCCTGACTTCCGAGTGAGCAGTGTGGGTTCAACCGCGCCTTTGTAGAATCCATTAGCTAAAAGGAACTTTGAAAAAGTATCATACCATGCCCTAGGAGCCTGCTTCAAGCCATAGAGGGCCTTTTTCAAGCGGTAGACATGGGTAGGATGCTTGGGATTCACAAATCCTTGGGTTGACTAACATAGACCACTTCTTTGAGATCGCCATTAAGAAAAGCGGTCTTTACATCCATTTGGTAGACTATCATATTCTTCTTTGGCAGCATTAGCAAGGAAGATTACGATAGCCACAATTCATGCAACCGAGCAAATGATTCCTCAAAGTCAATACCTCCTCTTGTCGATATCCTTTAGCAACAAGTCTCGCCTTATTCTTCAGAACGTCACCATGTTCATCAAGTTTTACCTTAGAGTCCATTTGAGAGTGATAATCATAGCAAAATCTGAAGGTGGCACTAATTCCCGTACATCAAGTCGATCGAACTCGTGAAGTTCCTCTTGTATAGTATTAAACCAGTTGTCCTCACACATTCCAGTCTTGACTTCTTTTGGTTCGATCTTGGATTGTACAGAGTTGAAGAAGCACTATAAGGCATCACTGGCAAGTTGCTTTCTAGTAGATACCGGATGAGAAGGATTCCCAATGATGTTATCCAATGGATGATCATGTGTCCATTTTCTGAGATGTTTATGTGGTTGAGGATAAGAACTGAAGTAGCAGAGTTAGGATCCCCTGGTGAAGATACCTCTGGAGTGGGTTCAAGGGCAAATATAATTTCAAATGGAGCATCTTCGGGAGTAGCAAAGGGGTTATCTCCAAGAGAATTATCAACTACATTTCCTTGATGTACTGAAGACGATTGAGGATTCGATGATGATGGTGAATGGTCAGCAGATGGAGCTTCTTGTGTTATGGAAATTGAGACCGATGGACCATTCGAAATGGTTGGTGTAAGCAGCATCAGCTGGTGGTGCAAGAGTATCATCAGTTGTAGGCTCAAAGTATTCATCAAACATCGGATCAAATAGAATCTTCAAATCTTCTTCTGAGGGAGGTACATAAGGAGTTGTAGGTGTGGGATTCTGTACAAGACCATAACTAATTGGTCCAGGTGTCAAAAGTTGAGGTATGGGTCTAGAACTGGAGTGTCCAGGAGCCATTTTCTCAGTCAGCTCATCAAACGTAACATGAATAGTTTTCATAATATCTCGGGTTCTTTTGTTGTAGATTCGGTAACCCTTCCGATCGGGTGCATAACGAACAAAAATCCAATATTAGCTTTAGCTTTCAACTTTCCCAGATCTTGACCATCATTGGTTGGATAGCATAAAGCCCCAAACACACATAGAAACGAGAGATCCGGTTTTCTGTTGTGCACTAGTTCATATGGAGTTTTTCCATGAAGAGTATGTATTAGGGATTGGTTTTGAGTATAACAAGCAGTGGCAATGGCTTCCGCCCAGAGAAATATTGAAGCCTTTGAGAATATTAGCATAGTCCGAGCAGCTTCCACAAGAGTACGGTTATGCCTTTCAAACAACACCGTTCTGCTTAGGAGTGCGTGGAACACTTTCTGGTGACTAATCCCAATGCTTTCATAAAACTGAATGAGCTGTTTGTTCACAAATTAGTTTCATTGTCTGTTCGAATAATTCTGACAGTTTTGTTAAGCCTAACCCGCAATTTTTTGATAAGCTTAATGATAACCTCGGGAGTTTCATCCTTGATTCTCAAAAACTTTACCCAAGTGAACCGAGAGTAATCGTCAACAACAACTAGCACATACTTCTTCCTATTGATACTTTGTACTCTCATGGGTCCGCATAGATCCATGTGAAGGGTATGAAGAATTTTCATGATAATATTGGCAGGTTTGGGTTTATGGGCATACTTTTTGCTTTTGCCCAGTTGGCAAGCAGAACAAAGGTAATCTTTTTCATATTTTAACCGGGGTGAACCTCTCACAAGGTCCTTTCTAGTAAGATCATTTATGGTACCAAAGTTTAAGTGATTGAGTCGACGGTGCCATAACCATGATTTATTCTTTGAAGCCTTTGATAACAAGCAAATAGGAGAAGACTTCATCATGTCTTTTATAAAGATGGTATACAAGTTTGTGCCACGAGATTCCTTAAGAAGATCAGCACCATCTAATTCTCTAACAAAGCATGTGTATTTTTTGAAGGCTGCTTCGAGATCAGAATCACAAAATTGACCAATAGAGAACAGATTGTGCCCAAGTCCTTCCACATAGTATACTTGGGAGATAACATCACAAAAACATAATCTCCATAACTCATAATAGCCCCAAATGATCATTCCCAAATCTAACGATCCGGTGAACTTATTCACGAAGTTCTTAAGCGTAGCGATCCAATCATATGTTTTGAGCGACTAAATCAAAATACCAAGGGACGATTTATACGACCGCATTTGAAAAGACAAGAATGGATAATGAAGCGGTGGATCCAAATGAGAATATGGGGTCCGATTGGTTAGTACAAACAATCAGTAGACGCATGAAATTCCTAGATGCCATGATATTATTAGTGGGAGCGCACTAGTAGAAGCAGATGGACCTAGTCACGTCTTTGAGTTCCTAAAGGTATAATTCTACCGGTGGGCTTCCATTTCTTAAGCGGACACTAATCTAGACAATGAAGGACAAAGTTCACCAATTTTGAATTCTGACATGAGCTTCCACTGATAACCCACATTAATAAACTTTTTCCCTGTAGGTTTCCAAGATTGCCTAACCTGTGTTGCATTCCAAACTTTATCTACTGTGGATTTAAAATAATGCCTCAAATAAGACACAACATATTCATCATGATTACCAAAAATTAAACATTCATTACATGTTTTGCAATCGATAGTAAATTGGAATTAATTACGATGCTTATATAGCTAATACTAGAATCAACACGATTCAAATTGTTCAACTTAAACTTATTATTCCTAAGGTGGTCTTCTACTTTCTTCACTTGATCACTTTTAGCTCGCGAGGTCCTATCTTACTTTGTATTACCTTTAGGATTTGACCCGCTAGCTTGAGTGTCACTACTTACTCCTGTAGAAGTAACGACAGGAATATTAGTTTGTTTCATTACTTTTTGCATTTCTGGCCTAGAAGTGCTGGGCTCTGAGACTTTTGGCGGTACATCAAAGGTAACATGCTTGACCTTAGGCATGGAAGTGGGTGCAAGAAGTCTATTTCTCTTATTATCACTTTTAGGATAAGTGCCTATGACATATTCTAACATTTCTTGAGATTGATCGGTGTAAATGCAAGCATCGGCAAAATCACTATCTAGAGGCTTCTCTATTCTAGCGTCTTCAACAATCTCTCGAACAATATCTAGGCTATCGTTAAGGCGATTGAGATAGGATTGACACACAGTCTAATTATTCCTAAGAGGAGGGGGAATATACTTAACATTAATATTATACTTCTTACAAGCAGACACCTTTGGTAAAACATTATCACAACTAGTGATTGACATTTTCCCTTTTACTTGAGTCTTTAGATTCTCAATTTATTTCAGCAAAGAAGGTATCTTTTCATTGTTCTTGTCATGAGTGACCTTAATTGATCCATATAAATCTTTGAAATGTAGTTTAACTTTAGCATTTTCTGCTTGAAAACAATCATTTTCATGTTGTAATTCATTAATGATGTTTTGAAGGTGGACGTTCTGAGAATCTAAAGGCAATGGTATATGGAAGCCAACCACTTCACTCTTATTACCCTTCAATTGGGAAATTTGAGCTTTCAATTTTCAGATCGTGTTATAGTGAGCTTGAATATGTTCATCACGTGTGCTTATTTCAAAATATGCATCAAATTTAAGAGCATCCGAAGATGTCTTGGGATTTGAGGTTTTGATTCTTTCTTCTAGATGTTGATATTTTAATTGCAAATCAAGATATTCAACCTCTAATTTAGAAAAATGCCTGATCATGTTATCATGATCATCCTTTTGGATTTTTTCTTGCAATTTTGAATTCTTGGTTTCAAGCTCATTTACACGATCTTGGGAAACTTTAAATGCAATTGACAAATCATGAAATTGAGAAGCAGTTATGGCATAATTTGTGACAGTATAAAACACATCCTGGGCAATGCATCTGGCAATCAAATTCTCATTAACGATGTGAATATTCTTTCTCTCAATCTCATAGCTCTTAAGCTAATATGCATTATTTCTTGCCTCGTTTTCCATTTCATTAAACATTTTTTCATTTCTTTAACTTCTATATCTAAGGCCTTTTGAATACCCTCGAATTGTTCTTTCAATTGTTTAAAGAATGGAATAACCTCAGTAAGATAACACTCTTTTGTTTGCTCAAAACCCTTCTCCCCTTTAGTAATACCCGTTGGTGTGATTCTCTTCTTACATGTTTTATCAAAATCAGCAAATAGTTGGTAAATCACGTATATGCTAATTAAGGTTTTGCATTGAGTAGGAAGTGTTCTAGGCACTAAATGCATCGGTGTATTGGGAGGATACACCGTAGCCGCAGGTAATTTCCTAAGGGGAGGATTATTTTCAATAAGTTCTTGGGCCTTTCTCTTATCCATATCTAACTTCCAAAACACTTGTTCAGGGGTTAATTGAGGTTGAGGTTTGAACGTAGCTAAGAAATTTTCCTCAGAATAATTTGGAGCTTTGATATTTAATCTTTTCCCCACACATTTAGGTTCCTTCATTTTCTTATCCATTTTCTCTCTAGAGGCATTTTCTAACTTTATGTCCTCTTCAGTGTTCTGTGCACAAGTTGACTTTTGTTTGGGCTTAAAAATCTCACTACCATCATAATTCACTTCTTGAGCCTTGTTGCCTTGTACGTACAACTTGTTTTCAAGTTTGTTCTTTAAAGTTTTAAGGTTGGAAAATCATTTAGGAGTTTAGATTCTTTTTCTTTGAATTCCTGTTTAAGCGATTTTACATTTTCTTGAATTTTTTGTTTTTGCTTAACAGTTTGATTAAGTTTCTCTTGTAAGAAATTTAACTCTTGTTTTAATGTTTCTTCCCTTAAAATACATTTAGTGATCAATGTACGCATTAGGAAATCCATTTCCTGCTCATGTGTGGTCAGCTCAAATTTAGCACGCTGTTCATAGATGGCAACTTGATCCTTATAAATATTTAGCTTAGTGGTCAGGGAGTCATTAGGCACATATTCAGTGTACCCATTAAACACATAGTCATCATTAATGGTAGAAGATGGACCACTTGGTACAACAAGACTTTCATCTTGCTTCACATATTGCTCATATGGGATAACATTGCTATTTCCCATATTTATAATATCTAACTCAATGAATTTTATTGGTTGTACTTTGTTGGGAATCTTTTGCTCATCAACCATATCATATAGCTTTAGTACCTCTGATATGGTGAGCATCGGAGGGACCACTTGTTGAGGTGATGAAACCATGGGAGAAATATTAGCCATGAAAATAGTTTGTGTCATTGGTTCATCATCAACATCGAGTCGAAGGCATCACGATTGACAACCTAGAAGATGTTGGGATGGATTACGTGCCAAATCATACATTTGGTTGTTCATCCGCATCGATGATCGAGCGTGTTGGCATTCCCCTCAGCAAGAAAAAATAACTCCTCCTCATCCAACACAACTCCACTATCTTATGCCTGCATCAGCATCATCTTATCCCTAAAGTATTAAACATATTGTGGACGCTTAGGTTGAGTGCAGTTCCTAGCAATATATCCCACACCACCACAGTTGTAACACTTAATCGGTTTGCCTTGACCTTGAACCACTATCCCTCCTTTGTTCTGAGCCCCCACATAACCAGCTGCAACATTCCCTGTGTAACATTCCTTGGGTTTACATTTTGTCTTCCTTGCACATTCTGTACCACGACCCTTCCATCTTCCACTGTAGCTTGATTGTGTGGGTTAGATGGCGTCTAAGTGGTACATTGGTTTGGGAAGTGAGGTTCTATTGTTGAACCAATAGAGCAACTTGGTTCGAGAGGTTTTCAATCAACATGTCTATTGGGGTATATCCTGAGTCTGGTATAGTAATCTGATTCTGATTCTGGGAAGATGGTAAGACCTATGATGTTCGAGTGTTTAGATTCACATTAGAAACAAATGCAACTGAGTCATTTGTTGTACTTGTTGTTGTAGTTGGATTGAGTTTTTCCATGATCAAGCGGTCATATGTAGCATGCTTCTCATGTTGAAGTAAGTAAGCGTACAACTGCTCATAGTTCGTATTTCTCAATCCTTTGTTCGACTTTACTTGATATAAAACTGTTCCACTCGGGGTTCATGTTGTTTGTGAACTTGGAATTGAGTTGGATATTTGGCATAGTCATCTTAATATTCCTCATATCATTCGCAAGTTTGTGAAACCTCACATGGTACTCTGTAATACTCTCCCCTGGATTCATCTTGAAGTTCTCAAAGTCATCGTACAATTGTGACTCTCAATCTTCCTTTGTCAGTTCTGAGCCAGAAAGAAGCATCTTGACATTGTCCCAAACTGCTTTGGCTTGGGTGTTGTGATTAATCAGCTTGTAAATGTCCTTTGGTAGACCTTGAAGGATAATGTTGGAAGCTCTGATGTCAGCATCATATTTTTCTTCTCCTTATCATTGAGATCATCATAAGTCCTTGGTCATCCATTCCCGGTGACACTTCCATCTTCACGGTTTCTAGTTGATCTCTGGTGGTGCCCATCCGTGCGGACCTTCATCAATTGATTGAATGATGTTAAGACCATTCTCTTTGCCTAAGCAATACAATTGGATTCTCTGAGCCCAAGAGTCATAATCTGTTCTATCTAGCATAGGAAGGCGGGTATCGGACCCAACAGCTTGAACATCATCTGAAACAGTAGAAATGATTTCTAAGTACACGGGATTTTACAACTCTTTGATTTAAACCGATAAATCGAATCTTTCACGGGATTTTACAAAAATCAAGAGGAAACCGAAGAACTCAAACCTCAAGTGTCAAATCTCAAGAGACAAATCTCAACTTCCAAATCGCAACACACAAACCGCAATGCTTGACAAAACGCAAGACTTAACAAATAGCAAGAGACAAATCTCAACTATCTTCAAACCGCAAGAAAGAAAGACAAGTCACAAGACACAAATCTCAAAGGCTTCAAGTCGTAAGACTGAAAAATCGCCAGATACCCAAAAAGCAACTTTCAAAATGCGGGAACACAAACCGCAAACAAAGACAAATAGCAGAGATTCAAACCGAAACATCTGTCAAGTCGTAGAGATACAAACCGCAACACCTGTTAAGTCGCAGAGATACAAACCGCAACACCTGTCAAGTCGTAGAGATACAAACCGTAACACAAAAATGACAAATCGCGGTCACTGTCAAAAGGTACAAGTGTCACAATCGTCCTTTTTGTCTTTTAGCTGACTGACAAAACGCAAGTTTTGTCCTTTTTCAACAAATCGCAACTCAATAATATTATAATAATCAAACCGCAAGATTAGAGCATCAAACCGCAACACCGATCTGTCAAATCGCAACACAAATTCACCAAGTCGCAACTAAGAACCACTCGAACCGCACCTCGGACGACCTGAAACACATCCAAGAATATGAACTAAACCTTGCGTTTTCAATCAAAACCACCAAAACAAGATGAAACAAGCCTTCAAACCTAAAACTAAGCTAATATGATAAACCTAAACACAAAAGTACAACCAAATAACAAACTTAACCACTAAATAAGATCAAACAAGTGAAAAAAGTCTCTACAATATTCGAGCCATAAATCCTCTATAACCAATCTAAAATCGAGCACACACGAAGTAGATGATCAAACCATGGCTCTTGATACCAATTGTAAGAGATTGGTTATCATATACACATAAACCATGTACTATATGGATCGAATATGATGAAGTCTAGAGAGAGAAAGTAGAGAGAAATAGGAATTTCTGTGAGAGAAAGTGAAAGTATATTATGAAACTCCAACCCTCTACCTTAGAGGGTAGAGGGTATTTATAGTTTTTACAAAATACGCCACCTACGGGCTGTGGATCATGCATACAGTGGGTAAAGACCCGTCCGTCCTCCACGGTGTTACTTAACTAACTAGTTACTAATGACTAAACGTCTAAGACCACGAAATTTCTAATGCTAACAAATACCCGAGGTGACCGAGTCTTTAACTTACGGATTTACTAAATCCTAACATTTTTTTATCTACCATCTTCTTAGCAAGTTTGGAAATGCTATCCAAAGTTAACAAGATCATTATCATTACGCATTTTCTGTTAATAGACTTTAAGTTTCAGAAGACTTAACTTTTTCTTATAAGTAAAATTACGTGGATACATCTAACTAAGTTCCACTAACTTTGATACGCTAAATTCTGAAAATGAATCATGTGGACTCAACGCCATCATACAGTCTAGTAAATGGGTGCTTCCCTCACTAAAAAGATCTCCAAACTCTTGAATTTGCGTATTCATAGCATTGTTGAATATATCAACCTCAAAATGATGATGGTTTGTAATTATGTCTCTTAGGCCTCTTGAATGAAAGTCAACCATATTCACTATTTCAATATCATGTTTACCACAAAACAATGTTACATTCTTCAAAAGTGAAGCAAAACATGTTTCCCTATACTCTTGCAATACTCTTTTGGTTCTTTTTACCAATGAAACGGCCTCTAAGATAGTTTGATCGCTCTTCTGGAGATGTCATGAGAATGTATTAGTGAGAACCAAGATAAGCAACAACAAGTACAATATAAACACAAAATCAAGTGTTTTGAAATACTTATAAGACTAGTAGATGTTCCACGGTTAGAGATATTATCACTTTCTTCCTGAAAATAGTGAAGCACCTTAAGAGCCTCCGAAAATATTTTTATCAAACTGGTGATGGTTCTAGATGAGAACCCCATCTTGTATCTTCAGCTCTTGCAAGAGTAACTTCTTGTTTATTCCCTTCCCTGTTTTAATTTCACCTTTCTCTATTTTGTTTTACTAGTCTTTCTTTGTGACTTTCTTGCAAAATATCTTTTCGTTTACAAGAGCCACAAACAACATTTGTCACCGTGGATAGAACATCAAAGAAATCTCTAACACTCTTGTGGTTTTTTTGCAACAACCATAACTACTAACTGGAGTTGATTAGCAAAACAATGTATATAATATGCCGAGTCATTTTCTTTTAGGATCAAAGTTTTTAAACCATTAAACTCACCACGCGTATTTCTTGCTCCATCGTAACCTTGTCCTCGCAACTGTTTCAAAGATCTAATTAGCATGTTACATGTAAGACAAGTAATCTATACTACTTATAATGGAGGAAGATACTTCCCTCCTATTTATTATTTTAAGACCACATTAAATAGATTTTTAAGCAAATACTACTTTATAAGTATTATTTACAAGTATCTAAAACACACATAAAACTAAAAACATACTACTCATATAAGACAATTAATACACTATTAAAAACACCCTTTCATCCAAACATACAACTTTTTAACCACAAAGTACAATATAATTAAGATTTCACACATGAATAAACTAAAAATATATTTTTAAGCAAATACAAGTAAATAAGCATAATTTACAAGTATTTAAAGCACAAATAAAACTAAAAAAAATACTATTCAATACATACAATTAATACATTATTAAAAACACCCCATTCACCAAAATATAAAACTATTTAATCACAATATACAATCTGATTAAGCTTTCAAAACAACTGAAATGCGCAATCGGTCAAAACAAATACAATCGATTAAGCTTTCAAACATAAATCAAAACAAATCACGGTCAAAACAAAATAACATTTGTTAGCTAAACAATTTAGTCACATGGTACCACACAGATCGTATCACGGTACCTGCTAGTAACTTATAAAACATATAAGATATTTAAGACTTAAATTTGGACCTCTTACCCGTTGCAATTTATGTTCATTAAATAAATAATCAATGGCTGCTTTTAAAGGTGATGAAGATATATTCGGGTTTTTTGTTAGATAATTGTAATTTTAAAAAATATATACACGAAGGTGGTACTTTTTAAAATAAATACAATATAATGTATCTTCCCATTTCTTTTCTTTTACATACATGTATACTTGTATACACGTATATATATTCAACATCTAGATTACTAGACACAAAGATTTTATCCATTCCTTGTGTTTTGCATGCAAAAATATTTCAAATCTTTCCTCCCAGTTGTTAAAAGATTATTGGCACAAGTTTTCGATTTGATGATTATTCTAGGAAGATGATATCTTGAGCTTGGTGTTATTCATGAGGTTTTTAAGTAGGAGATAAAATTTATTTTATGATTAGAGACCATCACTGCTATACAAACTAAAAAGCTTGAACGAGCGCTATATGTTAACAGCCTAACAAGTAGTGAATTGAGAGGCCGCAAAGGTCGATTGGGGTGTAACATCGGTCAATCTAGTAACTTCGGTTTCACCTATTCTCGAATTATATCGGGTGAATTATTTTACTAATCGAATTGGCAAAAGTTAGTTTAATGTGGTCGGTTTGAGGGTTCGAGAACAATTTTTTTTTTTGCTAAAGTTAAAAAATGAATCATGTTTGAAACGATTTTCATATATTTGAACATGCAGGATCTCATGAAACATACAAATATTATTTGGTTTGATAATTGGATTTATTTGGTTTAATCGGGAAAAGAAAAGAACAAGTGTTACGTTGAGTTTTCTATGTGCAAGCGAGGAATGAGAGCAAAATGTTTTAGTATATTGTAAATAAATTTAGAAGTACAACGTTTATGTATTTAGTTTCCTAAACAACTACGGTGTGATAAAAAAACTCAGATATATTCCTTACATGTTTAATTTAGCAAACATAATTCAATCAAACTTATAGCTCAGAAACAAAATGATATCACATGCATACCAAACTGAAAGTATGAAACGTTTAACTAGTCATACATGCCAAAATATTGCATATTCAAAAGATCCGTATAGTTTTGAAATATATTGCCCTGTTAACCGTAACTGTAAATAGGGTTGCAAGATTGTTGGGAAATCTTAAATTAGTTTCACAAACAATCAATGTGTCCTTAGATTTCGGCAATAGTATTTATTTTTTGACTTTATAACGTCAAAGTAATTAATGTTTGTTTTGTAGTTTTTTACACAAGTTTTTAATACTTTGGTATTGTGTAAAAAAGAGTTAATGCATATGAAAATTACTGCAGACTCCATTTTTCAGCTAAGGGTTATATACTTCTTTTTTTGGTTTAATTATTTAGGTTACCGAACTTACTAAACATGCATGCAATTCAGATCATTTTTGAACCGAGTGAAGTAACGTATATTAATCTTTATACGTTTAGTAATCCAAATATCATGTTTAATAAGTTTAATGTACACATTTTTATAAGTTAAGCAACCAAAATATATAATCAAAATATAATAACCTATTGAATAAAAAACGGAACGTACAGTAACCTCCATAGGTATTAGCTATTCGAAAAATGAATTAAAGTTGACTCATATTATATGGCGTGATGTACTAATATGTGCAATGGATTAAAATAGTTATTGGTACAGAATGAAAGAATAAAATGATTTAGACACTTTGATGTAAGCAAATGTAACTCTTGCGTATGCAACTCCATTAATGTCTCCTTGCTGCATTCATATCATATGTTTCTTATTACTCTCCAAACAAACCCCATGTGTACCAAAATGGTGGTGGCCTTACATTAAACCATATATATCTCCCACACTCAAACACACACAGAAACACAAGCACTAAATCACTCCATACATATTTATAAACCCATATATCAAATTGTTAAAAATACCCTAATACTAATATTATTCAAGAAAATGTCTCTTCAGTGGTTAAGCCTAGTTGGTACTATTTGGCTTCAATCCATAAGTGCAACAAACTCGAACTTTCCGGCTTATTCATCTCAACTTAAGCTTCTTCTTTCACTCTCACAGCTTCAACTCAACAACCTAGCTTTCGCGTCTGACGCAGGGAAACTATTTGGTTTTGTATCGGGTATAGCCGCGGTTTATCTCCCTCTTTGGCTCGTTCTTTTAATTGGTTCGGCACTAGGATTCATTGGCTATGGTGTTCAGTATCTTTTTCTTGTGACAAATAAAGTGTCCTCCTTGCCATACAGTCTTGTGTTTTTGCTGACAGTTTTGGCGGGAAATAGTATTTGTTGGATTAATACGGTTTGTTATGTAATCGCGATACAAAATTTCCCTTTTGATCGACAACTAGCAGTTGGGTTATCGACAAGTTATCAAGGGTTAAGTGCAAAGATCTATGCAGATGTAGTTGATGTTGTTTACAAAGGAAAAATTCTAACATCATTGGAACAAGCAAAATCATATCTTTTGTTGAATTGCATTTTACCCCTTGTAGTTTGCTTGATCGCTTCACCTTTGGTTCGTGTGATTACTACCGCAAGATCCAAGAAATTATCAGGAGGATTTCTTGTCATCTTTACTATCACCATATTTACAGGAACTTATGCTGTGATCACTAGCTTAGGTACAAGAAATCGGCTATGCCCTCCGTTGGTCATATTAATCGGTATGTTCGTGTTCTTAGTAGCACCATTAGTAGTCCCCTTAATGGAAAAAATAAGAGAGAAAATGGACAATAAGTGCTTGATAAGAAGTGGTGGTAAAAGGGTTTGTGATGAGAGTAGCATGGAGATTCAACATGATCAAGGAATGGTTAATGAACATGGGGTGAAAGATGAAGGGGTGTTTGTTTGTGATGATTATGAAGAAATGGAGGCTAAAGTTATGGTGAAAACATTGAATTTTTGGTTGTATTTCTTTGTCTACATGTTTGGTGCAACAGTTGGAATGGTGTATTTGAATAATCTGGGACAAATTGTTGAGTCTCGTGGGAGTTCAAAGACTTCTTCCTTGGTCTCTTTGGCTTCTTCATTTGGTTTCTTTGGTCGTATATTTCCTTGCATCCTTGACTATCATATCACAAGGTAATTTCTTTACTTTGGTTCATGCTCACACCATTATTTTTGTTATCCAAATTTCACTAAAAAAAAACTAGCAACAAGGTAGAAGAAACATATAATACACCAGTCTTTTAATAACTTCAAAGATTAACGTTATTGTTTAAACTTTATAGTTTATACCATATAACGTTGTGTTATACTGTACTTTTGCGTTATTGTTTAGGCAACTAGAGCAATATAATCAACATGCTTTTATGAAATTAAGCAACAAACTAAGATTCTGGCTGAATTGTAGCAAACTAGTACTATGACTACAGTCTATCGATCGAGTCATTTGAAAACTTTGGTGCATGAGTTGATTATAGAGGTGTTTGGATGAGAGTATTCAGTGTCACTACTGCGACCCTCAAGAACTAGACTATTTAATATGCAATGAAATTAACGCCATAGTTGGTAGTTTTTCTAGATTTACTCCCTGAAAATCAGTTTTGCGTGTGTACCGAATAAATGATTTTCAAAATCTGGTTGTCATGGATCGGAAAATCAAATTTCCACAATAAATTTGTCTAGCTAACACTTCAAAACGTACTGATTATTACAACTTGAAGTTGCAATACTTACCCGAAAAATGTAAATAAGTTCTGTATTCTTAATTGGCATAGTTCGTAAGGAAATTGAACCTGCTTAGTAAAATTTTATTTTAGATCTTATACTCTTTGTCGTCTTAACAAGGATGTGAACAAAGTGACATATCATGAGATCAGGATATGGTTTATTTGGATTAGGAACATATAATTTTATAAGTTTAACTAATGGGTTATAACAAATTTATGATGTTGGCACCGTTACATAATTACTATTCCTTTTGATATTTGACTTTTGCACATTTGTGACTGATTTATAGAAGAAACAAAACATAATAATTTGCCTCATTTACAAATTAGGCGAAATGAAAATAAAACGTATAGTACGAAGCCTAATTAAGGTACCAAATAATGGCCCAAATAAGTAAAAACGTAATAATGACTATCAAAAGAGTTGTTATTTCTTTGTTTATTACTCGTATAAGTTTGCCAAGTGAGTCATAATGAACCTGTGTTTTTGCACCGTTACATATTTACTCTATATGTCTTGTCATTCCATGTATTATGATATGAATGCTGATAAATGTTAAGGGCCTATTTCTTTTAATACATGATCAATACCGCTTGTTATGTTCAAGTTTTAATATGCGGCGCTTAATGCATGAAGTATAAGTTATTATCGTGGAATTATAAATAACCTCACAATTTAGACTCCCCAAAAGGTCGTGATGTACATATATCTTTAATGTGGCATTCAATGTGATATGGAATAATATGGTACCAAACTTTAATGTGGCATTCAATTCTAAGTCCTATATGAGCCACCCTTTTTGGTAGCTCATTTACTTTCATTTGCTACAATAGCTAGTTTGCTACCAAACTTTTGCACAAGAATTGAACCTTATCGATCAAAATCATTAATAATGTACTAGTTAAAAGTTAAATGCTCACATATGGTTTTTATCTTGTTTAGGGCCAAGTACAAAGTTTCGAGACCAGCTTTGATTGCTCTAATGATGGTGCCAATGACTGCGTCGTTCTTCTTGCTACTAAACGATAACAACTTGTGTCTTCATATAAGCACGGCTACAATAGGGATATGCACGGGTGCCATAACTTCAATATCTGTATCAACCACTGCCGAGCTTTTGGGGCCAAGAACTTTGGCGTGAACCATAACGTTCTGGTCACTAATATCCCAATAGGGTCGTTCTTGTTTGGAACATGGCGCATTACTTTACCGTGAGCATGGACTTGCAAACGGCAGTGGTAAATGCATTGGCATGAAATGTTACCAAACCAGTTTCATAATTTGGGGTTGCCTTTGTTTTGTAGGGACCTTCTTAGCTATAGTTTTACATTCAAGATCTAAAAAGATCTAGATGTTGGTTTTGACACTTTAATCTTATCTTTTAATATAGATATGCATAGATACATGTTTATATAATGTATTACGGTTTTGGAGATACCATTCTTTTGGCTTCGTAACCAAGCTTGAGTTTAGCATTGTTAACCTCTTCACACGTTTGTATGAAACGTATTTCAAACAGATGTCGTGACGTTAGCTATGATAATACCATTGACAACGATAGCTAGGAAGTTTAACAAACGAAAACATTCTAAATGTTCACACAGTTGGAGAAATGCAACCTAATTAACAATAATCGACATTTGAAAGTGACATGTTTTTGTTTGTAACATGCATTTGTACATATGACCATATGAGACTTATGGCTAGTCTTTTATTTTTAATGTGGTGTACAAAACATGAAAGAAGAGACTAATTGACTTTCTTTTTCTTGAGTGTAAACGTATAAAAATTCAAGTAGTTGATTGACTTATTTCTTGTTTATAGTATATGCTGGTCTTATATATTTTCTGGGTCAACAAACTAAAAGAAACCTAAAAGGCCTTCTTTTGTTTGTTACATGTTTCTGTTTTGATACGTTTGAAGTAGGCTAGCTTATTCTGTTGGCCAAAAATTTTTGGCGCTAATGTAGAAAACGTAAAATGAGAAATCTTTCAGCATACTTTTTATTTATAATACATTTTGGGCACAGTATTTTCTGTAACGACAATGTTGAACTTCATGTGATCGAACCGGGTTTTGATATTATAAGGGAGTGTTAACGTTCGAATTGGTTATTAATTGTTGTTGACAAGTGATCACTCTCGCTTGTTCCAAATGATCTTTACTATTTGCTGAATTTCGTTAAAAGTCTTGTGCTTTAATTTTTGTAGTAACATTTTGCATCCAATGGTGTCGTGTATTTGACTTCCTTCGTATAAATGATGTGTTCATTTTTTATTTTATTTATTTATTAGTTATAATAAAATCTTGCATGAAGTTTTTTTTAATTTCATAGTTATGTACCATTAATGATAAAATACAAACAAATTACTGTTCGCTAAATTTTTAATTATGTCCTAAATCCGATTGCACACATGGTAATTTCACCGTTATCTCTTTTCTTAGATAATTTGTACTTGAAATTTTTGAGTTTAAAGTTGTTATCTACAAAAAGTGAGCTAATTAATCTCTATAAGTAATTGACAATAACGTATTTCAGTAAGTAATAAGTTAAAAAATGTTTATCATTTTAGAAAAAGATAAACACGTGACAAAGCGTACAAAACATATAGAACATAGAGTATACAAACATGTATAGTTATTATATGCCTCATATGTTCTATAATATAGTGATAAGTTTTACAATGATGTCCTTTTGCTGTTTGTACCCAAATCAAAGTTAATTGATTCACGTAGCAATAGAGAAACAATATTAACCACCATGGACTCACCACCGTTTTGAGCATACAAAGTTGAATCCATGTGAGCAGATTGTTGGGACCAATCCATTACCCAGTGTTTAGGTTCGTTAACATCAAGCAAGTTGATAAGCCCTAAAAAACATAAAATAGAAACATTTTCAGAAGCATCACGTAGTAAGCCTCATAACTTCAAACATTGGGGTGACATAAAAAATGACACAAGATTCACAACTTCCAACATTGAGACGACATAAAAACATAGCATCAGGCCTTCAGCTATATAAGATGTAGATAAGCATAGATATGCTTTTAAGCCTAATTGAATGTTCAAATGCAAGACATGTTTATAAGTATTATTTTCCGTAAATTCTTGATATATGTTTCCAAAAATAGTATATGTCAATGGTAGTATGTGTGCACACGTACCTCACAGCAAATTAAGGCAATATTATCATACATTGTAAAGCGGTCATCCCGAGGCTAATACAGATCAATATCATTAGTTTTGACGGAACAAACACAATAGTGGCTTGCACAATATGATCTAGATATGCTTTTTATATGATGTTGCCTCAACCATATTGTTAAATGTGTCTACATGCAAACTTTGCTTCAATATTTCAGACAAAATTTGTATTGTTGTCCCTGAAACAAATTGGTACAAAATGCCACTACAAACTTGACCTTGAGCTTACCAAAAACAATTGTCACCATAATATCGTTACCCTTTAGCATGCAGTAGCAAATATATTTCTGGAAAAATAAATTGCTGAAACTCTTGTTATTCTACTTTAGTGATAAAGTCTTTGTGCAACTTCTATAAGAATGTTTAGAAAATATTTATTAGCATGATCACTTCAAAGATTGCACGCTGTAATTTATCTTTGAAACAGTAATAAACAAAATCATTGTATTAAATAAACAAAAATACAAATGGTGCAAACCTCCAATATTGTTCAAAAATCCAATTCCGAGTTTGCAATAACTAAGCGTTAAAAATAGTCGTGCCCGTCCCGGAATACTTTGTAGCATTATGAATTATGCCTTCTTAGTAAACACAATCCTTATAAAGAACAGGAAGACTTTGTAGCAATTGTGTCTAAAAACAAAAATCTACAAAGATGCTCTAACGAAAATTTATATACCTGGGAAAAAAAGTGGCCTTGCATTTGTCTTTACCATGATAATTGTTATTTGCATTTCATTCTTGCGATCCTGTCATCCAAAAGCGACACCAAGTTAAATCATGCATTCAAGTTTTCCATCTAACTCCTTTTCTTGTGCTATGGAAAACTAATTAAAATGAGATCGTACATATGTGAATGCGTGTCTTTCTTTCTCATTTGTGTCTTTAGAGATAAACAAAACTAACCAATCATTGATAAATGATTCCAAATCGCCTCATTTTATTTGCATTCACTCATATAATAGTTTTTGTGTTCAAGATCAATGTGAGTGCTCACTTGTAAGTTTGTATGCTTTCTTTAATTACTTTAAAACATGTTAAAAATGTGGTTATTTATTGTAACTATGGGAAAATAGTGACCGTACCTCACTTTTGAACATCCTTGTTGATTTAAAAGTTAAATGTTTGTCTACAAACCTTTTTTCAACGACTTTTTGAATTTTAAAATGATCGAAAAGATGATCACTATATAACCTTAATATTGCAGATATACACGTGCACAAAAGCCATAATCATAAGATAATGTAATATTTATAACTTAAGGCGTTTCATGATTTGGACTCGTGATATGGAGATTATTCATAGACCCTTTAACGATTATTCAAGCGATATGTAAGCCCTCTATACAAAGCATTATATAGAGTATACTTACATTTATATGTCAATCACCGGGATGAACCTCGACGTATGATCCTACAACAAAGAAATAGTAAATAAAATGATTAATATAGAGATAAAACATATGAAATTTAACCCACACCTAAGTACCCAATTCAATACGTTCGCCTAATGTGATATCCTCCTATACGTTTGCCCGAAATATTTTTTGCCGTTGTTAAACTTTGTATAGATCCAAAATACATTATTATAGTATTTACCATATTAAACCCATTTGAAATAATTGCTTTATAGTTAAATTTATGTGATTCACATTTGACCCGTTATAAGTAAGCAAACCCCAGTTCGACCCGTTCATAACTAAATAGACGGATTTTACATGTGGTTAAGGGTCACATACTTACATCCTTTAGATGTTCTTTGTATATTTGATCATTGTCCCATCATATATCAATTATCACACTCACAATTACTTTCCCCCTTTTGTAACTGTGTAACACAATCCAGAGTCAAAATTATGCACTAAAATTAAATATTGTTTTTATTTACAACACATGAAAAATGTGGCTTACACCAGTATCTTTTGAATAGCTTGGTTCAACTTCAAGTGATGGTAAACCTAAAATTTGGGATTTAATAACACCTAAATACTGAGAGAATATCAAGTCACATGTCAACACTCTATTTATAACAAACAAAAAATTATTCGTAAAACTATTTTAGTGTTCAACTATAATTGACCTTTTAAAGCATCTTTGCGAGATATCATGCATTGGTCCATTGCAAGCATCCATTCTTTGAAAGAGTATAGAACTTGCAGGAGTAAGTACATGAGGTAAGCTACTTTGTTAATTTCCTGCAGCCATGTCTAAACGAATAGCATATAAAAGTATAATCAACTTGTTGTCTTGTTAGGGGGTGTTTGGGATTGCTTATTGAAAATAGATTATGTGTTTGAAAACGCATAATCAGATAATCAGCGGTAACAAAACGTGGTTTTAAAACTAGTGTTTGGATTTGATTATGTTGTTTGATATCGCAATAATCAGATAATCAGTTTTTTTAGTGTTTGTCAAATCAGATTATTTAGCTAGTTATTTGATAAAATGACCAAAATAGACATCCTTATAAATGAATTATTCTAAATTAAAATTAGAAATTTAATCGATAAAATGATAAAACTTTTGTTTTCATTACATTTACTTAACTTTCATGATTTTATTTACTTGGGTCCAATTTGGTTTTGTTTATCATATTTATAGTTGGGTCATGGCATATCATATTATAATATAAAAACCAGTTGGTTTAGTATATTTTAGGCTACTTCACCTTTTTATCATCTTCCTACTTTCCTAGTTCTACATTCACGTTTGACTTTATGCCGCCATCACCACCCAACCAAGAACTATAATTCTGAGTTATCAATACAAAGGCGAAGTATTATCGCAAGAGGGTAGTAGGAGGTAAGAAATTAAGGATAGTGTGGTAATTTTACAAGCTTATCTAAATCTGCGTTTTGGAAAAGTAGGAACCCACTAGCTCCAAACCTGCGTTTTCAGCCTCTTGAAACGTGAATAATTGATTTTTGAAGAAGATAACCCAAACACTTAAATCTAATTATTTGCGTTTTCAAACTGAAATAATCAGATAATCAATGGCCAAACGCAAGGCCAAACACCCCCTTAATATTAATAATATATAAGAAATTCAACAAAACCAAATGCGCAAAAAAGGATCATTCATACCTTTGAACTCTAAAAAATATTATACTATTTTAGTTCAACAAAACTGAAACGATTTCGATATTAAGATCATGACTATTTATTTCATAACATAAGGATACTCATGTAGTAGTTTTAGTACCATGTAACTAAATGGCCAATGTAACTCATAATCTTTTTCTCTTTGTTCGTTGTTGACTTACAGTTCATGATCTTAACTATTGGAAGACACTAATCATTTCAGATGCATTGAGTTTAAGATGATCACTATGCGGTTGGGAGTTTATGTGATTGCTTTCAGTCGTGCATATCAGAAAGGATGTTAAGATGTTTGCTTCTTCAGTTGAGTTGTTGAAGAATATGTAAAAAGTTTTTAATGAACAGAAAGTTATTAAAAAGTTTCTGAATGTTTCTTTTTAAGCAACAAATCACCTTCTGAACGTTTCTCTTTAAGAAAATTACTTTATTTTGGGTGAGCAAAGAAAGAGTTGATGGATGGCATGATCATTTTTCATTTTTCTTAAGTTAAGATAAATATAAAAAGTAAAAAAAGTAATTTTCCAGATTTTTCATAGTTTATTTTGTAATTTTTAATAATTTAATTAGTTTTTAATAGTTTTTAATTCATAAAAAATAGAAAAATAATCATAAAAATACAAAAATAGTTTTGAAAATTCTCTTTTGATATTTTAGATTTTTCTAAGTCTTAATTTTATTTTTCTAGCTTTATTTCATATTTTCTTGTATTTTAGGTTATTATTTAATAGTTAAAATAGTTTTAATTAGATAATTAGTCATAAAAATAATTTTCTTTTCTAATAATTTTCTTTTATCATTAGGATTGTAAAAATATCATTTTCATATTTTTAGGGTTAATATTGTGTAAGTTTTACGTTTTTATTTATCGTCGCGTAGTTTTTAATTTCGCTTTTATAAAACATAAAACAAAACATCATTTTAATTATAGTGATAGTGTTTATTTAATATTTTTATCTTTTAATTTCCTTTAATTTGCATTTAAGCCTTTGTATTTGTTTGATATTTACGTAGTTATAATAATCTCAAATCTCTTTTCCATTCAAATTCCTCGATCATACACGTTTGATAATCCATTGCATAGCTCATTGGGACATAACGACCGGAAACCCTATACTCCTCGGATCTTCATTGCATTCGTGTTAGCTTGGTTTAAAGGCGATTCGATCCGCCATTCACAAGTGGCGGGCTTGAGTGATTAGCTTATTGTTTGCACGCATCAAACCCAGGCGCCATTCTTGGGAGTCTTGATCTATCTTCGTTTAGCAGTTAGCTGTTTGAATACTCACTCTTTGTTCATATCATCCATATCTATCTATATATATATATATATCCATATTTTCTTTTAAAAATCCAAAACCAAAAACACTAAAACGTATAAAACACAAAAATATTTTCCTTTTGTTTCATATATGTATCAAAAATAAAAATACGAAAGATTCGTCGTTTTCTTTAATAAATAACAACTTAAAAGATTACCACATGAAACCAAGGCGATGCACTACCTAGCTGGGGTGCGACCATAATAAGTTCCCGAACTAAAGATTTAAAACTTGCCTTTGTGTCCTTGTGATTGGTGTACCTTTTTCAAAAAGCCATTCATCTTGTGATTATTGGTTAAGTTCACTTTAAAATTAGGACCATCGGGTTGAGATAACTCAATGGTACCATAAGGATAAACCTTAGCGATAGTAAATGGACGGACCAGCGGGACTTGAGCTTTCGAGAAAATCTTCAATCTTGAATTGAAAAGAAGGACTCGATCACCAACGTTGAAAGCGGTTTTTGATTTTGAGTCATGAATCTTCTTTGTCTTTTGTTTATAGATCAAAGAGTTCTCGTAAGCTTGATCACGAGTTCATTTAATTCATTCATTTGAACTTTCCGGTGATCACCAAATGTATCACGAATATCAAAGTTGGCATGCTTCAAGGCCCGTATGCCTTGTGCTCGAGCTCAACCGGTAGATGACCGCCTTCCGTACACCGGCTTGTATGGAGTGCACCCGATGGGTGTTTTGTAAAATTGCACGGAAGGCCGAGTGCATCATCTAGCTTATCGACCAAGAGCACGGTTTTGCCAACCGTCCTCTCGAGTCTTTATCCCGGTTAGAAACTTCCACTTGCCCACTTGTTTGGGGTGGTGCAGCGAGAGAGGCGGTGAGTTACACCATGCTACGCATGACTCTTTCAAGCCGGTCATTGCGAAATCGTGCCACGATCGCGATTATGGCTCGTGGAGTTCCAAACCTAGCAAAGAGAGATTTCAAGAATTTCACAACAACTCGGGCATCGTTGGTGGGTAAAGCTTTAGCTTCAACCCATTTGACAAGTAGTCAACGGCCACGGTATGTATTTGTTACCGCTGAGAAGAGAAATGGCCCCATAAAGTCAATGCCCGGATGTCAAAAATCTCACACACTTGAATGGCGTTTTCGGCATTTCATTCCTTTGTGAGATATTCGTGGCGTTGACAAGCGTCGCGGGTTTTAACGAATTCATGGGCATCCTTATAGATCGTGGGCCAATAGAATCCGGAATCAAACACCTTCTTGGCGGTGTAGTTGGGGCTATGATGTCCCCGAGGGTCGACATGGCAAGCTTTGAGAATGTCAATAGCTTCGACCATACACACATCGGGGATGACTTGATCCGCACAAATTTTAAACAAGTAGGGGTCGTCCCGAGTAATGTTTCACATCTTTAAAGAATTTATTTTTACATTGGGACGACATCCCTTTCACCAAAGTTACCCGCATGGTAATTTGCAAAGTCGACAAACCATGGGGTAGAAGAGTCTCGAAAAGAAACCATTGATTGTTTCGAGAGGAAATGTTTCATTAATTTCCTTTTCTCGAACACATCTTGGTGAGGTTTTCTAGGCAGGACGATGATCGTGACTAGGTTCTCGGCTCCTTTTTATCACGTATAGTGATATCAAATTCTTGTAGGAGGAGAACCCAGCGGAGCAATCTCGGCTTTGCATCTTGTTTTGCAAAGAGATATTTGAGTCTTAGTGATCCGTATACACCACGCATTTGGTCAATATAAGATATGGCGAAACTTCTCAAATGCATACACCACGACTAATAGTTCTTTTTACGTAGTGGTGTAATGGGTCCGAGCTTGATCATAGTTTTGCTTACGTAGTGGATTGGTGAAAATGCTTAGTTTTGCGTTGCCCAAGACGCACCGATAGCAAAATCACTTGCATCGCACATGAGCTCAAAGGGTAAATCGATCGGGGCAACTAGAATGGGTGCTTCCGTAGCTTTTCTTTAGTGTCTCAAAAGCTTGATGCACTCGGGAGAGAAGATAAAGGAGCATCTTTTTCGAGAAGATGGGTCATTGGCCGGCGATTTTAGAAAAATCTTGAATGAATCTACGATAAAACCCGGCATGACCTAGAAAACTCCTAATACCTTTGGCGGTAGTAGGGTGAAGCGGTTTAGCAATGACATCAACTTTTGCTCTATCTACCTCAATCCCATTCTTGGAAATCTTATGGCGAGGACTATGCCTTCTTTGACCATAAAAGTGGCTCTTCTCCCGGTTTAGACATAGATTGGTGTCTTCACACCGTTTAAGCATTTTGTCTAAGTGGGAGAGACATGTCTGAAATGAGTCCCCGATGACCAAGAAGTCATCCATAAACACCTCCATAGTTTCCCGTCATGTCGTGGAAAATTGCCATCATACATCGTTGGAGCGTGCGGGAGCATTACATAAGCCAAAAGGCATACGTCTATAGGCAAGCGTCCGTATGGGCGGTGAATGTGGTCTTTTCTTGATCCAGCGGATCAATGGGGATCTGAAAGTAACCCGAGAAACCATCAAGGAAACAATAGTATTCGTTCCTGCTAATCTCTCAAGCATCCGGTCCATGAAGGGTAGAGGAAAATGGTCTTCTGGTGGCTTCGTTTAACTTACGATAGTCAATGCACACACGCCATCCGTAACCAATCGAGTTGGAATTAACTCGTTTTCTTCATTCGTGACAACGATAATGCCACCTTTTTGGAAATGAATTGGGCTAACTCAAGGACTATCGGAGATCGGGTAAATCAAACCGGCATCAAGAAGTTTGAGAACCTCTTGTTTGATAACCTCATGAATCTTAGGATTCACCCTTCTCGATGTTGGATGCGGTTTGAAGTCATCCTCCATTAAGATTTTGTGAGTACAAAACTCGGGGTTGATACCAAATATCGGAGAGTTTCCAAGCAATTGCTTGCTTGTGTGACTTCAAGACCTTTATGAGCGGTTTTCTCCTCTCGGTTAAATCCTTAGCAATTATGATGGTAATTTATCATCACCCTCCAAGAATGCATACTCGAGATGAGGAGGTAGGTCCTTAAGTTCAACCTCGGAAATTCATCGGTAGATGTTTGCCGATTTGATTTCCTCAATTGTGATTTCTTTCGGAGGAGTGAAGGTAATGGGTCTTCATTAAGCAATTGCTCAAGATAAAGAATATCCCCTCCGAATCATAAACACCATCAATTCCGGAGGAATTGATTCATCGATAACAAAATGCATCGATCTCTTCCGAAGAAGTCACCTCCTCAAAGCGGAGTGAGAGAGGGGAAGAGTCGGCAATGATAGGTTGAGAAGATGTGGTGGAATCCCCACCACGAATTATGAAGATAACCAAGAAACTCTTGAGTACTCCTCGAAGCAATATCAATTAAATCGACTCGATTAACGATTGATGTCATCATTTGAGGAGTACCTCGAAGTCGATCGAGGTTAAAGGTACGACTTCGTTACCAGCACGTAGAGTGATCTCTTGCTCGAATACATCAATAAGAGCACGGCCCGTTCTCGGGAATCCTCGTCCAACAATGAGAGGAACCCGATGATCGACATCGAAATCAACAACCACAAAATCACCGGAAAATGGAACTTTCCTACTTTCACGAATACATCCTCGGCGATGCCAAGAGGACGCGAGATAGAACGATCGCAAGCTCAAGAGTCATGCGGTAGGAATAAGTTCGAAAGAAAGTTTCTTCCACATCGAATCGGCATCAGTTGATGCTTGCACCAAGATCGGCAAGAGCAAAGCATTCAATCATCCCGGAAACACACAAGGAAGAAGAAATTTTCCGGGATCTCCTAGCTTCTCGGGAAGCTTCTTTACTGAGGCTATTGAGCAATTCTCGTTCAAAGGAGTCTTAGCCATTTCAAGCGACTTTCCTTGTTGCTCAACATGTGTTTGAGTAGATGCAAACTTGGGCATTAACATGATAGCATCCATGACTTATGTCAAAATGAAGTTCTTGGAAAATTTGAAAGAATTTTTCCATTTGATGACTAGCCTTCTCATGAGCTTTTGCTCATGTAAGCGTGAGGGTAAGGAATAGAAGATTTGGATTGATTCTCAACAGGGAGCTACGGAGGTTCAAAAACAACTCCTTGATTTGACTTGGGTTTCGGACAACTTGAGGTTGGACTACCGAAGGTGGACGTGTCTTGTACTACGTGGGTTTGAATAATGCACCTTGTCCGTTGTTTCCTTGGTAACTTGACTTATTGCCACGGTGGAGGAGGCATTGAGTCATAGGTCCATTGTGTGTCGGAGGTTCACTTTCCACTACCTTTGGGGAGAAGAAGAATAAGAGTAGTAGGAATAGCGGGTCCGGCATATGAAGCACCACTTACGGTTGTGATCGCCTTTGCATCGCCCCTCGGATTAGCGATCGTGTTGCTAGGTAGAGTACACAGGCAGGGGTCGATCATTTAAAGACTTCTTGATGTCGAATCTGGTTGACCAACAACCGATTCATTCCTCTTGGGATTTCATGAATTGTTTCAACAAATCATCGGATGATGGCCCGTTGGAACAATGGCTTGAGTTTGCTGGAAAATTCGCCTCTATTGTTAGGATTAGGGCCTTGATTACGAAAATTTCCTTGATTGTTTGCATGAAAATACCACAGGTTGAAATTTCCACGACACAGGTTTCTATTGAAATTTCCTTGGTGTTGGAAATTTTGATTACCTTTTGAAAACCGTTGTTTGGATTGAAATTACCTTGGTTTTGAAAACCTTGGTTTGGTCTGTTTTGATTTTGATTACGGTTTTGATTGAAACCGGAGGTCGAGGTAGTGGTTAGGGCGGTGGTTCGGGTCTCTGAGGAGCACGATATTGATTGCCTCCTTGATTAGAAATCCGCCCACAGATTAGCTTCAAAGGGTTACCATCGGTGGCCATACGATTATAGTAAGCATGGGGCCACCACGGGTAACACGGACTTCCACTTTCTTAACTTGGCCGGAGGTGAAGTTTGTGGAAAAAGACTTTCTTTGATTGGAGAGAACCAAAGCTTGAATAGCTTAGTGAGTTTGTCAATCTTAGCATCGGTGCTAGATTGACTCACGAGCGATGAAGAAGAAGGTCCAACAACGACTTGGAAACAACGAGCTTGCTTTGTGCGGTCACGGACTTTAGACTTGTTTTCAATTATCGCTAAAGCTTCTTTGCGGTTTTGCTTAGGAAATTTCCTCCCATGGAGGAATTGAGAGAATCTTGATCGATTGACTCACTCCATTATAGAAAGTATCGAGTTGCATCAACTCGGAGAAACCATGGTGAGGACATTTGCGAAGCAATTCCTTGAAGCGATCCCACGATTCATCAAGGGTTCATCAAACTTCGAGTGAACTTGATGATTTCATTTTAAGACTCGTGGTTTTGGAAGGTGGATAGAATTCATTCACAAATTTCTTCACGGATCTTCCATGTCTCTATTGATGAGGGGTTGTTTTCAAGCCAATCCGGGCTTGTCCTCGAGAGAAAGCGGGAGCGGAAGAAGCTTAACAAACATCGGTGGGGACATTCTTATACTTGATGGTAGATGCAATCTTGTTAAACCATCGAATATGAGCATGAGGATCATCCCGCTCAAAACCGTAGAATTGATTTGAGGTTACAAGATTGATAACCGGTCTTGAGTTCAAAATTTTCGACCACAATGGTCGGTACAACGATAACATCTCCATACCCGTCGATGGGTGCTGGAGAAGCTCACACATAAGGCGTTCTTCCGCCATGATAGCGGAAGTAGTGTGGCGGTCCGGATCTCGAATCCGGTGAAGGAGCGAAAGTCTCGAACACGCCTTCTTGGAATCTTGACAAGCTCACGAAATGGGCTCACGGATCTAGAAGAGCGAGTGCGCATACACTAGAGTTAACTCTAAGGAAACTCGAGTTAAGGAGAGAAATGGGAATTATGAAGACGTTTTATAAAATGGGGTGAGAAGAATCTTTATGGGTTTACGGTTACGAAGCGTCGATATCACAACAAAATCAATTAACACAAAATCGAGGCAAAACAACGATGAACTTAACCAATAATCACAAGATGAATGGCTTCTTTGAAAAAGGTACACCAATCACAAGGACACAAAGGCAAGTTTTAAATCTTTAGTTCGAACTTATTATGGTCGCACCCCAGTTAGGTAGTGCATTGCCTTGGTTTCGGTGGTAATCTTTTAAGTTGTTATTTATTAAAGAAAGCAGACGAATCTTTACGTATTTTATTTTTGATACATATATAGAAACAAAAGGAAAATATTTTTGTGTTTTATCGTTTTAATTTGTTTTGGGTTTTGGATTTTTAAAAGAAAATATGGATATATATATATATAGATAGATATGGATGATATGAACAAAGAGTGAGTATTCAAACAACTAATCGCTAAGCGAAGATAGATCGGCCTGACTCCCGTGTGCGCCAAAATTTGATGCGTGCGAAGCAGTCGAGCTAAATCACTCAAGCACGCCACTTGTGAATGGCGGACCGTAATCGACTTAAAGCCTTAAGCACGAATGCAATGAAGATCCGAGGTATAGGGTTTCCCGGTCGTTATGTCGGCGAGCTATGCAATGGATTATCAAGCGTGTAGTGATCGAGAATTTGAATGGAAAAGAGATTTGAGATTATTATAACTACGAAATATCAAACAAATACAAAGGCTTAAATGCAAATTAAAGGAAATTAAAAGATAAAAATATTAAATAAACGCTATCACTATAATTAAAATGATGTTTTTGTTTTATGTTTTTATAAAGCGAAATTAAAAACTACATGACGTCTGAAATAAAAACGTAAAACTTACACAATATTAACCCTAAAAATATGAAAATGATATTTTTACAATCCTAATGATAAAAGAAAATTATTAGAAAAAGAAAATTATTTTTATGACTAATTATCTAATTAAAAACTATTTTTAACTATTAAATAATAACCTAAAATACAAGGAAATATGAAATAAAGCTAGAAAAATAAAATTAAGACTTAGAAAAATCTAAAATATCAAAATAGAATTTTCAAAACTATTTTTGTATTTTATGATTATTTTTCTATTTTTATGAATTAAAACTATTAAAACTAATTAAATTATTAAAAATTACAAAATAAACTATGAAAAATCTGGAAAATTACTTTTTTTACTTTTTATATTTATCTTAACTTAAGAAAAATGAAAAATTATTTTTTTGAAACTTTTCTTAATTATTTGTATTTAAAGCTAATTAAAAAGTGCTAAAAACTAATTAAAATCAAGAAAAATAGCAAACTAGCTAGGAAAAATCTGAAAATTTCAGGAAAACTCTAAAATAATAATAAGAATCTAGGAAAAATGGAAAAACAGATGGTTGTTTGGAGGAATATGAAACTGATGTGGAATGTGCTTAGAAATAAGCACTTTCAATAAGCCAACAACCACAATAAGCTACCAAATGTTTACAGAAGCCAAACTATGCTACAATAACTTAAATGCAACTAAAAACAACAGGCCATAGCTACTGTCTTGCAAGATTAATAGATTTGGAGTTTTGAGATTATAAGCTTAAGCAGTTTCTGGGCACCTACTTTGGACACAAGCACAGGCTACAAATGAAGCTAAAACTGAAAACTATAAATTGGAACCTATCCTAGACCTGGTTGAGATCAAGTGCACCAAAACTCGGACCTTGGGAAGCTCTTATGAGCCACATGCACAAGCTGCAAGAATCGAGAAAACTCGACTTATCTTTGAACATCTGTGAGCAGGGCATTTTATGCCTAAAAGAGAAGCTTGTTTGGAGCTTATAGAAAAATAACAAAAATCCACAAAAATGCTGATAAGTAAGGGTACCAGTTGAAGTTTTTAAAACACCAAGTTCCACTAGATTTGACCCAGAAATGAAACAATTAAAAATCCTCTTAGTTGAGCTCAAATTCACATTTTCAGATTTTGACTTTTAAGACAAAGATTAAATGTTGACTTTGGTGAGATTTAAGCTCACTTCAAGGACTGATTTTGATGTTATAGGATGAAATGAGACTATTGCAAGATACCTCTATGATTTTTAAACACAAAACAAGACTTTCATTTTCTAAAAATCCAATGATTTGCTTATAAAACAGTTGACAAGAGATTTTGACTTATGATGTTTTGCAGGCATAAACTATGACCAATATGAGTTATTTAGAGCTAACAAACATTATCCAACAAGAAGCATACACTGAACAAACCTATGAGACAGATTTATCAACAAATCCAAACACACCTTTATCTTCTTGTTATGAAGATTAAAAGAGACAAACATTTTCAAACTTGTATCAATGATCAAGATACATCTATATAACCTAAATACGACATTGAGCAGTTTTAACTAATTTTGACAAGTTGAAACAGATTATGCTATTGAACTAGATAACAACTTACAAAATGTCCTTTAGCCACTATGGCTTGAATTCAAGTAACCAGAGAACCAAAGTACCACTAACCTATCCAAACCCCTACCCTAGCTCAATATCAACCCAATTCCATGGCTGCTTCACCCATTGACCATAACTGCATCATTCTTGCCCATTTTGACTTTTGTTGACCAAGTACCACTTTTGCTTAAAACTGAAATGTAAGCTTATAGAAAGCTATTAGAAGCTTGTTTAAGCTTATTAGAACTGATAAATGAGCTGTTTGAAGCTTTTGAATGAGACTTTGAGATGGAAATTTTCAACAGTCAACTTAACAACATGAATAGATAGTGAAACTTAAATTAGCTCTTGAAAATGATTTATATTGATTTAATAACTTATAAAGAGTACATTACAACAGAAGATTACAGGTTTTATACTAAACTAAAGCTTTAAGATAAAAAACGACATTAAGAGAAAATTAAAAACTAGTTAACTTCTTTTCTTGCTTCCTTCTTGCTTCTTTTATATCCCAATCTCTTTGTCTCTCTCTTCTGAATGTTTCCCACCTTTTTTCTCAGCCATTGGATGGCTTAAAGCAATCCTGGCCTTTGAATGGATTTTGGCGCCAAATCTGGATTTTAACAGTTGGGGTTGATATGGTGGGTAAGGGGTGCATTAATTGATCCTTGGAAGTTAGTTGAGGTGGAGGGGACATGGAAAGGAGATTGTGAGCTGGGTGGTTGCAATGGTGGCTGGGTATGGGAGTAGCAGACAAGGGAGAGGGAAAGGGGGGAAAGGGTGTGTTTGTTTGACTGGTTTTTGACCAGTGTTGACTGGTTTGACCACAGGTTTAATAATGAAGGGGTTCAAAATGGTTAGATGACAGGGGGCCAAAATGTATTGACCGAGCCAAAAGGTTTTGAAAGGGTTATAAATGACAAGGGCTTATGTGTAACCTCTGAAAATTGCAAGGACCATATCTCAATTCTGCCAAGTTGTTCCAAGGACTAAAAGTGACACTCTCAAAAAGTATAAGGACCAAACTTGCCATTTTGCAATTTTCCAGGGGCCATTTCTGCCAAATTTCAAAGTTGGAGGACCAAACTTGTAATTTTCTCAAACTTTTCATATTTTTCACCAAAGGACTAAATTTGACAAGTTATGATTTAAAAAGGACCTTTGGTGATTTTTCTTTTGAAATTATGGCTCGGGGACTATTTTTGACAATTTTAGAAACTTGGGGACCTAAACTCGCCAATTCGCAAACTTTGCTCATTTTTCATCGATTTTAAACATTTTGCATCCGAAACATATAAAATGCAATTTTGGAATATTTTAGTATTTCGATGCATTTGTGAGCATTTTAAACGTTTTGCGATTCAGATTGACTAAAAATGATGAGTATTTACACACTCATCAATGATCGTTGGAGACTTGTAGCAAACAAATCAATACAAAACAAAATCCTTGTGACCTGATCATCCCGGCCACTTGACATTGTATTAGTGCTTCCTTTCATCTTTGTATTCTCTTTTCCTCTTCTGCAACTGCACAAATCAAAACAGCAATCTAGCATAACATTATTAATGAATACAAAATCATCAAAACATGGTGTAAAAATAGACTTAATCAGTTAAAAGAAAAACAAATATTTAATAAAACAAAACTGCATTCAGAAAAACAAATATTTAATAAAACAAAACTGCATTCAGATTTCAAACAATTAACCTTAATTAATGGTTGAAAAAATAACATACATTAATGGTTGTCACATACGTAGTATTATACAAAATCTACACAACCTGGGAAAATACGCACATGATTAGTGATATACAAACATATACAATATCACAAATTATACAAACAATAATATATGAGCTCAAGTCTAATTACAGGCTTACAGCAACCATCTTTTCCCCATCTTCTAACTTCAACTAATCAACATATGATACAATAAGAATTAAACGATTATATTTAAAACCCTAATACAACGCACCTTTGTATTATGTCATGTTTGTAATGATTCATTGATAATTCAAAGTTGTTGACAATTAGTTCGAGTGTTTAGATGTCCATATCCGATCCGTGCTATTTTGGTTTTTTGATTAGATTCGTTGGGAAAGTGTTATTGGTATGTGTTTAGGTATTGTTGCTTAGGGTGGGATCATATCAGATACACATAAGCTAGCCCGGGATTGTGGAAGAATGTTTTCTACTTTTCTTATGGCGCATGTATGATGAATGAAAGTATATGGAGCGTTTTTTTTTTAAATATACACTTTGGTCCAAAACTATTAACTACAAACTAAGAAGTATATGTGTTTTCAACACTTTTTGGTACATATAAGTATAAAACACGATTTTATAAATTATTTTTCCATATTTGGAAATACTAAAGGGTTTTTTTTTAAACACATTAGTATAAAAAATATTATAATTATTCAATTATTTCCTAATAAGGTATGGTTTGATTTTTTTAAAATGAAAAATTCCCACTAAGGGTTTTGTTTTATTATATAAAAGATTATTAATTTTTTTAAGTAGTTTCATACCCGGTAAATTTTATTACACCAAAAAATATTTAATTACATAGGATATGAGTGAATCCCACATTTCAGCGCGTTACAAAGACGTAAAACAAACGCATTTTTTTCTGCAAAAGGGTTACCTCCGGTAAAATATTATTACTCCAAGAAAATAATTAAATACAACGGGTGTGGGTGAGTCCCACACCTCAGTGCTTAAGACCTAAACTAGCATAAGTAATTGTTGGTCCAAATTATTGAGTAAATCTTGATAAAATTAAAGAACAACTTCATTAATAAAGATGAATAATAGTTACAAGATTACTCAATACCAACTAGACTACATGATAACATCCTCAACTTTTTACGGGGATAATCTCGATATATTATCCCCATTGAATGACAAATAAACTCTCATTGATCCAAGCTATGCTTGTGTTTCAATGAGAGGATGATCCTATCAACTAATACTAAGTATTTTGTGTTTGAGGATACATACCTATCTCTATTACATTACAAACATATATATAGGTACATGAATACAAAGACAAGTGGTGGTAGGTGAGATGTCATCCATCATGTGGTCCATCTTCATCTTTCCTCTTTAGAAAAGCACCAACCATCCTTTTGGAATTATCATAACTAATATTCTCACTTCTTTGGTAATGTCTTGTACTTGTTTGACTTCTTATCTTGGAAGTTCCCACCCATATTTTCGATCAGTATGTAGAGATAGGTCTTGGGATCACCGAGACATTTGTCAAAATCTCGGTGTCCTTTGGTGTTGTTTGTAGCTCATATATTTTACTCAACGACACCGTATCGAGTAAGTAAAGAGTACTAAACAACACTCACCGATTTCTTTTATCGATGAGTCACCACTATATTATTTAGTGAGTTAGGCTATTTTATTTTCAAATCTTGTTTAGGGTGATTGGGTCAATTTATTGGACCCAGATCTCCCTATTTGAATATACAAATAGCCTAAGGTGATTGGTAAAGGTGTAGGGCTCAAGGTTCACTAAGGGTTCGAGTTGTTGTTGTTGGGGTTGAAACCATGGTTCAGTCAGATGATCCTTTAAGTCTCGGTGACTAGGTTCAATGACAGGAGGTTTAATAACCGAGTTCGGGAAGGTTTAAAGGGTTCGATTTGGGAGGGTTCAAGTCTTCTTTAAACCCCGAGGGACTGGTTCACTGATTCATCGTGTCCACCACCCTCTTACATGATTTGATATCGGACTGGTTCAATTTGATACATCGATGTCCACCTCTTTTTTTGTCACCTAGCATACAAATAAGAATTATAACACATGCGTGCTATGCCTTTTCAAGATTACATTCTATCATACACTAAATTCACATTCGGTCTATGATTATCGGTCTTGGTTCTCATATCTTGATGACTTGGTTTTAGTCACTACGAGCTCAATGGCACTATCTTTGGTTCTGAGCAAGTTTCAACTCGACGACCCATTCTTCACACACACCTTGAGACTCGGGTTCGGTCTCATTTGTCTTGAGATGGTAAGGTTCACGATCACTTGTTTGGTTTATCGGGTTCGAGTCCATTGTATGGGCTCACCATGCTTTCACCGTGCAACTCGAACACCGATTTGTACCCATTGATGTTTATCTCAGCGACATACAACCATTAGCTTCACTACACCACCGACATAATCATCGATTCGATTTAGCCCGAATTACCTCTACCTTCGGGTAGTGCGGTTGGGTTGGTTTTCGATGACTCGGGTTTCGATCACCAAGAGCTCGAGGCTCGGGTTTGAGTAACTTTAGCATTCAAAGTTACATTGGTTTTAGGGGCTTCAATGTTACGAATCAAATTTGATTTGGTGACTTTTTCAGATCGAGAATGTCTGACTAGGTACTCCTTTGGGTTCGGACTCGAGATTCTTCACATCCGAGGAGTATTCAAGTTCGATGACTCAATTCTTGTTCGGTCTTCATAAGTTCAATGACTCAGTTCGAGACTTTGAACAAAGTTCATCACATCGAGTGTTGATGCTAGGTTTGGTGAGTGGGTTCAGGTTACGGTTCAGATGACTTGAAGGTACCATCTCGACTGGCGGTTCGAAATGTAGAGTTCGGAAGTGCGTTCGATCTAGAGGTTCGGACTTGGAGGGTATACACACCGATTAACAACTCCACCGAGATGTATAAGCATCCCAAACCTCAAGACACTGCGATGTTTATTACACCACGATCTTGATTCCCATATCACTCCCCAATCTCATTCGGGCTTAGTCCGAAACTACAACACAAAAGGCGAGCTCGATAAACACCAACAACGCTCCACGAGTCAATTTTCTTGAGACCCATCGCCACTCGCCTTTATCACTTCACGATACAACACCTATTCGTGTTCTTGAAAATCGAAATTTTCATCAGCACCACCCTAACACTCCTTTCAAATCACAACTACCTCTCTTTCACACTCCCTAATCATATACCCACTGAATCTTTAACAGAAAAGTATAACACCACTGACATCCCATTTTTAACCGACCCAACGAAATTAACACCAGCTCCACGAAGCACAACCTTTTTGTTTTTCAGTGACTCTGAGATTAACCATCTATAAACCCAACACTTCGACAACCAAGCCTGATGTTGCAATCATCAACTGACCCATAAACTACCAACACAAATCGTTATCTATTCATAAAAACACACTGAAACAAATTTCAGTCCCTAAGCATTTTCCTCAACCTAAACACTTGAGACCCACTGATATCCACTTAATCAGTTTGTTGAGATGCAATAACAAAACTTACTGAGTTTTGTGCCGCCTATGTTGAGCCGCTGCCATTGTATCCTCACAGAGTTATACCCCGTATCATCATTACGACTCACTTGACTTCACACACTGACAACCAGTGTCATACACAACAACTCCCTGATAATATTTTTATCAGTCACCCTTTGTTATCATTTCTCTCAACTCTCGAGACACCTAACTGATTAGGTAATCAGTAAAAAGAACTCACAACCCCATTCAGATTCGGTCTGTAACATCTACAACACAAACAACACCACTCATTGATTTTGCAAAATTGCAGTTCGACACCCACACAAACATATCCTGAGTTACAAGCTTAATAAGCTTGACTGCAAACAACCTTATCACCCATGAGTCCATTCTACCCTTAATCTGTTTCAACACAACTTTTTACCACAGCCTGACGAAACGTCATCACTAGGTATTCCAAAACAAAAGATAGGATTGAACGCAATACCCATCTTTGCTGTCACCTCTATCTTTCCTAAATCACACTATCACTTCTGTTTAAGAGCCTCCGCCGCTGCAGTCGCCAGAGTGAACGAGATATTTGATGGTGATTTCTTAATAAAGGGTCGAAGGTGTTGATTTTGATCAGATTTTTTTTGGTTTAGATCGGTGTATGTGAATTGGCTGTTATGGTTTTTAAGAGGAATCTGAGTTTAAGATCGAATGTCGGTTTGTGTTTTGGATTTAGATCGAAGGTGTGAGTGTGTTTTTTTTTTGTGTTTGGATAAGATTTTTTGGTTTTTCTTTGTGAGATATGAGATGTGTTTTTATGAAGATCTGGGTATTTTTGTTGTGTAGGGATTTTTTTTTGTTTTTGTTTGTGTCGGTTTGTGTATTTTGTGAATAAGATGTGTGGGGATAAGATTTTTGTGGTGGAGAGTGTATTCTTTAACTGATTATTTCAATCAGTGGCAAAGTTTTGGTGATGTTTTTGTCATTTTGTCAATATCAGTGTGTCTTTCTCCCCCTCAAAAATTGCTATACAGTAGCAGTTTTTGAAGATCAACACATGATTTTTGACAAATGAAGAATGTTATCAGCAGTCATTTGAACGGATCTGGATCATGAGCATAATCCACCCGCTCTGATACCACTTGTTGGTCCAAATTATTGAGTAAATCTTGATAAAATTAAAGAACAACTTCATTAATAAAGATGAATAATAGTTACAAGATTACTCAATACCAACTAGACTACATGATAACATCCTCAACTTTTTACGGGGATAATCTCGGTATATTATCCCCATTGAATGACAAATAAACTCTCATTGATCCAAGCTATGCTTGTGTTTCAATGAGAGGATGATCCTATCAACTAATACTAAGTATTTTGTGTTTGAGGATACATACCTATCTCTATTACATTACAAACATATATATAGGTACATGAATACAAAGACAAGTGGTGGTAGGTGAGATGTCATCCATCATGTGGTCCATCTTCATCTTTCCTCTTTAGAAAAGCACCAACCATCCTTTTGGAATTGTCATAACTAATATTCTCACTTCTTTGGTAATGTCTTGTACTTGTTTGACTTCTTATCTTGGAAGTTCCCACCCATATTTTTCAGTCTGTATGTAGAGATAGGTCTTCAGGATCACTGAGACATTTGTCAAAATCTCAGTGTCACTGGTGTTGTTTGTAGCTCATATATTTTACTCACCGACACCGTGTCGATGAAGTAAAGAGTACTAAACAACACTCACCGATTTCTTTATCGATGAAGTCACTCACTATATTATTTAGTGAGTTAGGCTATTTTATTTTCAAATCTTGTTCGGGGGTGATTGGGTCAATTTATTGGACCCAACAGTAATAGTATGCCATACTTATGCAAAATAAAACAAACACCTATCTAATTTGACCACGAATATTAATGTCATATGCGTTAGCATACTTCAATTTAAGCACTAGTCAAACCATAATTATAAAAAGGTATCATCATAATAAGGTTTTGATCATAGGTGTCCTCATTTCATTGCTTATATAAGCTCTTCATGCCCGCTCTACTATCACTTTTAGCACCGTCAAATGCCATATAACTAGTGGTTTCATTGTAGTCCTCATCATCATCACTATCACTATCTAAAATAAACAAATTTCCAACCATAGAGAACGGATTACCTACTTTTTTTTCCATCTTTAATCATGTCAAGTATGCTATTTGAAATAACAGAAGGAGAAGCATTGGACGAGCCGGGGATTCTTTTATTGTTTCCCACGTGTCTCACATTAGCCTCCTTTTTTGCTTAGGAAGCGGCTTTCCATCATCACCCAGAAATACAAGTTTCCCCTCAATTATTTGACTTTTTAGATTATTAATCTTTTCAACGAGAGATGTAGTACTTGGGCTGCCAAACGAATCAATAGTTGTACTCGCCTGTTTATCCATGTTCCCAATTCCATTACCAAAACTTATGAAAAACTACTCTATAAAACTACAAACATCTAGTATGACCACGAACCTCTACATCAAAGGCATCACAAATATCTAATTGCTCATCAGCAAATCTTCATAGTCATCATCATCATACGGGTTATGATCATATTCATCTTTCTAATGCTTGTATAGGCTTTTACTCCCGATTCCACCACCACTCTTGGATGCCATAAAACCTGTTGTTTCATTAAAAACCTCTTCCACTCCATTATAACTATCCTCGTCATCCATACCAGCCACATTAGACGTTGGCTCCTCGTGTGCCAATTGTACCTCATTCACAAGTGTAACATTATTGGGCGTACTTGGCAAGATCTGAATAGGCTCCGCATAAGCCTTTTTCCCTTCATCCATAGCAGTTTTAGCCCTCATGGAACTACCCCCATTTGCACCAAATACATCATCATTTTCAACCGATCTAAGTGCATCAAAGGGGTTCGAACAACTTGTCTCTCTACTAGGTATTTCAGTATAGTTCTTTGTACTACTTGTAATAGCACCATTCTTCTTAGAAACAAGTTTATATACCTGTTTGGTCGACTTAAACTGAAATTAAGAATCCATATTAAAACCACTAACCAGTTTCTTTCCACCAACTTCAGCATTACTTTGGTTCAACTTTACACCACCATAATGCACCTCCCTGCGATTTTTAGGCTTAATATGAACCGTTTTAGGGCAATGTTCATACCCATGTCCAAAAATCTTGCAACTAGCACATCGTGGAGGATTCCATTCGTATTCAATAGAAATGATTTTTTACATGTATCCTCATTCTCCAAATTTAGGATAGCAATAACCATTGAGTCCTTCAACGTGTTTTCACCACTAACTTCAATCATAGTACATGCATAGCTATTTCGACCTCATGAAACGTTGCACATCGTACTAGTAAATAAATCAAGCATTAATGGTTTACCAATCTTAGTTGCAATAACACTAAGTCTATCAGTAGTAAATGTCTCCATAGGAACATCATAAGGTTTAACCCAAACTAGAACACGAGTTAACTCCCTTTTTTTCAAACTAGAGGAAATACTCTATTTTTTTAAGAATTATCAGTATGTTATGGATCATATAAAGACCATTCTCAAGAACGTCATCAACCTCTTTTTGGAACCAAATTTGAAAAGAAACGTGTAGAGAAAATAAAAACTAAGCCTCCAAATCAACACGAAACACCTCTAAATCGTCTTTAGACTCTGATACCACATGTTAGGTCACCATATATGAAAGTTGTACACGTTATTCTAGAGAGAGAAAGTAGAGAGAGATGGTATGGAACACTAGTATGTGAAATATAATCAAAGAGTAATTTGCATAAACTGAACCAACAACCTCACAAGTGATGTTTCCATAGTATTTATAGTGAAACAAGCTAGGGCAACGCCCCATGGTTGCTTCTAGAATCCTTATGCAACGGCCCATGGGCTTACTTCATGTAAACTAACATATAAGCCTATCTATTAAGCAACCTATTACATTAACTAATGACCGACACTTTAATATTGATTACACGTATTTTCCCTCAAGCATTAAAAACACAATTTTGCACCACTGAAAACACCACACATTTACCAACAAATAATCATATAATTAGTTCACCAATATACCACTTACCCCCTCCACAAATGATCTAGGTATAACTACTTTGCATTTACAAGAAGCAGGCGTAGTAAGAACACGAAAGTTAACTTGAGTTTTGTTTCTATCAACACTAAGCACAATAGCAAATAAAATCAAATTATTACAATTAGTTTTTTTTCCCAGAATCATCCACTTGCTTTCCTTTGTGAGTAGAATTCGATATACCACCAACATCAACATCCATGATACGTTCCTTCCTCACCACGTGAGTACACACAGTTTTTGAAGCATCATGAGAAGGATTTAATGGTTTTCCATCATCACCCACTAACACGAGCTTTCCTTCAAGCATTTGTGACTCAAACTCAAGGATCTTTGCAGCTAACAAAGTAGTATTTGGACTACCAAATGCATCTGACAAACTAGGGAATGATCCTAATCCATCATCTTTTCCTCCTATTGAACCAAGCGAATTATCACCTGAAACAAAATCAATTTTTCTTCTATCTTTTTTCTTGTGATTGGTACCCCTCCTACCCAAATCAAAAAATCCCTTCTGCATGCTTACATTAATCCAAGCAAATCAAAATCATAAATCCAAGAAGTACATGCGAAGCCCTAACTTCAACACAGACTGATGAAACCCTAATAGGGTTTCAAAATTTGAAGCACAAACAAAGACAAAAATTAATCAGCACCAAGAATGTAAATCATAACCAACTAGTTTGATTTAGGTTACAACAATCAACACACCTTGTAAATCAATAAACAATCAATCGAATAACATATTAGAAGATAAAACACGATCGATTTGGATCAGGAGCACCCTAAAAAGCATTCAAGTTAAAACCCTAAAAGTGAGATCAAGACCCTAACAACCCAAACTTATTCAAGAATGGGATCAAACAACTGAAGGGATTAGTTCAGGATATCAATCACTAACCATGCAAGATCAAGTGTTGAATAAAGTTAAGAATGATCAGGTTTTAAAAGCCAATTTAGGGTTATGTTTAGTCGGCAATATCGCCATAGGGGTATGTTCATGTTTTTGAAAGATTAATAAATGAACTTATATGATCCATGATGTTTGTTGTGTTTGACGGAATACCTTATTTAAAGAGAAACAAGTAACAAAGATATCAATCATTCTATAACGACAAAGATCAATAGGAATATATTAGCTACAATTTTTGTGTAACAAATTGGCTACAATTTGGTGCTATAAGTTGTGGGTCCCTGAGTCCTTTTTGTGGTTCCTTAAGTAATTATTGTGTATTTTTGGAGGATTTCAGCCAATTGGCTACAAAAATAGTAGCCAAGCTACCCCCAAAATTAATATATGATCCATGATGTTTATAGTGTTTGATCAAATACATAATTTATCCGGTTAATATCCTATAATACTATGGCGCTCATGAAATGATACCGGTTTGTCTCGCTGAGGAATAAAATATTTCAAAAAATTCTTGGGCCATGATTTGGGTTGCTATTTTTGGGTTTAGTCTACTTGGGTTTCTTTTTATTTTTTTATGAGGTTGTTGCCATTGAATGTACAGCACCGCTTTCACTATCAAACACATACACACAGACGCAATATGAAAACCCACTCACACACGCTATCTAAATGCTATTGTTTAACGATTTTTTTTTGCTTATAGTATAAATCCAGTTGTTTATGTGCTACGTGTTTGTTAGATATGAGGTATACGATGACGCTTACGATTTTTTATAGTCTAAATTCGATTTTTTATGTGCCATGTGTTTGTTAGATCTGAGGTATATGATGATGATTTAGGGTTTTTTTGTTTGTAGTATAAATATGGTTGTTTATTGTTTCGATATATGGGAAATTAGATTGTAGTCTAGACCCGGTTGTTTATGTGATATGTGTTTGCTAGATCTGAGGTATACAATGATGATTTTCGCTAGATCTGAGGTATTGGTTGGATAAATGATTTGGTTGGTTTGCGGTCTATGTGTCTGCTAGATCTGAGATATATGATTATATTTTATTCTAATATTTGTTTGTCGTATGATGAACTTATCATGTATGTTAGATTTCATGAAATGGTTCTAGGTATATTGATGTTTTGTTGGTTTTTGTTAGATCTCGGCTTTATGTTGGTTTATTTGTTAGCATATTTGGTTGTTGATATTATCACTATTATAATTTATAGTTGATTTTCCTGTTTGAAAGTAGTTGTTGTGTCGCTGGAATAGGTGATTAACTTGTCTATGAACCATTTGTTAGGTCAGCTAGTGTGTCACTCATAAATGTCGTTTTAATGTTCGCCGTGCATGAGTGACATATCAAGTAGTCTAGCAATTGTTTCATATGTATTGTGATATTTGGTGTTCAGCTCAAAAAAATAATATACACTCTAAATCTTACCATTGTACATCGCTAAATGGTTATTGTATTTGTTTTTGTGTTGAACATTGAATGTCACAAACTAGGTAACTGAACATTGGTGGTTTATAAGTTTCTTTATTATGTGTTGAACCCGAATAGCTTTTATTGAAACTGGCATATGGTGCATGTTGGCAGGGCAATGTATTATGATTGTAGCCACAATACATGTGTCAGATTTTGTAGATAGGTTATGATGACTTGGAATCGGAATGAATAAACCAGTGATATGTATCATGCTCGCAAGGCAATACGCTATGTTTGCAACCACAAAAGGCGTTTGTTGTTTTATTTACTACTTACCTACCTGAGTCGTAGCCTTATATTTTTGTATTTCAGTTAGTGCATACAACTGCGTCGTTTGATGTCGTTTGGGGAATATACTATGTTTAAATGATATGCGGCTTCTGTGGGCAAGACAATCGACTGTATTTGCAACCAAACGTCTGTGCGTCTCAGTTTATAGATGTGATATCATGTATTTGAATTGTTTTGAATAAAAATACAACAAGCGTCATGGTGGCAGGGTAATATACTATGATTGCAGCTGCAAGAGACGTTTTTTAGGTTGTTTATTAACTACGTATCTCATATTTGTTTGTTAAACAATGATCTTTACTGCATATGCTGCATTACATGGAATGACAGTGTTTCATGGGCGCCATAGTATAATAGGATAAAATTTTGTGTATATAACTGTGTCCTTTGATGTCATTTGGGGAATAGACTATGTTTGAATAATATGCAACGTACGTTGGCTGGGCAGTCATCTGTGCTTGCAGCCAAACATTTGTGCGTCTCAGTTTATAGATGTATTGTCATGTATTTGAATTGTTTTTTGTGAGAATGCAGTAAGCATCATGCTGGCAGGGCAATTTTCTATGATTGTAGCCGCAAGAGACATTTCTCATGCTATTCATTAATTACGTATCTCACATTTTTTTGTTACATGATGATCTTTACTGCATATGCTGCATTACATGGAAACAGTCGTGTTTCATGAGCGCCATGGTATATTACGTCATGAAACGATGCCGACTTGTATCGCTGGAAAATAAAATATCAAAAAAATCATTTTCGAATAAAATAAGTGAAAAACATTTCGGCTTATATTGGGCTGCCAGTTTGGTACATATCCAGTTATCGTTCGATTTTTTTAACCTATGTAACTACATACATTTATTTATTTATTTCTTGATAAAAAATCTAACAACAATCTATGTTTGGAAACTTCTTCAGCTATTGGTAATGTTGTTGTGTTTCTGTGTATATGGTACGTTTGTATTTTTTATAAGTTGAAGTAAGCATCATGTTGGCACAACAATATACCTTTCTTGCAGCCGCATGACCTACTTGACCTCCAGCCGTATATACCTTTAAGAAATTTGGGTTGGTGATCCATGTAATTTCTGGTACTCTGGGTAGTAAACAACAGTTTTGTTAATTGGCCAATAAAATGTCCAAAAATGAGAAAGAAAACTCTTTCGCCTCGAAACATTTCCAGCACTTGCTACTGTTGTGTTAATACAAATAAGCCATAAAAACGTTTATTTATATTTTACGATCTTCTAATGTTTTGTCGATAACAAAAGTAAGATCATTTTAACGAAACAAATAAAATACGTAAATGGTTTGAACTAATAGTTTTCTAACACACTTACGCTTTCACATAAAACACTAAAACTAGTATAAGTGATTTTATGCTTAAGATATACATATGTACAACAACTAGTGTTTACATATTGGGATAACATATACTTAACTAAGTATATACCAAAATGGGTAAAAACAAGTATATACTAAATAGGTAAAACCTAGCAAATGGTTTTGACCCATAACCCATGGTTTTATTTATACCACTTAATCAAGTTCATTGTATCCTTAAGATACATTGTATCTAGAAAGAAAACTATGGATCAACCCATAACCCATGACCCATGACCCATAACCAAAAATACCTATGGGCAAGAGGGCGTTCCACGGATCCCTAGCTTTGTGCTAGCGGATCCCAAGTGGAAGGATCCGTGGGATCCGGAAAGCAAGAGAATTTTCTCTATAAATAATGAGCCATTTCTTCATTATTTTTCACCCCTCTCTAACATACTTTCTCCCCTGAGTTAAATCTCACTAACCTTAGATCCAAGAGATCTATGTTTGTAGTTTTGTTTTTGTGTGATATTTTAGGTTCCTCTTAAAGGCAAGATCACCACCTTTGAAGTCGAGCAAGCTCAAGTCCATGAGTTGCCATGCTTCCTCATCATCAAGGCTATTGAAGTCCTTATGTTGATGATCCCCTTCTTTCTTCAAAGAAGTGTAGTGTTAAAGACATTAGTGAAAGATGTCTCAAGTGTCAAGACGAAGATATAAGTGAAGGGTATCTATCGTCTATAGGATAAGCACTTGTGGTAGGTGCTTAGAAGTCAAGACAAGAAGCATTAGTGAAAGGTGCTTAGAAGTGAAGACACAAGACATTAGTGAAAGGTGTCTTGTAGATCTAGTCAAAGGCATTAGTGAAAGGTTCCTTAGATGTACATTCGATATGGTGTGTTTCGATGTACTAGATAGACTAGCATTAGATCCAAGGATATTGATGTCCTTGATGATGTTGTAAAGGAGTAGATCTCCTTTGGGATTAGTCGTTGGTGTAGTGTGGTAGTAGTTCCTCCATTGCAATGGAACTAGGTGCTTAGCCTAGTACCTAATAAAGGGTAGGCGACGTTGTGAAGGTGTAGTTCACCTAAGGTATGAAAGAACTCGGTGGTTAGCCTAGCAATCAGTATAAAGGGTAGGCGACGTTGTGTTAGGTGTGGTTCGCCTTGGTGTGAAAGAACTCGGTATTTAGCTTTGTACCTAAAAAGGTTAAACGACGTTGTGAAGGCTTCTCCGCCATAAGGAGATTGGTGTAGTGTTTACAAACTCTCGAGTAGGTGACTCGGGAGTGGAGTATGGCAAGGAAGGTGTCCTTGTGGCGAACCACTATAAATACTCGCGTTGTGGTTTTGTGCTTCTTACTCTTATCTTTTCATTACATATCTTTATATGCTTGTTTATCAACATCCAACACACACAACCAAATAGATTGACATAAGTCGATCTAAATAGTTTAAAAGGAAGTTTTAATTGGTAAAACTATTCAACCCCCTTCTAGTTTTCCACAATTGGCATCAGAGCTTCGTTACCAAGTTTCTTTAAGTATATTGTACTTTAAAAACTTGATACGATCCATGGTTAATTGAAAACTACAAAGAAGGTTTTCATAAAACAAACACCATGGCTTTTAAAACTATATGTTTGGATGTTGATTTGATAACAACATTTTTCTTATTTATTTTTTTATTGCACTAATCTTCCTTGTCATGTTGATTAGTCAAAGCTCATACCCACCAAGCTTTAGGGTTGCTTGGTAACAAGAATACCTTCCTTAAGAAGGTATCTTAAACATAAAGGAGCGGGAATTGTCTAAGTGACATTTCTTTGTGTCATTTGTAAAGACATTCCTAAGTCGCTAAAGGTATGATTTTCTTTTTACTTTGCTTGATAATTAAGTATACCTAGTTAGGTATTTATATGATTATCTTTTGTGCAAATTACATGTTTTACTTGAAGCTTCATTAGGAAGCCTTTTTCTCACATACGTGTTTTATTTCTCATATAAAGTCGTGGTATATAAAACTTATGTTTTGTTTCTTTTAATCCAATAAAACAAAACACGAATTTCAAAAATTCCTCCTTCCCCATAAAAACTCCCACCGTCGACCACTTTATCAAACCCTCACTTTTTTAAATCTTCCAATTTCAAAAATTTCCTCTCATTCAAAAACTTCTTCTTCCTCCTCATTCCATCTCAATCAAAATCAAGAAGATCCGTCATCAACATGGTTTACATCGCTTTTCGTGCTCATCGCCTAACACTCATCGCACTTGTGTTCCCTATGATGAAGTTCACATACGGAGACATTTACTTTGTGTTGTTAATCTATATTGGGGTCATATACCCAATCCTTTGTATCATCCTTAGTATTGAAATGCAATATTATTAATCTAGTTTATCTAGGTTACTATTATGTGTTTATCATTCCTTTTGATTTATATGTTTTATATTTTTGTGATACATTAGAGGTCATGTATGCATGCTAAAAGAAAATGTAGGATAAAACATATCTCGTGGTATAAAAGCAGAAAACCTTTTATCAAATTTGTATGCATTACTACAGATCCACGGATCCGGAAGATATACTAGCGGATCCCTTTTGTAAAGGAACCGTGGGATCCGTCCCTCTCGGAAAATTTTCATGCAAGATTAAAACCACTATCTTTCTAAAAGTAATAATCCACTAGAATTTCAAAACCATGAGTTAGTTAAGTGTTAAATACCATTGTTAATAAAATCTAGTAAAAACGTTAGATTATTATAGGTTGACCATAAACATCACCTCCTATTAACCCATCACTTCTATAGGTTCAACTATGACGCATGAATACGAGTTTGATTTTTCACTCACTAGCGTCTACACCCCGAACATCTCCTTTGAGCCCAACACACCTGGAAATCATGTCCGTGGGTTCAATAATCTCAAAAACCGTCACTTCCATGAAGGACGTATTGTAGACACCTCTCTACAATTCGAAGAAGGTATCAATACCTCCTTCCGAACCATAGGACTAGAATGTCTTCTTGAAATCAACGAGAAGATATGTCCAAGGTTCATAATGGAATTCTTCCGTCAAGTCGAACTCGTTCGTAACGAGGATCACTCTCTATCTCTTTGGTTTTACATCAAAACCAAAGTTCACTCTAACACTTGGGCATTTTGCTCACATTCTCCTGATTCCAAATCATGGACAAAGTGCCTTCACCAAGATTGGTCTCTTGATTCTCTCTTCAACTTTCGTGAAGAAAATAGTCCATATTGTTCACACATACCCTCTCCGGAAGATTTAAATCGCATAATATGCAAACCTCGACCATATTACTCCAATCCAAACATTATCTATACACGAGATATCCGAGAAGAGTACAAGCCTCTTGCTCTCATTCTACGTGAAAATGTTTGGAGTCTTAGGGGAAATCGAGATATTCTTCCCGCTTGTTGTGCTCACATGTTGTATTGTTTGCTAACACAACAACCATACAATCTCGCCTACTTCTTCGCAAGGCGGTGCAAATCTTCAAGGCTCCAAGAATAAACTCATCCCTTATGGAATGTTCTTGACACGCCTCTATCACAATGTTATGCACTTCCATCCTCAATTTCAAAGTCCGTTGTATGCGTGCTTGTGAACAAGATGATGGAACCGCTAAACATATCTCTCATGAAGACTTTCTTCATTCTTGATTCCACCAATACCCATCAATCACATAATGATCCTCCTAGAGAAGACACTCAAGGAACCTAGAATAGTCAAATAGGATCAATTCTACTCTACTCATTATTTATCAATGTAATCCTATTTCTTTCATGAAATAAAACATCTTACATTTGATATCCTAGTTTTAAGAACTCCTTTGAACAAAACTTGGAATATAATGCATTGTCAAGATCATTGCATACCTTTAGTAAAGGTTTTGTCTAGCGGATGATGGATCCCAAATGTTGTACTAAACGGATCCCTACATCTAGGGAACCATGGGATCGGCAAAGAAAATGCAATTGCAAGCATTGTATGTCAAACACATCCTTAGAACACCTCACACTAAGCTAAACATAGTGTCTTAAGGTAGATTAAGACTTTATCAAGATAGGTTGATCTTTCCTACTCATTCCAACTCACATAGAACACACTCTAAGATATTCATAGATCTATCACTTTGTTTTAATCCATCACTCTTCCGCCTCAAACTCACACTTCATATTTTTACCCTTCACATCTAGGTTAAAAATCTTTTATAACAAAATTGATCATAAATCAATCTCACCTCAAAATTGATCAAAGTTGATCAAATCCTAGTTTTCTCATCTCAAAACCATTAGGATATTTTCCAAAACACAATCCTAAGTCACAACCTCATCTCTAGGATCATTTAGCTTCAATTGACACTCTCTTCTTTAGTGTCATCCTTGCTCATTCATTGGTACTCATGAAAGTTCCAAATCCTTCCACAAAGACAATCATTAGCTACATCACTCACCACCTTCAAATACTTAAGCACCCCTTCATTTAAGACACTTAGGAAGACCTAAAACACTCAAGATGTTATAGGTCTTAGATTTTAGAAACATCATTTCCACTCTTTTATAGTGGCGATAGCCGGATCCCTAGGATTAGCCTAGACGGATCCCTCCGAGAAAGGAACCGTGGGATCGGATGACAATATAGGTCAAATATTGCTAAAACAATCATTTCAACTTATCTTCCTAACTCAAACACTCCATCTCATCTTAAATGAGTTCCTAGATCATCCAACCTCAAGTTGACTCTTGTGCATGTCAATCATCACATTCCAATGAATCCTAGTGGCTTAAAGCTTAAATGCACTTGCCAAATCTCTTAGTTTATGAACCACCTTGTTAGGACCTCCATAGTCATCACTCTCACTCTAACTTTCAGCTCTTGAAATCATTTCATCATGAGAAAAACCCCAAGTAGTAACTTATCCACCAAAGAACCACCCATGAAAAGGCTCGTGTTATACACGAAATCTCCTCAACCGAATCATCTCCCGAAACCAACAAATGAGAGAATCCTTCATCATCCAATCAAACCAATTCCTAAAAGAATAGTACCCACAAAACTACCTATGCCTAACACCACCATACCTCCTAGGCCAAACAATATCATCTCCACTAAACCATCACCATTGGTTCCTAGAAATATCTCATTTACTTCACCACTATTATCACCACACCTCTACAATTTAGAGGACTTGCCTCCTAGGCCGTCTCATCCGCTTCCGTCGACAACATTCTCCTCATTAGGAGGAATAATGGTTCAAAATCAAGGTGTTGAGTCAACACTTGCTCCGGCTTCCTTTTCGCCGTCTCCATCATATAATCCTATATGGATTATGAGAAATCATCAAAGTCAACCACCCGACCATATGGAAGTTGACACTTCCTTACCACCACCATCATTCTTGGTCGAGGCATTCTCAAATGCACTCCACCAATCCTCCATCGTTTGAAGCTCCATGACCGCTTCACTTGATCCTTCGCATCAAGCCATTTTATTTCCTCCACCACCACTACCTAGCCATGACAAAGATTGCTATCATTGTCAACATGTTGAAAGTTTGATACATGAAGCACGAGAAGACCAACGTTTCATGTTCTATCATCTCCTCAAACGTTTCGACGAGATCAAACCTAAACAAAACTTGAGCTAGAAGATTTTAGTGGTGTCCTAGAATCAAGCGTTAGATAGTCTAGAAATTCCTAGTCATGTATTGTCTATTTTCTTATTTTTAGAGTCATGTATATCATAACTCTTGTTTTATTAAATGGAATTACATGCTACTTGTTATTTTTCTAAGAATATGTATTCATATCTCATTTATGTGATAACATTACTTGTTATATCACCTTTGCTAATTTTAGTCATCGGCGGACGGATCCTCGAGATATTGCTAGACGGATCCCTACTAGGAGGGAACCGTGGGATCCGTGAAGTCGAAAGTTTTTTTTCTAACTTAAATCACATTTGCGGAAATTGTGAATTATACTTGTTTTCTAACCCTTGTTTTGCGCTTATTCAATTAACACATAAAGAATTTGACATCCTAAAGCTGGGGAGCTTGGTGTCAATACAATACGTTAAAATTACTTGCAACCTTTGATTTAAATTTCATGGCTTCCCGTTGCAAATATTGCAATCATCTAGGGGAGCACACCCGTCACATTGACATAATCTTTTCATAAGTTAGTTTCAAATGAACTAGATTAGAATTAGTTTCTTGACGCCTTACTTAGGGATGGACTCGTCGAGGGAATGTAACGAGATCCTTTCCTGTTACTTGCTCTCTATTTTTTTCTTTCCTTTCACATGTTTTTCTTAAAAGCGATGTGTTGCTTTCTTCAAACACTTTTGTTTCGACAAAAGGGAGAAAAAGTAAAAACTACAAATTCAAACTTTTACAATTTTAGCTTTTCCTTAAAATAATCTTATGTTTTGTCATCAACAAAAGGGAGATTGTTAATACAAATAAGCCGTAAAAGCGTTTATTTATATTTTACGATCTTCTAATCTTTGTCGATAACAAAAGTAAGATCATTTTAACGAAACAAATAAAATACGTAAATGGTTTGAACTAATAGTTTTCTAACACACTTACGCTTTCACATAAAACACTAAAACTAGTATAAGTGATTTTATGCTTAAGATATACATATGTACAACAACTAGTGTTTACATATTGGGATAACATATACTTAACTAAGTATATACCAAAATGGGTAAAACAAGTATATATTAAATAGGTAAAACTAGCAAATGGTTTTGACCCATAACCCATGGTTTTATTTATACCACTTAACCAAGTTCATTGTATCCTTAAGATACATTGTATCTAGAAAGAAAACCATGGATCAACCCATAACCCATGACCCATGACCCATAACCAAAAATACCCATGGGCAAGAGGGCGTTCCACGGATCCCTGCTTTGTGCTAGCGGATCCCAGTGGAAGGGATCCGTGGATCTGGAGAAAGCAGAGAGAATTTTCTCTATAAATAGTGAGTCATTTCTTCATTATTTTTCACCCCTCTCTAACATACTTTCTCCCCTGAGTTAAATCTCACTAACCTTAGATCCAAGAGATCTATGTTTGTAGTTTTGTTTTTGTGTGATCTTTTAGGTTCCTCTTAAAGGCAAGATCACCACCTTTGAAGTCGAGCAAGCTCAAGTCCATGAGTTGCCATGCTTCCTCATCATCAAGGCTATTGAAGTCCTCTTGTTGATGATCCCCTTCTTTCTTCAAAGAAGTGTAGTGTTAAATACATTAGTGAAAGATGTCTCAAGTGTCAAGACGAAGATATAAGTTAAGGGTATCTATCGTCTATAGGATAAGCACTTGTGGTAGGTGCTTAGAAGTCAAGACAAGAAGCATTAGTGAAAGGTGCTTAGAAGTGAAGACACAAGACATTAGTGAAAGGTGTCTTGTAGATCTAGTCAAAGGCATTAGTAAAGGTGCCTTAGATGTACATTCAATATGGTGTGTTTGATGTACTAGATAGACTAGCATTAGATCCAAGGATATTGATGTCCTTGATGATGTTGTAAAGGAGTAGATCTCTTTGGGATTAGTCGTTGGTGTAGTGTGGTAGTAGTTCCTCCATTGCAATGGAACTAGGTGCTTAGCCTAGTACCTAATAAAGGGTAGGCGACGTTGTGAAGGTGTAGTTCACCTAAGGTGTGAAAGAACTTCGGTGGTTAGCCTAGCACCGTATAAAGGGTAGGCGACGTTGTGTTAGGTGTGGTTCGCCTTGGTGTGAAATAACTTCGGTATTTAGCTTTGTACCGGAAAAAGGTTAGCGGCGTTGTGAAGGCTTCTCTGCCATAAGGAGATTGGTGTAGTGTTTACAAACTCGAGTAGGTGACTCGGGGAGTGGATTATGGCAAGGAAGGTGTCCTTGTGGCGAACCACTATAAATACTTGCGTTGTGGTTTTGTGCTTCTTACTCTTATCTTTTCATTACATATCTTTATATGCTTGTTTATCAACATCCAACACACACAACCAAATAGATTGACATAAGTCGATCTAAATAGTTTAAAAGGAAGTTTTAATTGGTAAAACTATTCAACCCCCTTCTAGTTTTCCACATGTTGTTTTGTCTATGTACAAGTTGGCGCTCTAGTTTTTTATATGATATTTAAATGGGTAGGATGCATAGTTTGGCTGTTGTTGTTTGTGGTTTTGAGTTTTCTATGTTGCGTTTGCTATAACATGGTACGTTTGCAGGTTTTTTTTATGATAGACAAACTGGTAACTGGACTAGATGCATTTTGTGGTTGTGGTTGTGGTTGTTGTTGTTGGTGTCTTTTGGTTCATATTTTGCATTTCCTATGTTACTGAATATTATAATAGTGTTTAGTATAAATTCTTTGAGATTCGGGTATTATAGATGTTGATTTGCTATGTTGCTTTGTGTTCTAAGTCTTTGTTCTAAAATCATAATTGATTTCTCTTGGTTTTGATATATGTATTGCCTCATAATGCCACAATTTTTTAGTTGATGTGTTACTTTTACTTTAAAAACATGAAAACCAAAAGAAAGTGGGTCCCTAAACCTGATATACTTTTATGGATATGTCGTGTCTAGTTTGAATATGTTTCAACAAATATGCGAGGCACGCCACCTTGGCAGGGCATCATATTACGTGTGCAACCATGTTGGTTGTTTCCTATTTTGGTCATTCTTTAACAAAGGTTGTGATGAGCATGCTTAAGAAACTGCATAACTGGTGTACCTTTTATGTTGGCATGACAGTATACTAAGCTTTGTAGCTACGTTAGGTGCATTCAGCTTGTAGAAATCGTTAAATTCCTGAGCCTTTTTTTTAATACATGTTTGTTGTGTTGTTGTTCCAATGTTGGTATGTGTCTGAGGAAATTTTAGGATCGGACTACCCTGTCTTAGTATTACGCTATAATACTATGGTGCTCATGAAACGACGCCGGTTTGCCTCGCTGGGAAATAAAATATTCAATATCGTCAACAATTTTTTCTGTTGAAATTTGATGTGATTTGGCATGGATTTTCCTTCTCCAGCTAGCTTGTGCTAGATTTCCAGAAATTTTCATAAACGTCATCCACTGTGACCCTGTGTTATTTCCTGTATTCCAAAAATGATATACTTTAATGGGAAAAAAGTGTCACACATTGATGGTCATTAAAAAAGGCTATGATGAGCGTGCATAAGAATCTGCAGAACTGACACAAACTTTTATGTTGGCATGGAAATGCACTATGTTTTGTAGCCACATTAAGTGTGTTAAGATTGAAAAGTTCATTTTATGCCTGAGCCTTCTCTTATACATGTCTGATGTGTTTTTTTTCGATGTTAGTGCATGCTTGACGAATTTTCTGGAATGCATGTTGTCATGGGTTATGATGAGTGTATATAAGCTTAAATATAATAGACATGCGCAACAGTCTAGCTAGGCAACTCATCATTCTTGCACCCAAATACTGTCTATCGTGAATTAATAAAAACTTACACGCATGTGCCTTATTTCCATATGCGTATAACTTATGCATGAAAGCGATACAGATACCCGTCATTAATTCTTCTCAGGTGTTCATAATCTATGTTGTTGGCTATTTTATTTTAACTAACAGGTTATATAAGTTTTTGGGTCTATACATGTTATAAACTTAGCACTCCTTCATGAACATCAATCCTAAGTACCTACATTATCTACCATCAACGACCTTCTTTACCACTTTCATCTCTAAGTTTGTTGTAGGATCGGTTGTTCCTATTAACCGCCCTTTTCACATGGCTGGTTGTGTTAAATAGGACAATCGGTTCTATAGGAACCTTCAAGACTATGTTATACAAAGACACTATTAAAGGGTTCGTCTATTACTTACGTTTGTAAGTTGCTATGGGATCAGTTGTCCCTATTAAGAACCCTTTTCATATACTAGGTTGTGCTGAATAGGGCAACTAATTCTACAGAAGCCTTCCAGACGATGCCATGGAAAACTCCAGTTGGGTACCAACAATTCTACATGTTTAAGGAGCAGTCCACCGAAGCCAAGGTACAGTAACCATACACCGTTTGAAAAAATTACTTCTCTATATATTTTGCATTTCTTGTATTGCATGTGCTATTGATTATACAACAATTTACAAGACAATTTATTAACAGCTTGGCTGCTACCGCTGGAACATATTTCCGTTTCATCTACATTCCTGAAAAGGCAAGGTACAATAATGATACAACTTTGTAAAAAATAAATGTTTTGTTCATCTTGCATTTACATTCTAAGTCTACTAAATTTGTGGAAAACTAGAAGGGAGGGTTGAATATTTTTACCGATTAAAAACTTCGTTTTAAACTATTTAGATCGACTTATGTCAATCTATTTAAATGTGTATGTTGGATATTGATAGATGAGTACGTAAGTAAGTAAGGTAAAGATAAAGAGTAAGAAGCACAAAACCACAACGCGAGTATTTATAGTGGTTCGGCTGCAAGGACACATTCCTTGCCCTACTCCACTCCCCGAGTCACCTACTTGAGAGTTCGTAATCACTACACAATACAAACTCCTTGTGGCGGAAAAGCCTTCACAACGTCGCCTACTCTTTATCCGGTACAAGGCTAGACACCGGGTTCTTCCACGAGGTAGAACCAAACCTATCACAACGTCGCCTACACTTTATACGGTACAAGGCTAGATACCGAGTTCCATTACATAGGGAAACTATTACCCAACACTACACAACACCTATCCCAAAGGAGATCCACTCCTTAAGACAACATCAATAAGGATATCAATATCCTTTGACCCAAACTAATCTATCTTGTACATCGACACACCAAATCGAATGTACACCCTAGGCACCTTTCACTAATGCCTTTGACACGACTCCTAGGCACCCTTCACTAACGCCTTCAATATGGACTTTCAGCACCCTTTACTAATGCCTTTGACACGAATCTTCGACACCTTTCACTAATGCCTTCGACTTGACCCTTTAGACATCTTTCACCTATGTCTTCAACACAACACTTCTAGGGAGGAAGAAAGAACTATCAACAAGAGAACTTCAGTAGTCTTGATGATGACGAAGCTTGGCAACCCATGGACTTGAGCTTGCTCGACTTTAAGATGTGGTGATCTCGCCTTTAAGAGGAACCTAGAGAATCACACAAAACACAAAACTACATAGAAAGATCCTTTGGATCTGAGGTTAGAGAGTTTACAGTACTAGGAGAAAGTATGTGTAGAAGTGGCAATTTACAATGAAGAAATGGCTCACTATTTATAGACAAAATTCACTATTGTCCCACGGATCCCTTGCTCGAGGGATCGCCTAGTGTATTCCTAGGAATCAGAGGGACGCTCCCCTAAATGGGTTATGGGTCATGGATCATGGGTCATGGGTTGTGGACTTTGGATCATGGGTATCCAAATAGATCTGATGTATCTAGAAGATGCAATGACATCTAGTCAATGGGTCATGGATAATACCCATTATGACTTATGCATGATGTCATGCAATGGGTCATGGGTTATGGATCATGCTCCATGGGTATGGGTCATGGACTTTGTGTTTTACCCAACTACATTCAATGTATTTAGTCAATGGGTCAAATACTTAGACTTCTACCCATTCTATTACCCATTATAATACATACTAAGTATGTATATATCTACCCATTATGTAAACACTAGTTGTTATACATATGCATTATTATAACATGAAAACACTATTACTTGTTTAGTGTTTTATATGAAAACGTAAGTGTGTTAGTAAACTATTGGCTCAAACCATTTACGTATTTTATTTGTTTCGTTAAAATGATTTTACGTTTGTCATCGACAAAACATTAGAAGATCGTAAAATATAAATAAACGTTTTTACGGCTTATTTGTATTAACAAAATTCATTATACTTTTTTATAAAAACCTATGAGATGATCTTACAAAGATACATGGTATTTTCGCTAAAGAATGAACATATTTCATGCGATGTTATAGAAGTCTAAGGTGCACTGACTATACATCTTTGTGAAAATTAATTCATTTGTATGTTTTCCATTTACTCTTTATATATATATATAGAGTTAGGATCAAATAAGAAGGTTACTTAAAATAAGAAGGAATAAGAAGAACTATAACCGCAAATCCAAGATGCACCGACCTAAATTAGATGCATCCTATAATCTTAGATGCATTATAACACACCATAGTGTGTTTTCTAGCTGTCGGATGCATATCATTATATTAGATGCATTTCATGATTTCTCTTGTTTTGTTACTTCTGGTCTGCAAAATCATGAAAATCAATTTGCACCATCTATATATCAAATTAACTTTCGAAACTCAAGATGTAGCATCATATGAATAGAAATGCATCTAATGCAAGTCGTTGCATCTAAAATGTGGGTTTGGTCACTTCTCACCACTTCTTATTTTAATTTACTTTTCACCTGGATCCTCTACTATATATATATATATATATATATATATATATATATATATATATATATATATATATATATATATATATATATATATATATATGGAATATATTAGCTACAATTAATTGTATTTAATTGCCTAATTTTTGCACTAAAATGTGGGTCGCGATTATTTTGTGGGTCCCGATTAACTTACGTGGGTCAGGAATCATTCTTTAGTGTATTTTTAATGAAGGATTGTAATTCCACATAAAATTGGTACAAAATTTAGCCATTATCCATATATATATATATATATATATATATATATATATATATATATATATATATATATATATATATATATAATCGTATCTATTTTAATACTGTTAATAGACATAACTCTTATTTCATTTTATTTTATTTTAATGGATGGCTTGAAAATTTGAAACAATTTTGGGCATCAATGTTTTGAAAGTGAACATTAACCACATTTACAATCGTCATCAAACTGCCATGAGCTGCAGAAAGCTGTGGAATATAAGAGGATGTCGTGTAAGTAAATTGGTCGGCATTTCTTACACTATGTCCCGTTATATTTCATACCTTTCTGTGTGTATCTATGTGAAGTTACCTGATTTTCAAGATGCTAACTGTCACATGATCTTGTACGAAGTTTCTGCAGAATCGACTACTCATGTTGGTCAGAAGTTTTCCTTGGAAAATTCTGCTTTATATAGATAGTTGATTCTGCACAAACATCGAACAACATTTTATGAATCATGTTAGCTCTTCTTGAAAATACAATTTCAACAACGATAAACTATATGAATTTCATCTCAAAACACAAATGGTATTATATTTTAGTACGTTGGCGCACATTAACGCTTTGAGCTTCCCCTCGCTAACTAATTCGTATGACAATGTTTATGCATTTTGTTTGATTCAAAACATGTGCAAATAAAACGAGGCGATGGCAATGAGGTATCAATGAAAGGGTCAAAGTATGAAGGTGTGCTAATTAGCTTTTGATAATTTAGTCTTTAATTACCTTCCGTTTTAAATTAAAACTCTACACAAGTAGGAAAGTAGACACAGAAGAGGAGAAAGTGAGAAAACAATATAATTTTTACTGCAATCCTCTTTCTATCAGGATTAGTAGAAAAGCTTTATATCGTTTTCTCGTTGTTTCGTCGTCCGTGTACTATTTTCAATTTCTAGAAAACTTTAGTACATATTTTTATTAAGATTTGTCCAGCTAAAGTGTGTAAATTTAATACTTATGGCTTATTATGAAGTTATAAAAATGTGGAAGTGACGATGATAGCATTAAGTGAATTCCTTTTTTTGAAAAAACAACATTATTATTTGCCTTATTTAGACTTTTAGAATAATGTGAAGCATATGACTTTATTGTATCTGATGAACAACTATGAAAAGCACAAATACTTTGTGATGATGGTTAGCACACTTAATTTAAATAACTTGAAATATCTTCACGGGCTAACTCCTTATCATTGGCTTATCTCCTTATCATTGGCTTATTATGCTCCTTCATAAATAATGACAATGGAAGTTATAAAAATATGATGTTGTGATGCCTTTTAAAAATTTAAGTGGTTCTAATGGCATCTAATTGCCTAAAACGTCATCAAACAAATCGAACATAATTTAGAACAAATATTAGTCTTAAATTGGCTCCTCATTCTTCAGGCTAGTAGTCTCAATCGTGGGGTGAATATTGGTTGGGCACCAAAAAATTCGTCCCTCGACCGATCTTAGAGTCGGGCATCATGGATGTGGAGTTTGGGCGTGACATCGGTCGATGTCCAAAAATTTTGAACATCGGTTCAAAAACCGACCGACATTTTTCTCTTTTTTTTTTTTTTTTTTTTTTTTGTCTCTTTTTCTTTTTATTTCTTGAGTTTTATTTTTGGAGAGGGTAAATAATTTTGAAGGTGATGTGTTTTATAAAGATTGAAAGGTTCGTAGAGGGAAAAAGAATGCAAACATAAACGCATACTGATGAAAAACACAAATTGAAACTTGAACAATTAACTGAAAACATGAAATACATAATACGCTTAAACATAAATTTAAATTTAATGTTTAAAATGTTTGAATTAAACATAAATTTGAATTACTCTTTTAAGTATTGTAATGTTTTTTTAATTAAGTATTGTAATTTTTTATTTTTATTTTAATGAATTTAAATTTAATATTTAAAATGTTTGAATTAAAAAAAAAAAAAAAAACCTTATTTGAATTATCATTGTGGCGTTACGGTCACGTATCCGATCGTCGGAGAGAGAGAAAGGCGATGTGGCGCAGGTGGCCTTGGGTCATCCACGATGAGGACTAGCCTCATTCTTAAAAACCCAAAGCAAATAAAATATTCCAAATTGTTAGGCCATTGTTTTGGGCTTTTTAATTACAACAAGGGATATGAACCGTCAGATGAGATGCATAAATATTTTTTTAATACACCGGATCACTAGAAGTTTCCTTACACCTCTAAATACCGACACTAATGTTTCTTTTTCTCTCACAATTTCTCTCTATTTACTCTCACACAAAAGCAATAAGAATTAGCAAGACATCAGTGTCAGGAACATGAAGAAGCAAATAATTATTTTTTGTCTTGAGTATTTTTTCTGATCAAGAATTAAAGATACTTTTTTATTTTTATTATCTGTTATTAAAAATATGTGTGCATAACCTTATACAGTAACAAACTTAAAACCAAGTTAGGCAAAATGCCCCGCAGCAACGCGCCGCGCGGGCGCCACTTTCCTCGTTTGAAATATAGATCTCAGTTAACTTTTGGAGTCGAAATCTAAGAGTCCTCTTGAAGTTACTTGTTTTGTCAAGTCATGATCATATAAAATGGACTAGAATATGTGAGAAACAACTAGGGTATATTATTCTTTGCACATTTAAACCTTTTCAAGAAGGTATCCTATGTTCTTATGTTGTAAGCAAAAAAATTTATCAAAATCAAGTTAATTTATTTTATAAAGCAAATTTGCTTATTCTTAAAACTTATAAGTAATTTTCTTTACTTTTAAAAAAAAAAAAGAAAAAAAAGTAAGTGATTTGTCAAATCTACAGGGACAGAATCAAGACCAAATATAGTCTGACGCATAAATATTTTTTAAGCGTAGTATATAAACCACATTTGGTACATTTAAGATGCGTTATAGAATACTATACATCAAGACATGAACAGTGTCTTCACACACTCACGACGTTAAATGCGGTTCACACACACGCATTAAATGCCAACTTTTACAACTTGGCAAAAACACTTTTCGAGGTTCGAGTGTCGTGCAAAGTAAGTCCTTATGAGCAATTTGGCAAAATAGTCCCTATTCAAACTCACGTCTACAAAACAATCCCATTGCATCGCGCGAGTTTCCACTACGTGAGAAAACTAATACTTTTCAAAAATTAACATTACGTCGAAAAATCCATTGGGATCCCGAGAATCTCCCGCTTAATACTTTTTCAACTTTTATCTTAAATGTCAACTTTAAAACTGTCAACTAATAAAAATAATATCAACTAAGAAATGAAAACTTATAAAAGTACGGTTTAACAATGACATAAAATTAAAAATGGAAACTCATAAAAATAGGTTTACAAATATGCGTTACATGCTTCTTCTAATTTACAAATATGCATACACGGTTTCATTCTTATTTATTATCTTTTAAAAACATATCCTCCCTTATACGTCCATTTTGATTTTTTGAATTCTATAAATTTGACCTTAAATATTTTTGTTTGTATTATATAATACTTGATAAAAATTATAACAATGAAAATATATTTAAAACTCAATCCAATTATATATTTTTCATTAAGTATTATAAAATACAAATAAAAATATTTAAGATCAAAGTTTGATTAAAAAATATATATATATATATATATATATATATATATATATATATATATATATATATATATATATATATATATATATATATTAGACGAGGGAGTAATAAATATTTTCGAATAATCATCCTAATCTCTACTATATGAACACCATGACATTTTTTTAATGGTAATTCATAATTAAGTTGAGGAAATAAACAATAAAAAAATGTTGATGTTGATGTTGAGGTTAATACATTGTGGTCTTTTATTTATCATTTGTTGTTTCACTGCTTTAGTTCATGGTCGTTTATATAACACATACTTGTGCATTGCTTTTGTTTGTTCACATACAACTTCATCCCACTCCCAATCTGCTCCCGATACTGCTCTCAATCTCACTGCTAATCCCAATCCGTTTTCCAATCCGTTTTTCAATCCTAATTTGTTAATCTGGAACGGGGGATGGTGTTATTGTCATATCGGATGATGATGAAGCCATGCCAAGGCCAATTGTTGAGAATCAAGTTTTGTTATTTGGACAAAAAAGGATTTACAGTCTAACTGATGAAAGTAAAAGTGATGAAGATTAATAGTGGATCATGTTGATATTTATGTTTCTTCTCAAAGTTTATGTTACACGAAACATTTAACCACAATATCACAATTATAGTTGTTTGCTACTAAAAAATCTTATGGTTATGCACGGGTACTCATGTAATAAATATAAAATAAGGTATACATAATTGTTTAATTACACAAACAGAGTTTGGTGTTTTCAGTACATGAAGTTCTATCAAATACTTCTTGTCTAATTAAGAAGTTTTTTCTTAACTATATACGTAAGGCAAGGGTATGGAACAAAAATATTTTCCAGGAAGAAAAGATAACCATCAAAAGAGAAGCCATTTTCTGAACCACCATAGTAACTCCTTTTGGTCAATTGCTGTTTCAAGAAAAAGGTGAAAACATACATCATTAAGAACGAGAATTTTTAACACATTTGATGACGTCATAGTCTATATCCGGTCACGAACCCGCCCAAAGCCCACATCGATAAGCCCAAGACGAATCTGGCTACGCTGATAAGCGTTTAGGCCCACGAAGGCCCAAATACAAATCTATTTACGGAATAGATATCGGATATCTCTTAATCAAGGAGATAATCATTCCCCAACCGACTTAGGCGGGATACGCCGAAGGTTGAGGAACACGGAACCAACAAGGATTCCGTGTGTATATAAAGGGAATCACATCCCTCGTTAAAGGTACGATATACAAAACCCTAACTCTCCTTTAACCCTAAACCGATTACTTACTCTTACGCCGGAGGATAATCGTGGGAGACAATCCCACGGTAAGCCTAACGGTGTTTTCTGTCTCTTAGTGCGCAGGTCTCAAGCAACAATCAGCAATTGGTACGAGAGCCGGAGCCCCGAACAAGGAACGCCCAACTTTTGTATCAACAAGTGGCGCCATCCGTGGGACCATTCACTAAGAACTAAGACTAGAATGACGAAGCATGGAAATCAGCGATCGCAAACGGATCTTACTGGAAAGAAGCCGCACATCGGTTCAGCTTCCAAGCAGACTCCTGGGACAACCAGTACTGCTAAAAACAAGGGATTAGGCCAGGACTTGGTCTTCCCTCTGGTGGAACCGCGCTCGTGGACAACCCGTGCCACTACAACCACCACCAAAGCAGTGGATCCATCACAAGACCGTTTTACCACTCCCTTCAATCGGTGCTAAAGACCGACCGACAAAGGCACCAGATGCATCGGATGGAAACAAGGACACAACGGTGAAGCGAATACCCTCGCTCTAGAAGGGTCGACCCGAATTAACACCAAAGGATTTCGTATCCCAAAATTACGAAACCTTGACCGCCTCATGCAAGAGGAAGCTAGAAAGAGATCGAGTCGAAGCCTCACAAACCCGACTCGGTTTTGACTCGAATATGAAACCTCACCACCGCGCCGCCGAAGGAGAAGCGCGATAGAGACGACCACCGACCCCCCCGTGTTTAATGAATGGGAAGAGAGTTGAGGATGATGAGACGTCCAACTCACAAGATCCGGAAGGAAGTGAGGAGACGAACGGCGCATCAAAGTCCACACCGGACTTGGTAGCCGCAGAATCACAGATGACTTAGGCGACGATATTCCCCAGTGAAAGCCCTTCGAGTACAAACTCGAGGACGGTCGGTATGGCCCAATGAGGAAAATTCATTTTCGGAAATTCCTGACAACGAGGATAGCGAGACCGACACCGAAGTCCGAAATAGATATAATGACCGGGAGGATGAAGATATATCTCTCTCGTGGCGCCGTCAAAAGGTGGATACGTTCACCGACGCATCGCTGACTTCTCGAGAGAACAAAAGGAGGCGCATGCCCGCCAACGTAAAACCTCTGACGGATACGTGATCCGATGATCACCTCAAAATTTTGAATCACCGCTACAATTGAAAACCGCCACACCAGATGGTGCCACATGTTCAACTCCACGCGGTGGGAAACGCGCGAATCGGTTCAAGAAGCTTCCACGCAGCATCAATGGCTTTGAGGAATTAAGAAAGGCGTTTCGCCTAAACTTTACTCACGGAAGAAGTGCGCTAAAAATCCCGTCGAACTCGCCAGGTAAAGCGGCCGCCAGGAGAATCTACATGCGCATTCATGGAACGCTTTAAAGACGAATGCATGCGGTTAAAGCATGCCCAAGTACTAAAGATTTCGGTTTCATGAATGGGATTAACAACCCAAAACTCATCAAGAGGTTGAACGACAAGATTCCGAAACCTTTGATGAACTCATGAAACGCTCTCGGTCCTTCGCTCGAGGAGAAGTTGCCGCAATGGATAGCAAAAGAAACTACTCGAACTATCGGTCACGAGAACAACACGGGAGACAATCCACCGACCGGGTAGCAACCGTAATAGAGCTATCGCAATCGTGGGAGCGGAAGGATAATGACAAATACACCCGCTCACCAAGACTCCAAAGGAAATACTCGCAATGAAGGTGCGAACTTCCCAAGGTCGCCACAAATGCGCACTCCGCAGGATCGGCGCACCGAATGGATATCGTGACTACCACGCACGTAAGGGCCACACCACTAACGAATGTGTCCAATCTACGCCACTCATTGACAAAATGGTTAAAGAGGCGATTGGACCATTTGGTCAAAAACATCAAGGAAGGAAAGGATAGATGTAAGAGTGGAAACAAGAAAGAGACACCCAAAGACAAGGTCGACACCATCTACATGATACAATCATGGCAACGGGTCACTAGGCGTAAGGTCGACCAGAGTTTTCTCGAGGCGAAATCTCTTTCCCACCTTAATCATGGACAACGCAGTGGTGGAACCACTCACCATAGAGATAAGTGCGGGGTCACGACATCCACCGCATGTACATTGATGGTGGAGCATCCGCGGCCCAGACATCATGTATGATCGCATCGCTATTTAATCGCGATCGCTTAAAATTGGTCAATAAACCGAATACGAACAAAATTGAACGGTCTAAGCAACAAAATCGCTCGAAAAACGGATCAACGACGGGTTTTACGGTGAAAAGATATGGCCTATGGGAACAAAATACGATTACTAGTCAACATCGAAATAAAAATATCACAATTTTGTGCATAAAATTATAATCCGATTAATCCCGACGGCGCTAGGCGGATGGAATTTATGGTACATTAAATCTCCTCGCCATACAATGGCATTATCGGAGACCTATGGGATATCTAGTCGACTATACGCGGCCCGGATGGAATTCATGGTGATTAAATCTCCTCGCCATACAATGCATTATCGGAGACCTAGGATATCAACATCAACAAGACGGATGCTTAAATTCCCAGTGGAAGGTGGTATTGTTACTCTTCACAATGCCACTATACCACATAGAGAATGTAACACGATTACATGCGAAACGGCACCGATCCCAGAACAGTGCGCGACCAAAGTTCCAAACTTGAAGGTTGCAATTCACCCTGAATACCCGGAACAGGAAATATCCATCGGAGGGTCACTGTCGAACAACGGCAAAACAGCTGTATGTACACTCTTGCAAAAGAACTTGGACATTTTTGCATGGGAGCCAAAACACATGACTGGGGTACCACGCTCAATCACAGAGCATAAACTGAGAATCCGACAAGGATACTCACCCATACGCCAGAAGAAGCGCGGCCAGGCTCCGCGCGGAGGCAATCCTGGCAGAGGTACACAAGCTAGTAGAGGCAGGAATTATGCGGGAAGTCTACTATCATGACTGGCTTTCCAACCCAGTCATGGTAAAGAAGAGCGATGGTAGCTGGCGGATGTGCGTGGACTTCACCGACCTAAACAAAGCATGTCCACAAGACTGCTACCCACTACCAGAGATAGACTGGAAAATAGAGTCTTTGTGTGGATATCCATTAAAGTGTTTTCTCGATGCATACAAAGGATATCATCAAATCCAGATGGCTAAGGAGGACGAGGAAAAAACGGCCTTTCACACAAGCCAAGGCGTCTACTGCTACACAAAAATGCCCTTTGGCTTGAAGAATGCAGGCGCCACCTATCAGTGGTTAGTAGATAATGCTTTCGAAAAACAGGTGGGCCGCAACCTAGAGGTCTATGTTGATGACCGGTCATAAAGAGCCATCACGAAGATGAGTTAGTCGCGATATTGAGGAAACGCTCAAAACTCTACGAGATCAACATGAAGTCAATCCCAAAAATGTACCTTCGCTACTCAAGGCATGTTCTTGGGATACCGATAGAACCCGACGGTATAAAACCGTGTCCGAAAAAACTAAAGTCGTCATTGAACTTCCTTCACCGCGCGTTGAAGGAAGTCCAATCTCTCAACGGAAAGTTTGTCGGTCTTAACAGATTCCTATCCAAGTCGTGAGACAATCATTACCCTTTTCAAAACACTCAAAAGTGTATAAAAAGGGTGATTTCGTGGACTACGGAGGCGAAGAGGCCTTCACACACCGAAACAACACCGCAACGCCCCCACACTTGTCGCACCCCGACCGTGGAAGAGTTGATTATGTATTTATCCGCAATCGATGGAGCGATCGGTAGCGGTGTTACTAACAGATAGGGATTCAGTACAAACCCCTGTCTATTTTGTAAGCAAGGCGCTCAAAAAGACGGAGATGAACTATAGCGCCATGGAAAAATTAGTTCTGGCATTGGTGTTTGCTGCTAAACGGCTACGCAGGTACTTCCAAGCGCACCCAATAGCGGTAATCACAGACCAACCGATCAAGCAAATCATCTCCAAGCCTGATGCATCAGGACGACTGCAAAAATGGAGTGTGTTGCTCGGTGAGCATAACATCACCTACGAGACACTGAATCTGCGGTAAAAGGGCAGATACTCGCAGATTTCATCATTGAAAAACCAGACACTGATGCCGCACCTGCATCAGGTACAAAGGAACTACTAGATCCATGGATCTTGTTCACAGATGGATCCTCGTGCGTAGATGGGTCAGGAGCAGGCCTCATCCTCACAAACCCAGAAGGAATGGAATTCACTTACGCACTGCGTTTCGAATTCACAGCAACAAATAACGAGGCAGAGTATGAAGCCCTAATAGCTGGATTACGCATTGCATCTCGAATGGGTGTATGCAACCTGGAAGCGAATGTAGATTCCAGACTAGTAGCCAACCACGTGTTGGGTGAGTATGTAGCCAAGGAGGAAAACATGATCCAGTACCTCGACAAAACCAAAGCATTAATTCAAAGCTTTGACAGGTTTACCATCAAACAGGTCCCAAGAGGGGAAAACCGCAAGGCGGATGCATTAAGCAAAATCGCATCCACAAGCTTTGCACACCTATCCAAACAGGTGTTGGTGGAAACATTGAAGAGCAAATCCATTTCAGAAATGGAAGTATCCACGGTGATAGAGGAAGACGGACCTACGTGGATGACACCGATAGTAGAATTCATAAGCAAGGGAGTATTACCCGAGGAGCAGAAGGAAGCCCGAAGGATACGGCGCACAGCGCAAAGATTTGAACTTCGAGACAACATACTATCGACGCCCTTCCCGCAACCATGGCTCATTGCGTTGGCCCCCTACAAGCAAATTATGTACTACGAGAAATCCATGAAGGTTCATGCAGCATGCACTCGGGACCACGGTCAGTGGTGGCTCGCGCCTTAAGGTCAGGATACTACTGGCCAACCATGCACCGTGATGCGCGGGACTTAATCAGGAAGTGCAACGATTGCCAAGTTCATAGACCCGTCCCGCGCCAACCACAGCACGAGCTAACACCAATTACAGCACCATGGCCATTCTACAAGTGGGGTATCGACATAGCAGCCCTTTCCACTGTGCGGCGGGGGTTAAAATTCCTCATAGTCGCTATCGACTACTTCACTAAGTGGATCGAAGCAAAGGCGAGGTGACAATCACCGAAACCGTAAAACGCTTTGTGCGGGAAAATATTGTATGCCGCTTGGACCGCTGGGAAATCATCTCGGACAACGGGAAACAATTCTGCGACAACCCTTTCAAAGACTGGTGCGAGAAGTTGAAAATTACACAGCACTTCGCGTCAGTTAAACACCCACAAACCAATGGCTTAGTGGAACGTGCGAATCGAAGCTTAGGTGAAGGAATTAAGGCACGCCTGGACAAGCACAAAGGAAGGTGGGTGGAAGAGCTATCACATGTTTTGTGGGCACATCGCACCTCAATCAAAACCAGCATGGGAGACACTCCCTTCTCTCTAGTCTACGGGACGGATGGTCGCCATACCACCAAATCGAATGCCAACTATCCGCACTACGGAAATCAATGTGGCAACCAATGATGAGGAGAGACGTGTCGACTTAGACCTGCTCGAAGAACGACGCGAACGCGCAGCTATCCGGGAAGAAAAATCAAAGTCAAAGATGAAGGGATACTATGACGCTAAAGTGCGTCGTGTTTCATTCAGACTAGGTGACTTCATTTACAGCGCCAATGATGCGAGCCACGCAGAGACACAGTAAGCTTGGACCAAAGTGGGAAGGACCCTATGAGGTTACTGAAGCATTGGGAAGGAGCGTACAAGCTACGAGGCTTGGATGGTCGTGAACTGCCACGCACATGGAACATCTGCAACCTCAAGAGGTGCTACCTATAAGAGTGGCTACGGCCCAGCGCACAGACGCTCCTGCACTTCACTAAAGTGCCCAATACACATCTATGTATTTATTTTTTATTTTCCTTAGAATAATGTCTTACTTATTTCTCATAAACACTTGCAAGTATCAATAAAACGCCGCGGTTTCTAGCTAACTCCGCGACATATTTTGATTTGTTATTTCCATATACTGTATGTCTTAACAATTTTTTATCTCTTGCCTACATGGCGCGCATGCACTAAAATATACCCACGATGGTAAAAGGATAAGTTAACCTACTAAACAACTTGTTGAGTAAGAGGGTTGCAAACCCATCAACACTGGATCACGTATCCTTGTTAAACACCTTGTTCTCAAGACGTTGGAATAAGTTTTGTGCGCATCCCATGATGGTTGCGCAACAACGCATATGTGCACGTTTAACAACTTTGGAACCAAGACACTTGCTTCCTTAATGTGATATTTACAGTACGCTGCATATCATAACATACACGACTATGATAAAAAGTACTTAGAAATTATCTCTTAAGTATACTATGATCTTCATACATGACTATGGATTTCTTATTCGCACTTGTGTACAACTTCGACCCTTAGAACATGTCTTATACGCAAAGATAAACAGATAAGTACACACATCACAAGTTGCATTAATATCAACACGCACCACGCAAAAGGAGATTCCTATTAATGACTACAAGTTATTACAAAAGGATGTTTACTTTACGAAGTATAACCTACCAACTATTACAACGTTCAAGGGATGAACTACCTACGCGGTTCGCTGCATCTTTAACCTCGCTTAAACTCTTCAGCAAATCAGCATCTTTACGCGCTACGGTAGCAACACTAACAGGCACCCCGTCCGAACGGGGAAGGTGAGCTGCGCCAACGCCACACAAAACGGCCTTACCCTTAATGCCTTCCTTCTTGGCGAGCCTGGCAGCATGAGCTTCCAAGACCTGCTTCAATGGAACTTCCTTCTCCAAAGCGAAGGGGTTCAGGATATCTTTGGGACGAGCAAAAATAGGCACTTGAAGCTGCGAGACATCGGGCTTCAAAATAATCATTTGCGCTTACGCATTCTCAATACGATGGCGCGCCAAGGTCAACCCTTCCATAATCATAGTTATAGGATAATCTTGGTCGCGTTCCATTTCAGCAATCATTGGAAGCTCCACAGACTTCATCTTCTCCATAGCAGACACTAGCTCATCGTAGGACTGCGCATTATAGCCGGGCACTGCTCACAGTACCTTCAACAACCGCCTCATGAAGCTTCTCCACGCCTTTCGCTTCTCTCTGCCCGCTCAGCGCACCGGACTACCCCCAAGGCATTAACAACTTCGGTGACTCTAGAGTAGTAAGGCGGCGAGGCGAAGACCATGAGCTATAAGCCACCAAGGCCACCTAAAGTCGACAAGAGTTGGGGGTACAACTCCTCGTCGTACTAAATACTGAGTTTGCGCAATTTAGCCTCCTGCGCCTCTAGAGCATCTTTCACAATGGCACCAAAGTTTTCAAGCTGTGAAGTCAAATCCTCTTTGCCCATCTCCAAATACTTCAGTGCCCAGAGCTGTGCAGCTTTGTATCCTGAGGCCTCTGCGCGCTCTTGGCTTATTTGGCCCATCAGCGCCATTTTCTCCTCACCGTCACACAGACACGCCAAACTCTCTACCTCACCGCACTAGCCAACCGCGCTCAAAGAAAGCAATTTTCTCATCTTTTTGAGCACCTTGGCTGCTTTCACCAGCAATACGAACCCTTAGCTTCTCAACTATTGCAGCTTGATGCGCAGACACATGTACCAACTCTTCAACCAATTGACCAACTGATGCAACCCCAGCAGACAAGTCTTCATCTTTTTGGCTGAATGGCTCAGACTGCACAGGACTATCCTTGGGAGGAGACTCCGCAGCCTGTTCAAACCTACATACACGGACAGAGCATTATCAGTTTCCCATATACAGTTGGTGCGCAAAATAAAAAAAAGAGCATTCACGATATTACTTACTGTGGGCCAGCGACATCAGCAGATGGGTGAGATGACGCAACATCACTGGTGGATGATTCCACAGTGAGAATCACAGCGTTTTTCCTCGAGGAGCTCGCGCCATCCTCTCCGCGGGATCTTTTGCGCTTTAACCCAGATTCTGGCTCTTCTTCTTCTTCTTCCATAGGCTGCGCCACGGCTACAGGTGCTGGCTACGCTACGGGAGAGGGCACCCGGGGGCTTGGCACGCTTTGCAGCGGTGTCGCTTCCACTGCGACAGAGGAGCTAGTACCTGTTCCCCCTATGTTCATCTCCAGGGTATGACCTGCAGTGGCCGCTAGTATAGCTTCCTCTCCTTCTTTCAGGGGACGTGTCCCTACCTTCACCTCAACAGGCTTCGCTAAGTGCACAACGGTGAAAAGATCCATCTCTGCGCAATAGAAGACAACAAATAACACAGGTTATATAATGCGCGAAAAGGACAGAAAGCTCTTACATTAATTATAAAAGGGGTGCGAGGAACAGTACCACCCCAACCATTAGCGCCTAAGAAGATTGGCATCTCATCCGGCATACCAAAATAATTACTACCGATGCCCATATGCACCAAAATTCCTCGTGATAGGAACTAATGGGGATGCGGTTCGCGTTTATCGCCCGCATCCTCAAGAACATATGATCCGTGCACGGGCACTCATCCCCAACAACGTTCCCGGGTATAAAAGTCATAGTGCCACGGAAAGCATGTGTCGCTCACCCAAAAAATGACTCCTCCAATTTCTAAGCGCATCTAGTTTCTCAAGATAACATTGAAATCTACCGCGCTTAGCAAGCAAAGGATACCCACCCATGTGACCATGTCGTGTGATAAAAGGCACGAATAGGTGGATGGTCAAGTTAACCGCCAAAGAAACGCAGCTTCACCTCAAAATTGGTAATTTTAGCCGCACCAATGCAAAGGTACCGGGATAGGTGTAGCTCGTAATAATTTAAAACATCGCACAAAAATCGGGATAGGGGCACACGTTGATTCGCGAATTCAAAAACGTGTATACCCCTATTTTCCTTTTGGGAAATCATGATAGATGCCCGCATCCTTAACAACCGGATGCACGTCAAGAGGTATAAAGTAATCCGAAGTAAATTCTAGCAGATCGCTTTCGGTGAGGTCGGAGGTGAAATCAGACAACTGTTTGACCATGGTATTGTTTTTACAAAGCGCACGCGCGGTTACCTTTTGAATACAGTGTTTTTCTGGGTTGTAGTTTGAAGTTTTGTTAGCAATGGCGGATGAACGTTTTTTTTAACTGTGAGAAACAAAGTGGAAATGAAGCGATGGGTTATATAATTTTTCTCATCCACACGATGAGTGACACGTGGACCCCACTAACACTAACTGTGTGGCTGAGATTGCTTGATGGGACGTTACTGCAGTTACTTTCCCCCGACTTACGAGGCCCCCATTTTTTTTTAATCCCATGTCCAGATACAATGTACGGGAGGATATATTTTTATGACTTCTTGGCTACGCTTCGACGTTGTTTCACTGACTACGGTTATTAGTCTAGCATCCGCAGTTACTCACTGCGCATACTAGACTGGGGGGACATGATGACGTATAGTCTATATCCGGGTCACGAACCCGCCCAAAGCCCAATATCGATAAGCCCAACACGAACCGGGCTACGCCGATAAGCGTTTAGGCCCACGAAGGCCCAAATACAAATCTATTTACTAATAGATATCGGATATCTCTTAATCAAGGAGATAATCATTCCCCAACCGACTTAGGCGGGATACGCGAAGGTTGAGGAACACGGAACCAACAAGGATTCCGTGTGTATATAAAGGAATCACATCCTCGTTAAAGGTACGATATACAAAACCCTAACTCTCCTTTAACCCTAAACCGATTACTTACTCTTACGCGGAGGATAATCGTGGAGACAATCCCACGGTAAGCTAACGGTGTTTTTTCTCTTAGTGCGCAGTCTCAAGCAACAATCAAGAATTGGTACGAGAGCCGAGCCTCGAACAAGCGAACGCCCAACTTTTGCATCAACAAGTAGCAAAACTTTTGGTTACTAACCTATAAGTGGCAATTTTAATCAAATAAGTATCTTTACCTAAAACTAAAGCTAGAAAAGAAAAGCAGTTAAGCGGGTTCAGAATCACCAAATAAAAGGTTGAAACACTGCTAGTAGTTTAGTTGGTGAAAAATTTTCCTGTTTTCTGTTTCTAAATTCCTGAGAAAGAAATGGTTTTCTCTCTACAGAAGAGTTGAAAAATCAAAATCCATTTAGTTGGAGTTATATTTTCCTTTTTTAATCAAAAGTTGTTTAGTTGAAAACTCATGGTGGGCGGAGAGGTGGCGGCGATGGAAGGTGAAGGTGGAGGATGGAAGAGGCGTGATAAAAGTGTAGGGTGAAAGGAAATGGTGTTATTATTTTGGAAATGAAAAAAGTGAGAATGGTGGAATGGTATTTTCATTTTTCTATTACAAATTGGAAAATGAGAATTTCATATTTTGAAAATTATTGGAAAAAGTGCATTAAACGGATTTTCGCTTTTTCTCTTTTCATATGAAAATTTTCCTAAAACGAAGATTTCTCCAACTAAACTACTTCTAAACATCCTGCATCATTTCAATGCATAAATAAAATATTACTCCATTTTTCTAGTCAAACAACACACTTATTGTTTGTAAAGGATCCCGATCAACCCAAACCTCGAGGCTATGACTTGTGATGGCACCTGGTTAAACGGTCTTGCATCGCCTTCTCTCTCCGACGACCGACGACGACCTACTTCCACATGGTGACCCGAGATTTTTTTTTTTTTTTTTTTTTAGCAACTTTATATATGAAATACTAAAATAAGGCTAAATGGCGAGTAGTAAAAGTATTAGACATGCAGTTTCACATCTAAATCATAAAACAACAAATCTTTTACGAGAAAGCTATGGTTGATTAGTAATGAAACCTCAAGATATACAAAACTTGATTAAAAGAAACTATCTAATATGTGTAAGTTAATAAAATTGAGTTGATTGGGCTAGTAAACGAACTATTAATAGCATTATTGGGCCAGAGAAATACTAAAATAAGGGTAAGTGGACCATTATCACCATTTGACCTACACTTAAACAATGTCGCCTCCCTTCTTCTTCTTCAACATAGCCACTGAACAATGTCGCCTCACTCGTACATTTCTGTAAGCAACTCGAACACCATTTCCTTTGGTATTTATTTCATATCATTAAACATATATGTTGCAAAAGCTTATGCATGTTTTCGTTAAATGGAAGTTTTAGTGTGAAACAAAAGGTAAACTTTGAGCTTATCACTCGGTTGTGTGCTCAACCGAGTTTGACTTATTATCCAAGGTGTCAGATTTATGATAGATATGCATGGTTGTTGAATCGTATGGTGCATGCTGAATTCCCATCCACCACAACAAGAACCTATCCTAGATAAAACTAAGTCATGATGAATAGTCAGCAGTGTTTCCTTTTTCCTTACTTAAGACTCTCACCAAGATGTGACATACTTTCTAACAGTATGTTCTTCATGTCTTAAATGACACGTTTGATTCACCATATTTCATTACATCCAAGTATCCAACATTAGCAAGTATATATGAAGAGGTAAAATAGCAACAAAAAATCTAAGTGAGGCACACTTAACGTGCATGGTTCACGTACACGATAGTTATCGTGCTACATTCATTGCCAAAGTAGAGATGATAATTAAGTTTTTACTCACGGATGTGAGATAGAAGTGTACAGTTTTTTTTTAAATGACAAAGATAATTCATAAAGAAATCTCTAGCAAGAAGCAAGATATCATATACACCATGAAGGAAACGAAATAAAAAAACCCTCTCAAGACCTTGTAGAACCACCTATCGACAACAAAAACACAAAGATAAAAAGGTAAAGAGGCAATAGCCAACCAAGCGTCACCCATACCATATGAAAAACCTTATTCAGTGCAACACCGAACATAACTAAACCGAATGAATGAAAGCTAAGTCATGCCACTTAGACGCTTTTGGGATCTGATATTGGTTGGAATCACAATCCCTGAAAGGTCATCCATGTCTTGAAAAGTTTACATTAACATATAAGATGCACATACACCGGTGAATATGCGTCTAAAGCACTAACTTAATCCCCAAGATTCAGATTCCGGGCCTACTTTTCTATACGGGCTAAGCCCATATGGAATTGATGTTCCCTCAAACTCCCACCTTCGTGACGGCGACTTGATCATTCCGGATTTCCGGTCACAACTCGATTAACAAAATATATTGTGTATACTTCAACATTGACATGAAAAGTGTGTGTCATTTAATTTCTCGTCGTGTTTTGTGAGTATAATTGACAATTTGCCATGGACTGTTTTTTGTAATAAGTTGAAGGAAGCAGTGGAGTAGTGGACTGTGGTGATGTTGATAGGAGTGAAAGTTTGGTGATTAAAATTGAAGACATGAGTATGAGGGATTCACGAGCAAAAATGTTAATAGCAGAGATTAAAGTCTGATTTCTGGGGTTAATATGTAAACCTATATACCCTGGCATTTATCATATAGTTTTTCCATTTCATTAACACACAAAAGATACAAATTATAGGCCTGATCAGTATTCTTTAGTTGCTTTGGGTCTCTATTATTCTCGGTCTTTAAACTGAGTTCAAATAGTGTGATTTCTTAAATTCAAAGTGTGATTTCTTAAATCGATGCAGCTATTATAGCATTTTTCTGGTCATACAGTACATTTGAATGTGGCAAAGGTCAAGTCACTATGTGAATATCTAATCCTAAGCGGTCACTCATATCTAAATTAAACAGTCATTGCTTAAAAGCGAGGTAAGTTCATCAACTTTTGCACAAATTTGTTACATCAATAATGAGTCAAATTATAAACGGCCATAAAGATTTTAATTAACATTATGCTCTTTAATTCAACATCCATTTTGATATATTTTTATGAGTTTTTAGTTTTATATTTTTAATGGGTTTATTTTATTTTAATTCAAATTTTACAACTTTAACCTTTATTTCATTTATTTCAATCAATATAATCTTGATTCAGTCAAAATCATATACTTTTGGGGTAGTGTTTGACGCGTGAAGAGATTGTGAGGTATTTCTATACGCGAATAATGATGTCATGAAAGCTACGGAAAGTTACTGGTAACCCAAACAAACACTTACAACTAACACATATACATTCGAAGTGTTGTGAAACGAATTCACTAAACGGTAGTAAACACATATAACTATACTTATCGCCACGCGAATGGCATCTTGTGCGCCAGTTTAATCATACATATATGGCAAATTGACATATTTGAATCTCAGCATACATCCATCATACACCCAGATCCTTGCAAGGCCACACAGAAACTATAAATATGAATATGAACTACTCACTCAAAAAAGCACTTAATTAAGCAAGTGAAACGCTAGTTCAATCAAAAATATATTCTTTGGACCCGGGTGCTACAGAAATGCTATGGGATACACTGAATCAACTTTTGGCCTTTTATAAAGTTTCAAGTTGGTGTGGATCACTTAGGGCCCTCAAACCCCATTATCACCGCCCATTAATTTAATTAAAGTTTGTTACACCAAACAGATAATGAGAAGTGTTGACTAAAGATGCTAACAGATTAAAAGAGAGACATGTTTCTGTAAGACAATCGGCACAATCAATTCTTACAGAAATAAGAACAGCTTGAGTAGGTCTAAATTAAACCGTACCATTCTTTTCTTTTGATTTTATCTTTCTGATGAGATATTGGAACTTCCCAGGTTATTGTAGCGTATGAAGTCCTTGTGAATACCGCAAGCTCCCATTGTCACGCATCTGTGGTCTATTACTAATACAGCATACAATCACAAAATAGATTTCATCACGGAGATGGTTTTCCACGACATGCCAACTATATAACAAATGGGATTCCGGCTTTTATGATAATAATAAATCACATTTGAGAATAAAGGGGACTATGGCATTTCCTAATGCAATTGATTTTCTGATTTTGCCATTTACGCTTTCAAGTAGTAACAAGGCTCCAGTGTTTGAGTATAGTTAAATTGATTCTAATTATCTTACCACTTAGGGGTCAGATAATCAGTTTCAAAGTAGCTGCAACGAACTGTTTCTGAACATATCTATAAATAGATAATCACAATTTGTCAAACACTTGAACAAGAATACCTAATTACATAAATAGATAATAACTTTGAAAATTTAATGTCACACACACCCTAGAGTGTGTTGTAACCTAAATTGAACCCTATCTAAGTACCAATGACTAGAGATTATGAACGATGATGTCTATGGAATGTAAATAAATGATATGCAGTTCTGTAAATGCCTGTACACACCTTTAACTTACAGGTATATCACATAACTTGCAAGCATATGGCACAACCAAACATATGAAAACATATGAAAGACATGATTTTGTCACCAGAAGTAACTTCAGTTCAAAACCGAATACACAACAAACACCGCCACTATGGAATGCTAATCACACATGAAAGGAAATCGACAACAAAATTTTACATGGTTCCGTCAAAAAGGGATAATGCCTAACGGCAAACTAGCTCAATCTTATTATCTACATTGGCACTCGATCTTATTACTCTCAGACGCCTTCACATTCACAATCCTGCTTTGTAAGGGACTTGTTTGTCTATGCAACAATGTCGCAACATTTTCCTAAATTTAACCAAATGTGCAAATAAGCATCAATATGTGAACTTTCTAATTTCAGGCAATAATCTAAATGGTGAACCGCATCATTAATTAAATCAGATACTAAAACATCACATATCGTACATACATAAATACACCAACTTAACTACATATCCCGCAAAAGAAACCGAAATGGACAAATTGAACAAACGGAACTCATCGAGTCACCGTCACACTGATCCAACTTTTCCTGTGGCGGCAAAACCCTCCCGTCAGCAAACAACACTCCTCCACCACCACCACCATGACCACCACCACTAATCTCCCCGCCATTTCACCGTCAAACACCGCCTCCTCACCAAACCTCCTCTCCACCTCCAGAAACTCCCCCAACGAAGACGGCTTCAAATCCTCACCACTACAAAGCCACCACCACCTCCTTCCTCAGCCTCTTCCTCCTCCTCCATTCAGGCGCGTGATCAGACGCGCCTCCATTGCTCCTGCGGCGCGTGACACCACGCGCCGGAGTGGAACCGAGAGTGACGGTGGGAGTGACGTAGTGACGTGAGGGTGCACGGAAAGTGATGTTTGGGAAAGTGGTGGAGACGCCCATGAGAGTGCCGAGAGTGGTGCTGCGGTCGTGGAAGAAGGATCCGGTGGATTCGGTGTCGAGATCGGAGGAGGAGATTGATGAGATTGTTGGTGATGAGAGTGGCGGAAGTAATTCCACCTCTGGGTTTAGCATTTTTTAGTTTTGTTTATTGTTTAGAGAGAATCACAGTATGGTGGAACCTTTTAAAATAAAAGATCAGAGTATGGTCAGATTTTGTTTATCGTTTTATATTGGATGGTTGGTGTCTTGAAGTGACGGGTGTGTCCTTATGTCTGAAAGGATATTGTGACGTAGTGGCGCAAATATCATGTATTCTTTTGATATTGGTTTTTGAAATTTCGAAGGTTAAGGGTACGTGGGGTGCGACGGGCTAGGCTGAGGTTGCGGCTGAAGCTAAAACTTGGGCTTATATTATAAACCCATTGTTTATATTTTTATAAAGTTGTTTGATAAATTAGTGTGAAATAAAGCTTATTAATATAAAATCGCATAAAAATATATCAAATTAATTCAGATATATTTTCAGCTTTTACGTGAAAATCAATTATATTTTGAAAGGTATTTAAGAAATTTAAATAGCTATAAGCGCTTATAAGCCCTTTCAACGGGCTTGAAAATATGGAGAATTATAGCATATATTAGTAACAAACAAGACTTATTTTATAAGCCGGCTTATTTTAAAAGTTTAAACCTCCATAAGCCTTTTAGAAGCATCTCTCACACACAGCCGTGTGATGGTAACCATCAAGAGACCAACATCTCCACTATTAAATTAGTTTTCTTTTTTCATGACCAACTTAGTTTAACAAGGAGATCAAGAACACTATAAAAAAACATACACCACAAAAATAAATTAAATAAACACCCACGCACACAAACATCCCTCACTTAAGTTGGTCGCATATGTGATCGATTCTCTCTTTTTCTCCTCTTGCGACGCGTCTCAAGGTGGTCGGTATAATAGTGGCCGACGCATCAGCAATGGCGACCGACCAACTGGTCGACCACCCACCACACCCGGTCTAACGTTTACATTGTTTGCATATATTAAATAAGCATAATGTCAGGAACTCATTATTGCTTGAAAGCGTGCTGAATGAGAAAATTCCTGATTACCAGTGTTGGTTTTACTAGAGTACCTTTGAGGCTTTAATAATAAGTTGTAATACGACCACAAGTAGAGGACTCACGTAAGTATGGAGTTGATGCTACTCACTTGATAACTCCAAAACAGGACGGAATCGAATGGAAGGCTGATCCTTATCACGTTAAGTACAAGTTAATAAGTAAAGAAAAAAGTTAGCTTCTAAACCTTTTCAAATTCAAATCTACTAACACCACAAACAAAATTATCATCGACACCACCGAATGATAGGTACACAAGTACATTGGCTCGTTTAGATGTACTATTTTGAGATAACATAGATTACCCGGCGACTCGCAAGCTATTCGAGATCGACTCGTAAGATACTCATAATTGACTCGAGTTGAACATGTTGATCTCGAGCTTTATGATGTTTATTTATTAAGCTCGACCTGTGTAACAGACATTTGCACTTCATTTTCGTATGCCGTGGAGATATGTAACACAGTCATTTTATTTTTGTTTCTTAACTGACAATTTCCTAAATGGAGTGCACACTTAAGCTTGATAAGATGTTCCTGTATGTCCGCAAATAACAAACTGCATTCACATCCCTGAGATCTTCCAAAAAATGTCATGTTCTTGTATAATATCATCCTCTTTGTTAAGCATTAAGATTTTCATGTCAGATTTACATATCAGCCTAGCGAAGTTATCCAAGCCACATTTAAATGCATAAAACATCCTAATATCTGATGAAAGAATATATACTATCTTTAAAGTAATGTCTTGATCTTGTAATCAAATTTACCCAACGTGCATTGCCTTTCATTCTACCACCTCCATAGCTTACCTTGATTTATAAGATTTTTGGTGTACCTAGGTCAAGGAAACATACAAGCCTCTTGAAACATCCAAACTATTTATAGACCATCAGGCAATACTCACATCCTAGAACAGAATCAAGATGCACTGAATAATCACCTAATATGGCCAAGCATCTAAAATATTATAAAACCTTTAGAAGGCACTAAAGCCAAAAGGTGCTAAACCTCCAATAGTCGACTAAGGCAGTAAAACCTGCGGATATGATTATGCAGAGACCAGAAGCACGGGCAACCGACTTAAACATCCAAAATATGAATAAACCTCCTGGACTCCCAAAGGCTCCCTAAAGGTAAAACACCAAGCCCCGATGCATATTTCTGGGACATTGAATACGATTTTAGTACCTAACGAGCTTCCGGATGATAATCTAATCCATAATATCCTTATAAATCCCAAATAATGAATTCAAGAAGAAACAGAAAGCATATACAAAGGAAGCGTTACCTGGATAAACAGAGAAGGTGGTAATGACATGGAATGAATGTCGCCTGATCATGACTACAGTTACTTTTGTACTGTTGAATGTTTATTGACTATACGATCATGACACAGCCACCCGATTTGCCCAAACATACACCATATGTGCCTAATGCCCTCATTAACATTTTAAAGAATAATATGCTACACTCAACCTCTTTCTATAAGAAATATACCCCATAAATGAGCGTCATCTTTAAGAAATAACATATTGATATCATTACGACATTTACCTTATGAACAGTAGCTAAGAATTACAAAAGTAGCCATGTACGAAGACCTATTAATTTTAACATCTCAACCTTAGTCACATTTTTCCTTTAAAACTTATTCATCTAAACCATAAGACTGTAACCTACAATAATGCACTGCCACAATAATGTAAATAAGGTGTGAAAAACTTTCATAGGCCTAGAGCTGCATGATTAATGCTCAGTAGTTACATCTTAATCTTAACTCTAATAATAGTATTGTTATTATGTTTTCCGTATTAGTCCAACTAATTTCATATAATCTAAATTTACCTACCATTGTGTATACTTAAATCAATCAAACACTACTCTATAAAAAGTGTACATATAATAAAGTACCCTGTAGGTGTAGTACAAAAAACAACTGATATATATTAAGTTAAATCTTAACACCAAATGTTACGTATAAGTATAAGTACAAGTACTAGAAAGGATAATCTATAAAAATCAAAGGACTTCCATCACCATTTTCAAGTCAGGACATCAAAAATTCTTGAAACAAGAAAAAAATATAAATTAAGAAATCTCATTTTGGCATGATATCATTGATCTTGTCTTATATGGTTTACATAAGTGATAAGTGTCAGCTTCATGACCAAAGTAACAGCGCAAATGTAGGCCAAAACAGTAACCAGCAGCCAGTCATTAATGCATCGAGGAGTCACCAAATTAACAATAATGAACTAGCCAGTATTAAATAGACACCAAGTTACCCAGCATTCATATCAACAGCAGACTTTTAACACAATAATACATGAATCAAGCACTACACATAATTTCACTAAAAACGTCTAACTAATGTTGTTATCAAGCATTAAAAGAACGTTTAGTTGATGTGAATAAACAAAAACACAATATTGCTGAGTGAATAATTTACTTCAACCATTCGGTCTGCTAAGTCCTAGACAATCAGCACCTTAGTTGGCTAAAAATTTGCCACCTGAAATGAAAAAAAGATGGTACTCTGCTCATTCCAAAATCCAAATAGAAAAGACAAAACTATAACTACAATTATGCATATCACAACTTCTTGTAAAGAGGTAAAAAGATAACTTATAAGTTGTAATCTTCATAGATTTGATCAAGAAAAATTTTGCTTTTAGTTTTGATATCTTATACCTATTTTACCTATATCTCATAATTATCACAATTCCAAAGTCATTCTTGGGTTAAATCATTCGAATATTAAACACAAAACAAGTGCTTGGATGTACACTTTTAACGCACTGACTGTAATTTTTTGAATCTAAACAGTCAGAAAACTGTCCGTTTAAAGTTAGATATTAAACTACCTACAATGATTTTTTATATAATAATTTTCAATATGTTTCCCCAAATCTGATTATCTAGGCTTAAGAAAACAATACACTGATAATTATCTGATTATGTTGGCCTAGGAAATCAAAATATCGATCTTCATTCTCTCATCAGAATTAACTTCATATAACACGATCTGTGGTAATTTATGATCTGAAATGCTGAATTAGTATCTTAGAACAAAACTCCTACGCAATCAGATGATCACAAGTCAGGGTAATTCAGATTTATTTGGACACACCATTTTCCTACATTCTTTATTTTTCATTATTCAAATTGCACGCCTCAGTTTCTTAATCTAGCAAGTCAATATGTCAAGATAATAACTATTGGATATGTCACAAAGAGCATCTACATCAATACACTAAGGAAACTTTGGTCGTATGATCTTACAATTAGTTATCTTTAACTCGAAGAAGTATCTACCTGACCTCTTAAACACCTAAAAACAAAGATGAGCAACAGAAATGTGTTGTTACCCCAGAATTACTAATTTATATGTATTAGAAAGTGCACGAGAGAGTGTGAGTGTTAAATATTAGACCTAAAATTTAGCATAAAACATGTTTACTATGCCAACGATAATGTGTTCCAAATCATACATCACTTAAACAGCTGGGTTGAATTTTCAAATCATTCTGGTGCGATGACAACAGTCAACAGATGCTATCTGGAAGTATAAAGCAGTTTCGGGATAAGCGAAATTACCTAATTAATCCACTGGCAACTAGATGTATGTTGCGAGTTTAACATGCTATCATGAGTTACGACCGATGAATGTTGGAGATGGCTGTAGCAATACTTTTACAATCTAGTTCCATCGTCTTCATCCAGTTCTCAAAGTCTCCTATTTCCTGCGCAAGCAAATAGAATTGAAGCAAAAATTAAAACCGTGGTTGTGTGTTGCGAGTTTAACATGCTATCATAAGGAAACAGTTTTGCTTGTAATATCACTTTGATGTCAATCAAATCATATGCAATTGTTCAACACTTATCAGTATAAAAGCATTATATCTTCAAATTTTGGTTTTGTTATACAGTTCATGTAGGTTAATAGTGATTGACATACAGTTATTTTATAGGGGGGCAGATATGAAGCCAACTTGATAAGCATTTTATGAACAATCATGGTGCACAAATTATGCCTACTTAATCTGTAGAGGTATCAGTACCTTTAAATAAACCAATAAAGCTAGATATTGACTGCATCATTGGAAAATTAGTCCAACTCTGTATGCTGCTATAACAATTGACCACGTAGACGTAGATATCTATACCTCAGCTCTTAATTTGTTCAATCATGATCAGCATAAAAGTATAATCAAGGATAAGATTAAATTCTTGACCTTACTGTATTTCAGAAAAGCTTTAGAACAGGACCAATCTTTTTTAAGCACGGTTCAACATCAAACCTTAAATACTAATCATTATAAAATTAGCTTCCATTTTAGAAAATAACTATGTCATAAAGATCAAAGCACATTTGATTTGACAAATTTCCATGGGAATAGTCTATTGATCTTCAGGGTCTGGAGAAACTAGCATATGCATAGCTACTCAACTACAAAAGTGCAAGTTCCTTTTTGAACGTCGGAACTCCTCAATTCACAATTATCCCTAAGAAAAAAACTGATACTTGAAACTATTCTATATTAAAATAATTAAAAAAAAAAAAAAAAAAAAAACCATCAATAATGCAAATATGAGTATGTTTGACGCGCAACTCTTAAGAGCAATTGAGAGTTTTAGCTTTTGTATCATTACAGAAAAATGTCTTTGATTTTGGAAAAATAAAGTAGTGAGAATATATACAAATTACCCTTTTACCCATAGTTAACTTTGTATACCGATTTAATCATTTATTGTTGCACATATATTTCATTTTAAACTTTTCGACTACAACAACATCTACCTCTTCTAACCACTTCAACACAGCAAACGGCTACACTTCACAATTCCAACTAAGCTCAACTCACAACTTGGCTACAACTAAAGCTCTGTTTGGCAACGCGCTTTTGGAGCTCTAACTTCTATATTATAAGCTCCTATTATATAAACAGTTTCTTAGGTTGAAAAGGCCGTAACTTCTCTTTGTAATAGCTCCTAAACCAAAAACAATGTAAAATATGTTTTAGAAATAGGCCGGACCTTTTTTATGTACAAAATAACCCAATCACTCTTTAATTAATTATCTTTCTTATCTAGAGTTCATTTATGTGCCATTTCAAACTACAACTATTTTTCCAAACATATATCCACATTTTTCATTTCTATAAAACTCATACCGCACAAACTTTGGTTATGCTATTTCTTCAGTCTTATTTTGTGGGCTTATATAATCTTATTATGACATAATACACTTATATAAGCTACAAATTTCAAAATAAGCTGAAAACTGAGCTTACGAAACATAAACTTAATAATCAACCAATTAAAATAAAAAATCTAAATACCTTAACAGCACTATTAATGGCATGAGTCGAAACGAGCCACTGATCGATATTCTTCCCAAACCGCAAAACCGTACTCTTCAACGCCCTAATTTCGACTTCAATTCGTTTCTCATTAATATAACACTCTTCCACACCTCCATTAACCGCCTCAACTAACAAATCAGATACTTTATATGCACTTTTCACCGCTTCTTTCTTATATTTATCTGTTCAAATTACAAAAACTAATTTATCAATTTCCCCAATTTTTATAAAATTTGAAAACTGAATGAAATGAATTTGAGTTATTTGTTATTACCTGTTTGTTCTCGGAGTTTGAGTGAAGTGGTTTGGTGATCGGTGATTAGACGTAAGAGGGAGGATTCTAGAGTTTCTGATTGTACGCGCCCACGCGCCGGTGATTGTGGTTGTCGTTGTGAAGTCATTTTTTGTAACTTGAATATCGTTTGGATCTGTTGTAGTTATTCGATAGATTTTTATAAAGGACCTTGACTTTTGTTATGTTTAAGATTGTACTCCGAAATTTGTACATAGTGTTTTAGTTTATCTACTTTTTCGAAAAAGTTTTGCAAAAATCAGTTTAAGCGGTCGATTAATTGCTAGGCAGGGATTAACCGTCTTCATTTTTACTAATCGTCTTTGTTAATCGGTTTGGTCAAAAATCGGTCAACATACCGATTAATCGGATAAAAATCAGCCAAATCGGGCATAAATCGGCCAAATCAGACAAAAATCGGATAAATCGGCCAAATCGGGCAAAACGTTTCAAAATTGAAGTTTTCACTTGAATTTTATTATTCCATTCGGCTCTTCAATATTACTGTTCAGCCAAGTATCTTCAACTAATTTTTCGAAGCCCTTTTTATCGAACCATGAATGGAATATTCGAAACGGAGTGGGTCCATAATCAATATTTCATTTCTCGCATAAGAATTGGACGGTGATCGGAGGGATGTCTATCAAAACATAAAGCTGATAAAGATGGGATTAAAGACATTAAACCTTTTGAAATTAAAAATCTATCCAGCTTACTCATTTTTAGCCGTTTTGTGAGCCCATGTGAAAGCATAACCATCAAGCGGGAGATCAATCAAACTTGCCATAGAAATGAAGTTATTGAAAGCATTTGCACCTTGAACATTGAACAAAGAGCCAAATCTTTCATGCTCTGAACGAACTTCATTGAAATCACCCATTATCACATATTCGCGTTCCCATCTATCAATTAAAAGATGAAGATAATCCCATAACTCCCTCTTCCCTGTTAAATCTTGAGGAGCGTAAATAGTAATGATAAGGAGTTTAGTAGACGACGGAGTCCAAGTACCCATAACAAATAGAAAATAGTCAGAAGAAGAAACATTTTCTTTAACCAGCAATCTAGGTTCCTAAACACATAAAATACCTCATGAGTTTCCAAAGGACGGGCTAAAAGCATAGTCAAAGGAGTAATTACCCCACAAAGCCTTGATAGTAACCAAATCCATACTTTCCATATTAGTTTCTTGAAGAGACACAAAGTTAACTCTATGTTTCATGCATAACTCTTGAATCCAACCTTTTTTAGTCTTATGACCAACACCTTGAATGTTTAAAGACATGAAATTCATTTAAAACCGCCACAATCTCCTTGTAAGCTGATAATAGCTTCAGTATTACTCAAACAACCTTCCATATTATATCCCATTTTTTGTCCAACCTTAACAACTTCGTCCATTACTTCCAAAAAGAACCCCTAGTTTTTATCTTATGAGAGCAATTGGAACCGATCAAAGAGTCACCATCGTTAGATAGTAACTGGTTTAATTTCCTTGAACTAGAGTAACACTGCCGTTAGTCTCTTTTGCGTTTACACCCCCCATCAGACACTTGTTCCTTTGCACTTGGTTTGCTTGGCGAGGTCATAATTCTCTCATTAGTTTCATCTACATTTACTCCCTTAACAGAAACTTATTCCTCTTCTCCATTTTCCTTATTTGTTGTAAAACCTGGTGGGTGTGACAAATCATCCTCCTTTGAAAGTTCTTTGTTATCCTTGTTTTTTTTCAGTATATCATAAATGCGAAAAGGATCTTCTAAATGTAAAGGTTCCTCACCTAGTATGTTTTTAGTAGTGTTGTTTTCATGGAGAAAATCATATTCATGCATGCAACTTGATTCAAAAACCCTGTCCACATCATTCATCGTCCCGTGTACTAACTCCTCTACTTCTCCATCAGAACCTTCATCGGAAAATGAGTTGGTAGCATTGTTACGAAGGAAAGGAGACCATGTATCCATTTCTTTTGCACGAATCCAGTAAACTTTTCCTTGCACAATAACTTTAAATCTATCACTAATAATCTCCTCTTCTTGGTTTTAACACAAATACGTTTGCAAGCTAAAAAGCTATCTGCAAATTCCTCCCAATCCACCAATTCACCCCATTTTGAAGCAACCTGTTGTTCCCTATTCACTATCGTTTAAAATCGGTTTAAGTACGTAAAACAAACTAATAGTGAATCAATGACTGAAAGTAATGTAAGTAAAAACACACTAATAATTTTCACCATTTATATTCTTATTAGAAATGAATCAAAGAATACATTACCCAAGTACTTGAGGAACAAGACTTGGGATTGAAATGACAAAGTGTTGGTAACTCTCACTAAGCTCGTGCTAGGTCCGAGCACAACTACTATGGAACCACTAAGCTATCTCGGGGACCTGAGTTGTATTTGGAGGAGTGAAAGATGGCTTGTGTGTGTGTGTTTTACAATTCACAAGATTAATCTTTCACTCCATCTCTTATGCTATTTATACAAGTGTGAGTTTTAACTCTATCCTAAGTGAAAAACTAACATTTTGCAGAAGACAAAATACTGATGTATTTTGTCTCTGTTTACAAAGACTATATCAAGTAAGATGTTAGGTCACCATGTTTGTAACACAAGCATCAATATGAAGAAGTGAGATAAGGAAGGATCGGTTGAACAAGTTAACACACACACGAAATAATAAGAGAAATGTTAAGTGTAGGAAATGTGATAAAATGAACAACCAACTCTCAAATGAGAGTTACAAAGGTATTTATAGGGAAGGAGCTAGGGCAACACTCAAGCTCCTTTCCTTTACTTATTGGGCTTTTGGATAGGCTCATGGGTTTCTACATGAGCCTAACCTTGATTACTAACTTAAAAGCCTTAATTAAGCTAACTATTACATATTGATTACAAACACTTGAAATATAGTTTAGGTGTGATTCCAACAATCTCCCCCTAAGTGTTGGTAATTGATGTTATGAGTGAAAAACGTTGTAGGTGCTGAAGTAATAGTTGCTTTGACGTCTTCTGACATTCTTCTTTCTTGTGAGAAGAAGTCCCTTGACTCGAACAATCTCCCCAATGTAGGGATCTTGTTTCTTTTGAAGTATTCAGCTTTGACGTCTTCATTTTCTTTGTTCTTTAATCTTTGTTCTTTGTGGTGGTAGTGATAGTATGTTGTGGTTATCTGCATCAGGTCTGCTTCGTTGTTCCAATGTCTCCACGTCTTTCTCCAACATGCTCACACACTCTTTATCGTTGGATTTCAGTACTGAAGTAGTTCTCTTAGTCTTTAAACTTTGTAGATTCTTTGACTTTAACAAAGAATCATTCTGACTTTGTGTTGCCTTTTGAGAGAACTTCAATTAGTGTTGTTGTTGGTATGAGCATGTGAAGAATTTGCACGATCTTTTCCACCCGTGAGCATCCATAAGAAGAAAACATAAAACATGGGTTAGAAATAATCCAGCTCTTACAAGTTTGAACTTCGAGTGTGTTAACGAGATAGTGTGAAAACACGCCTCTAATTCTCACAAAGGTCGCTCTCGAACTAGATTCCACAAGTGAGATAATGCGATGTACCGAAGTACACCTACAGTTCATGTGAGTCGAGGCACAATCAAGCATCACCCCACGATCAGACCGCTTGAGATACACTAAGCGTAACCCACAAGGAGTTACCGCAGATGACTGCTTGTCGGTGTTTGATGTTGACCTCGCAGAGTTTCAATTCAATCACTAAGGATCACATTTGTGAACCCCTCATAAATGTTCTCGACAGATTGCTAAGATCCGTGAAGGACTCAATAATGTATCACTTGTGTTCTTATTGTTGAACGACAAGCGATGAATTGTCAAGTGTACCTAAGAGATCTTTTGGTGAATCTCGTGGCTCTAGACTCAATAGTGCGCTTTGGTTTTCCCCGAGCGGAGACTAGGGAGAGGTCTCCTTCTTCAATACCAAAGAATCTCTAAGAGAAACCGATAGTTTACATAGGGTTCCCTCTGAGAATGAAACAAGCTTCTGTTGAGAGAAACTTGAGTGGCTAAGAAGGTTTAGTGCATGCGTCACTGGGTACATGACGACTTTGATCTTCAATACCGGTGTCATCTAGTGACAAACAGTAGCATATGAATTGAACCCGGTGTCTGCCCTAAGTTGAATAATTTGGAGGGCTATTTCTTTTCACCCTTTTCTTTACTTTTCTTTTTAATTCTGCAACTCCTTCTTTCTCCGATTCTCATTTTTTCCTTTTTATAATCGTACCTAAGGACTTCTACTTCTAAATATTGGTGGTGTCCTTGGGTAGATCCCTCCGGCTCTGGCGGATTATAGGACGGTTATTCCTAACCTTAGTCACCTTATAACTCCATGACTAACCTATGTTGCAATAAAACCATTTTCATGTAAAATCTCTCAAAGTGGTTATGAGTAAAAACATTTTGTACCACTCTTGAGAGTTTTGTATTTTGCAGAGATACTCCTCCTCTACACGTGCTTAAGTATTTTGACAGAAATGTGCACGGTGAGAAGAAGCCAAGACTTTTGAATTGATCAACTCAAGATAGACGATTCCCATGAGACACGGTTACATCATCGACTAGGTCACTGAAGTTGTAAACACTCCTTGGGAGGAGGTTTGACCCACAAGGTTCATGTCTACCAAGAGTTTCTAATGGTACATTCTACTAGGACAAGTCCTTTGCGAGACACGTTTACATCACTAGCGAACTAGTTTGAAATTATTACCCGTCCCGGACAAGTCTTTTCAAGTTACTAACATTTAAGAGCTCGTCAATTCATTGGTTAAGTCTTAATCACGAAGATTCAAAAACAATTCACAACATATTTCTTATCACATAATTTTTCTCCCCCTCAAAAATGGCATATAAATGTTATTTTTGACGAAATTTTGATATCGAATATGACCATTTTGAGTTTTGTGGGAAGATTACCACGAAGAACAATTTGTGAACAAATTTTTAAGCAAATACTCCCCCTCAACAATTGATATTAACTTTTGAGGTTTTAAAATCATAAGGGGAAGTACTTGTTCTTTTGAGCAAAACTTTGAAAGTGAAAGTTTTGATTAGTTTACTCAAAAGTAAGAAGCTTTCGCTCCTTTTAGAGGATTGTGGCACTGAAGCGTACCACAGGGTCCTTTATTTACAAGTACGGGTTATACACTGTTATGTGTGCACAAGCCATAGTTAGTTGTAAATCACACATCCAACTAATGATAAGGAAACAAATCAAGGGGTACAAGGAGTCTCAAGTATTCCAGCAATAACTCCAGGAGTGCGTTATGGACGTTGGTAGCCCGTGAGAGATATGCTTGGACGACCGCCTACGAAACTCTCCAAAGTTTTGATATGATCCCTTCTGAACAACCTTTCATCAATCCGCGTGATGATCTTCTTAACATCCCTTCTATCCCTCGAGTTCCATCTCTTTGGTGACCCTATGTCGTCATGTATCTCCTTTAACCGATAAGCTAAACCGTCCCTGACTTTCTTCAATGTGTAGACTGCCCCAAATGGTTTCTTGATAAGGGTGTACTAAGCAAGTTGGTTTATGTCGGGAAGGTCAAGCTGTGGTTTTGTGAGATTTACACATTTCTGATAAGATTCCACGGCAAGTTGAATGTCTTCTACACGTTCTTGGATCACAATGCTTCGATGAAGATTAACAAAGGACTTGATGTACTCGCGTTGGATAGTTGTAGAGAATTGTCGATTTGTCCTTGTACCTTTGCAAGATACATATCTTCAATGTCGCTTAGAGACAATCTCGAAAATCCGCTTCACGTAAGTCATATTCCTCTTCGTCTTGTCGTTTGACCACTATTTTCTTAAGGAATGTGTAGTCCCACTTCGACGACAAGGAAACATGCTGAATAGCAATGATCCGTTTATCACTGAACACTTCCTTTTTGGACTTAAGAACCTGGAAGCTTTTGTAGTAGATTCTTTGGCGTTCAGGCCAATGGTGAATCCCATACAATGCATCGAGGTCATACTTTTCCACTTTGTCAGCAAACATGTGTGTAGCTTCTTCTTTGATGGTTGGATTGTTAGAGTAGATTGCGGAAAGGTAGTGTATTTCTTGGAGACATCGCTACCGTGTAGAAGAAACTCGAGGTCGTTGTTGAAGAAATAGCGGTATGGAATCTTGGGTTGATCCGGTCGGCCAATGGTAGGTAGAGGTTTGGTCGAGTCAGTGTAATATGGAGCCTTGTCTTGTCTTGTGAAGTCGATGTTAGCTTCAGGGTTGAGCCAATCGATGTTGTTTGACATGGCTCGTGCAATGTTGTCGAGATGATATTCGACTTCAATTGCACTGTCTGAGCTGTCTTTAAGCAGTTGGAAAGCATCATTCTTTATTCGCCTTAGCTCTGCCTTTGTTATCTTCTTCACTTTGAACTTTGATGCTCCATGGTACGACCATCTACCATTTCTTGACCTTCTGGTAATGAGGGGGTAGCATCAACAAGTCTAGAAACCAGTCATATTCTTCGGTTGTATCGTCATCTAGCTATGAGACAACAGGGCTCTTCGTCTTCTTTTTCTTTGGCTTTGATGATGACTCTGGTTTCTTTGTTGTGGCAGAAGAGGTGGGTTGTTGTTGAGGCTCAGGGATCTCTTCATTGTCACCAACAGTGTATTCGAAATGATCACCGGTTTTCTCTATTTGTGGTGGTAACTCAGAGTCTTGAGGTTTCTCAGTAGCACCAGAACGTGGAGGAGATCTTCTTTCGGTGGTCCTTGGGTGTGGTGGAGGCATGGAGGAGGATTCACCAGACTTCTTCTTGCGTTTAGACTCTTTATCCTTATCCTGATCATCATCGTCTCTTGGACGCTTTAGCCTATCAGCTGCCGCTTTGCATGAAGTTTTAAGTTGGTATTCCAGCAATGTGTCAAACAGCTTTAGCTTCGTCGAAGTAAACGCTGCGATCGCTGAGACATTTGTAGTACAAGCTTGAAACCATTTCGCATCGAGGCAACCGCAGCTCGATTGGGTTGATTGTTATTGTTAAAGGCGTTGCTTTTATTGTTTGCTTGACCAACCGCATGAGATTCGGATAGATTTGTCGGTGAACATCTCTTGTTACACCAGAACAAAGGTCGAGAAGGAACTTATGAGTGTATTCCTTAATCGCCTTGTTCATTTCACCATATGTCTCGATCGAGAAACTTCGGATCTGTTCCGCTCTCCCAATACCTCGCTTATCACTTTTTAAGAAGATTTACTCGTCGTGAGTTGATTCGGTTTCTTGTTGGTCACGTCTTTCTTCCCGACTTGTCCGATGCTTTTGACAATCTTTGTCTTAGCTCGTGATATCCAAGTGTCGGTTGGTTTCTTTACCGATCTAGATGCGGATCTGGTGGTGGCTTTGGATGGTGGTGGAGATGAGTGAGAAGATGAATCTGACGATGATGATTCATGAGGAGGCTCAGAGTCCTTTGGTGGCTCAGAAGTTTGTTCCTTGCTATGTGCGGGACTATCTAGAAGATAGTCATTGGCTTCCTTTTCGGCTTGAGCCTTTTCTGCAGCCTTGACCCTTGCCTCTTCATTTGCTTAAGCTTGAGCTTCTTTTTCTGCTTTTTCTTTAGCCGCAACCTCAACATCTTTATCAGAAATTTTCTTTGTCTTCTCCTTCATTTTGTCTGGTTCCTCAAAGTCAAAAATGATCTTGTCCTCCAGTTGCTTTTGTTATGATTCGTGGGTGGTGGTACCAGTTCCCTTATCGGGTTGATTAACCGCATCAGAAACTGGTGTGGTTAGTGCACCACCACTTGAACCTCCAGGGCCACGAGTCTGTTGAAGGTTGAATTCTTTAGCAACATGTTGAAGTCTGAGATTCTTCAACTTCTTTCTGTAGTCTTTGTCTTCATCCTGCGGCTCATCATCGAGCTCTCTTCTTCTTGCTCTTGCACCGGAGTTTTCCATTTATCGACTTGGGACCGAGAGGTTTTGCAACTTTTAGCGTATCATTTGTTGCGCTTTAAGTAGGTAACCTCTTCATCTGCTTCAAGATCCTCGAGTCCTCGTCCATCGGTTTGGGTTCCGGTTTAGGATTAGGAATAGCAACCGCTGATGGTACTTTCCTTTTCGGATGGATTTCTTTTGTATACTTTAGGGACTTCTGCTTGTAACACTTCCCGCACCGCCTCTCCCGGTCTTCCTAACAAGTGTACCAAGACTTTTCATTAACGAACCCCACTTTGCCTAGTGCCACTGGTTCCAGATAACGTTGATACGATTGTAGTTCCTTGATCGCAGCAGTAAGAAGGCAATCTGGTAATACCGCACCTTGTTTCTTCGTTGTTGAGTCCTTAAATCTGACAACATTGAGTGTGGGCTCAAGCAATACGGAGTGATGGTTGGGGTCATCAAGTCTTAAGGGAATATCTGGATTATTCCCTAGAATCCTTTGTGATGGATCTAAACATACACCTTGTGTTAGTGATATTTTGAATTATATTAATAAGCACGCGAAATATACTTAGTAATACTTAGAAGACGAATTGTAAGATGTATTGTAAGTGAGAACAGTTTAACACAAAGCTCCAATATTATTAAGAAATAATACGAGTGATCTTGCTTATCACTAGGGTTACACCTTGAAGCTTATATGAATGAAACGTACACTAGACAATGACCTAGGATCTCCTTTTATAGCACAAGGAGTCCTTTACAAGATAAGTATAATGCTAACTATATAGAATATACACAAGATCTTTTCTATACTTATCAATATACGTCTACATAATAATTATCCTAATAGCGGTGGTAATGAGTTTCCACCGCTAGTGTAATCTTTAGCGGTGTCTCCACAAGACTATCGCTGGTAATTGTTAGTATTATTCCCAACAATCCTCCCTAAACTTATGATTTCTCCAAATCAATAAGTTTCTTCAATCTGCATCTTCAGAAGGATTTGGGGAATTCTTTCAAATACTTCTTTTCTTTAAATCCCGAATAGCTCGTGAACATTGATCTTGAAGCCTATGTAACAATGCTCGACCTTTTCATTATCTTCATGAACTCTTATTGTTGAACACAACGTCATCGTGAGAGTTCCACTGAGCGGGTATTCTTTTCAAAGAAACATGAATGCATCCACTCCATCTGTTGTAGAAATATGATGAACTTCACATGAATCATAGTAAGTCCATTTAGTACCAGGACATGAACATGCAAATTTCCAGAAATCATCATTAGCATCTGGTTCATAGAGCCTTCTTAGATTAACCCATAACTGCATATCCTTCCTATCTTTAAGATCTTCAGCATCAAACCTTTGTTGAACTAATCTCCACAATGTGTCAAGATCATCTCTGTCACATGCTTTGATAAGTTCTTCAAACCGAATAAATGATGAAGTTTCACCACCTAGCCTTGTAATCTTCCATGTTGGAGAAAAAGTGCTAGCAAAGTATACTTCCCAATCAATGATAGGATGTCCGACTTGCAAGGGTTCAGATAAAATCTTCTTCTTCAATCAGGATCATTCCAGTCATCTGTTCTTCAGTAAACTTCTCAGATTGAACCTCTTGTTCTTCAACAAACTTTGTCTTTTTCTGAGGTTCACTATCTTTGGCCTTTCTCTCCAGATTAGGATACCTTCTTTCTTCTTCTTCAGAGTTCATTGGAATAAAATATTGATCTTGTCTTTTAACTCTGTAGTAGATACCTTCAACTTTATCATCAGGCATTCCTTTGAACTGTTGTCTTTTCTAGCCACCAACACTGCAACAATAATCTTTCATCATTGAAATCACCTGTGCCTTGGTTGGTTGTCTTGGTTTCTTTTGGCCCTTCTTGATTGAAACAATAGCATCTTGAAGTGCTTGATTATTCTTCATCTGAATGAAACTTTAATCGAGCAGCTTCTTTGTTCTTCGCTTAAGGACTTATCTGCAACTAGGTCAATTGCCTTCTTCTTGACTACCGGATCATTAGCAATCAAGAATTCAATCTCTTTTCTCGTAGGTGCATAGTGAACTCGAGTCTTTTCTCTCGAATATTGTAGGTGGAATGTTGGAAACCGGATTTACATCCATTGGATCGATGATGTCCATTCTCTTCACCTTTTAGCCTCCATGAAGTCTCGCAATCTCTATCTCCTCCAATCTTTTCTTATTAGCAACTTGATCTTCATTGATCTTTCTAGCAACCTCTGCAATGAATCTTCCTTCTTTTTTGCTCTTTGCTCTGCATAACTTCTTTTCCTTTCATCTTCTTGATTTCTTCCTCTGCAGCGGGTAATAGCTTGATTAGCAAAGGTAACTTCTTCTCGCAGGGAATGAAATCGATGGTTGCAAGATCGAAAATTTCTTGCTCTAGTTGCTATTGAGGAACTTCTTGAGTATCGCCTTCCTCAAGACCTTTACATGAAACACCTTCAAGACCTTCTTGCTCTAGTTGATGTTGAGGAACTTCTTGAGTATCGCCTTCCTCAAGACCTTTACATGAAACACCTTATTCTCCAAAATCAATTCTCCTCCCTTGGTTTCAAAGATATGTTTTCCTCCCTGCTTGGGAGAATTTCCCAAATCTTTAATGAAATCATTGAATCACCATCATCAGTGAGGATGGAGATGATAGCACAATCTTGCGCTTTTCTTTGCTTAAACCCCTGCAACTCTTCCTTCAAGGCCTGAATCTCTTCTTTCAAATGTGTAACATCCTTGGCATGTTGCTCCTTTAGTTGTGCTAATTCTTTCTCCAGAGATTCAACCTGCTTAGCTAATTTGGTACAAAGTTCCATCAAATCCATTTGTTGCCCACGACCCTCAACACTTCCAACTGTGTGACCTGTTGGGAGAGGTGAATCATAGGGCATTGGCTCAGATTCTTCCCTAGTTGGACTAGGTTGAAGCTTGGAACCACCACTGCTTGTGCCTAAACTAAAAGGATCAGGTACATGCTGTGTTGTAATGGGAGGAGTTGGCTGTTTTTGCCTCCTCTCATAGGTGTGAGAAATAGGTGGAGTTTAATCAATGTTTGGAACAGTGATTATGGGTGAGTTTTATACCTGTGAAATCTTTGCAAGCATTTGAGGAAAAAGAGGTGTAATAATCATATTGCCATATTTTTTCATGTTTTGAAAAACTTTAGGCTTAAGGCAACGGATTTTATAAACTCTTGTATGAGGTTGCAGTTGAAATTCATTTAATACCGCTTGCACAAACCTTGGATACATCAAAATTTTGTTGAACTCTTTACATTGCTCGTCATACTTGCAAAATATATTTTGACCAATTAAAATCTTATCGAGCTAGACAAACCAAAGGGTAAGCCATTGTTGAGCTGAACTGTTCATAAGAGATTTTCTTAGGCCTAAGACAATGTAAAAGAGTATGTATCAAAAATCTTCAATGAGGACAGAAACCACTCTTTTTGAAAGTAGCCTTTTTGTCAGTGGTATCATACCCCATGGAAGCAAGATGTGTATGAATTTCTGGCATAGGTAATGTGATGATACCATTGAGATCATCCAATTGGAGAATTCTCCTCAAGGTTGCCTCAGTAACATCAATAGTTACCCCGTCCACAGTGGCTCTAAGAGCATCCATTGTTTCATGTGTATCTCTATTCTCAATTGTTATGGACTGAACAGAAGTCCAAAACTGCTTGATTTGAGAGATATAGATTGTGGGATTAAGTAAAGCATACCTTATATGGGTAGTATTTAGAAAGTCCACAACTGATGAATAACAGGCCACTCTTCTCGCTTGACTTTTCCAAGTAGGCCACTTGGTTGTGCTCATCTACAAAAGTGATAGGTGCCATAGAATCTTTTGATGAAAAATATATTGTGTCAAGATGAATTGTATAAAGAACTCGCCAATTGAGAGAGAAAGATATATAGTGGTAGGGTTTAAGAGTTTTGCAAGAAAGAGTATCTAAGGAAAAGATTTATGTTTGAGGATAAATAGCAATTAGGTAAGTAGATAATCTTCTAAAATTTACCCTATATATATATATATATATATATATATATATATATATATATATATATATATATATATATATATATATATATATATATATATATATATATATATATATATATATATATATATATATATGGAAAGCAATTAACTCTCAACGGCTAGTAAAAATTTAGTTACCGACACAACAGCTTGTAACGGCTAGATCAACAAAGGTAAAAATAACATCATTAGTGGAAACTGTGAACTAGCAAAGGTAATTTTTCACAAAAATTTTCAAAGAGCGTTGGTAAAGAAAACATATGAAAATTGGATGCTCTTTATCATAGTTTTTAGCAAACTACCAGCTATAAACGAATTTGATATGTCTTTACCATGAGCCGCTTGCTATGGACTAGCTAACTCTTAATCATACGTAATATGGTGAGTTGATAACCATATAGTTTTGGTAAACTATCAACCATAAACGGATTTGTCAAGTCTTTACCAAGAGCTGTTTGCTCTTGACTAGTTGATTCTTATGTGGATTAGACATGGTGAATCAATAACCATTTGTTGTGTGTCTCAGTTACACGCCTTTTAAGATCAACTCCCATCTTTGCTGCATAAAGGTTAAACTGAAATACAAGCAAATATATACAAACTTATACAACAATTTTAGTACCCAAAAACTTCTTCTCAACACCAAAGACCATTAGACACAAAAAGTTTATGGATTTAGCATTCCAATACCTATTACCAAGTACTGAAATCTACCCACATCAAGTCCTTTTGTTAATAAATCAAGATAGTTGTCATCGATGTATTTTGACAACTTGATTAGCCTTTTCTCATAACAATCTCTTATAAAATGGTGTCTAATTTCAATATGTTTAGTCTTTGTGTGTTGAACTGGATTCTTAATAATGCAAATGGTAATCGCTATTGTCAATATGGATGATGGTATTCATGAAATTGTACCCATAGTCCAAAAGTTGATTCTCAAGCCATAGAACTTAAGCACAAGAACTTGCACCACATACATACGCCTCGCTTGATGAATTTGCCATCATTGTTTGTTTCTTGCCGCCATGACACCAATCTATTGCCAAGAAATTGGCATCCACCGTAGTAGATTTTCTATCCAAACTAGCACCAAGATAATCACTATCTCGAGTAAGTAACCGCCTAGAGGTGATTCTCTAGGGTACCATAATCCCGGATGGGAAATGCTTTAAGATATCTGAAAATCTTCTTCACAAAGATCAATTGTGAGAACTCGGGAGTGACCGAAACCTTGCACAAGCACATACCGCAAACATAATATCTGGTCTAGATGATGTAAGATACATCAAAGAGCCAATCATAGACCTGCATATGTGCACATCAAATGCTTCACCACTATTTTCCTTCAAAAGTTGATGTGTAGTCTTGTCTGCAGGGTGCCGGATGACTTTGCATCGATGAACTTGAACTTCCGTAGTATCTCACCACATATTTATCTTGATTGATGAAAATACCATCCGGTCTTTGTTGTACTTGAAGTCCCAAAAGAATGTGAGTTCACCCATAGAACTCATCTTGAATTCTTCCTTCATTAGCTTCTCAAATTCTTTGCACATCTCTGCCTTTGTAGATCCAAAATGATATCATCAACATATACTTGAACTAACAAGATATCATTCTTGTCTTTCTTGATGAACAAAGTCTCGATCCACTCTGCCTCTATGAAACCCATTATCAAGAAGATAAGTAGTCAAGGTCTCATACCATTTTCTTGGTGCTCGATGCAAGCCATACAAAGCCTTAACCACCTCAGACACTTTGTTTGGATATTCGGTCTTCAAAGCACGGAGGTTGTGAAACATATACCTCCTCATCAATCACTCAGTATAGAAAAGCACTCTTTACATCCATTTGATAAAATTTAAAGCCCATAAAGGATGCATAGGCTAAGAACGACTGATTGCTTCAATTCTTGCAACCGGGCAAACACTTCTTCATAGTCAATACCTTCTTCCTGAGTGTATCCTTGAGCCACAAGCCTAGCTTTGTTCCTGATAGCAATTCCTCTTTCATCCTTCTTGTTTCTGAACACCCATTTAGTACCTATTACCTTCTTGCCATGAGGTAATTCGCAAAGAACCCAAACCTTTTGAAGCTTGAACTGGAGCAATTCTTCTTGCATTGCTTCCACCCAACTTTCATCTTCAAGTGCTTTGTATACATTCTTTGGCTCCATTTGTGACAGAAAACACATGAACAGACATTCATTCTTGCCTTTATGATTCTTAGATTCATAGATTTCACTAATAAATCCATGAATATCACGCAATTTTGTTTGTCTTCTAGTCTTCACTAGTGAATGGACATCCCCAATCACATTTTCAAGAGGATGTGATTTATGAATTGAAGTATGGGGAGTCTGAGGAACCGCAATCTCACATGGCATATTTGAGATTTCAACATCATTGGCTTGAGCTTCCTCATGAATCGAGTTATAATTTCCACTTCGTGTTGCAAGAGAAACATCCGCCTAGCAAAGGAATCAATTTCCACCGCTTTCGGATTGTCGTGTTCATGTTGCTATCTCCTTCCTTTCCAAAATCATTAGAAGGTTGAGCATCTCCGCCTTTGGAATATCATCATTATCTCGATAGTCCCAAAGTGGCAAACCGAATTCATCTTGATCATCTGCTGATCCTTGCTTGGTTCATCATCATCAAAAATCTTCCGAACTCGCAAAATCATAAGTAGATGTACCAGAGATATGTACATAATTCATAGTATGGGTTAGAGTATCAAGATCAAACAACCTTTTCCGACCGCCTTTGACATTTACTTTGTTTTCCAGGAACTCAACATGCATATTCTCTTCAATATTTTGGGTTCTTAAGTTGAATACTCTAAAAGCTTTACTAACCATGGAATACCCAACAAAATACCCTTCATCAGACTTTTCTTCAAATTTTCCCAGATAATCAATGGTATTGAGAATAGATACATGACATCCAAATGGTCTCATGAAGTCTAGGATAGGAGGTCTACCTCTAAATAACTCATAAGGTGTCTTGTTCTTTGCTTTCACTACTAAAACCCTGTTTTGCACATAACATGCGATGTTAATCGCTCGCCCAAAAGTGATTGGCAATTTTGAATCGCCAACATGGTTCTAGCAATTTCTATAAGTGTCCTGCTTTCTCCTCTCAAGAACACCATTTTGTTGAGGAGTTCTAGCAACACTAAATTCTCTTTTAATACCTTTATCTCTCGCAAAAATCATCCATAACTCTATTCTTAAATTCGTCCCATTGTCACACCTAATGATTTTAACTTTCATATCATATTGGTTTTCAACTTCGTGATGAAGATCTTAAGGATGCCGCTTGTTTCATCCTTAGTCCTTAGAAAGAAAACCCATGTAAACCTCGCTAAAGTCGTCGATCAGCAACAAGACAATACTTTTTAGATTTAAGTCGCTCACGTATGTAGGACCAAACAAGTCCATATGTAACATGTGAAGTGGGTAAGCAATATAGTTAACCAACTTTGACCTGCAGGAAGCTTTGTGTTGTTTGCCTTTGAGACAAGCCACACAAGTTTGATCATTTTCAAATCTTTTCTGAGGTAAGCCTCTTACCAAACCATCTTTGACAATCTTATTAATGGTTTTGAAATTAACATGACCAAGTCTTCTATGCCATAACATGGATTCATCCACTGTGGCCTTTGCAAGCAAGCAAGCTGATAACGCTACACGCGTCGTTCGGGGTCAAAGGAACTTCCTTTTCGTCGAGCAAGTTTTTCAACACGCTAGGCAGTGAACCTAATCATTGTAGTGTAGTATTAGGGTAAGCCACGGGAATTGATATCGTTCTCAGGGAATAGGAATGCTAGTGAGAAGTTACTACACTAAGGTTGGGGTTGAGGAAGATTATTTTCTTTTATCTTTTTATGTTTTTAGGAAATGGAAAGGTACGAATCTCGAGGTATTGGATTTGGGGGTTGGTATTTCTACTGATTACTCTATTCGTCTAATTATCTAATCTAAGGTGTATGTAGTCTATGTCTAATTATTGTGTGCTCGTATGATGATTTAAAGATGTGTTTACTTAGGTTTTATTACTCATTAATTATCTCCTATTGATGGTTGAATTGTCACGTCCTTATTCTTAATCGCATTGTGTGTCTAAGGTCGTAGGATATGCGTTTATCCCTAACTCTTTGAAACTACCAAAGGTTATTGCCTACAAAATCTCAAGGATTTATAAACTTAACACTAAGGTACTCTTCGGATGGTTTAGCCTACAATGACTCTAGGTACTATAAGCTAAGGTTCAACAAAGATTAATCAAGCATTAACTACACAACGGATGACCTATCGCAATACTAGATCATTAACAATTAAGATAAGAAACAACCACTCAATATTCAATAATTAAGTTTCATATATCCTAAGCAAACACACAAGTAAATTAGCCGGACATGGGAAACATGCAAGCATACACACAATTAATTGAAGACATAATTGAATTAATGAAGAAAAACACTTATCTTGATGTAAGATACGGTATGGAACCCTAAAATACTTTACAAGACAGCCTTGGTTCGATTTAGGTTTTTACTCAAAAAGACTACACACTCAAAACTAAAAAAATTCGGAATCTATATATAAGATTACAAGTGCGACAGCTTCACCCTTTGATTTGTGACACCGTCGGGTCGCCGTTATTAGGGTTTCGTCTTTGCCACGTTAGTCTTGCGACGGCGTCACCTTATGCTTGTGACGCCGTCCCATTCGATCTCGACGTCGTCTCGATCAAATCTAGGCCGCTCGAGTTACGACCCTTACTCTTTTAAAACATGAAGCCGCTACTTGTAAATGAGCAATTTGGCTCGGAGTCACAAAAGTTTTCCAACGTCGTCAGAGATAACACCGACGCCACCTTAAGTTCCAAAGAATCGAGTGTCTTGAATCTTGACTTTGGCCATTTTCTTCAGATATTCGTGCCTTTTCGTCCGAATAAGTGTCATTCCAAGATTTTGCCTTCAAGATACCTAAAAAGTGAAAAGGAACGATATTAAGTAATAACGGATACAAAAGTGATCAAATAAGGGCTTAAACGACCCTCAAAAGGTACATTTTAAAACCTTATCAAATGTCCCTACACTTGGTATTTGCTTGTCCTCAAGCAAATGTGCTTTTAGCCAATCAATTTATAAGTTAGAGGTCATGAAGCATTAGTTTAGAATGATTCACAACACATATAAGCCCCGAAAAGTCATAACAAGCACGGAATTACATACTAGCACCTCACATGGGGTGTTTGGATACTCACATCTCTCGGTGTATATGAAATATAACAAGTTGGAAATGGAAGATAAACACTCATTAACCGGTCCTAGTACATAGATAACCATAGGCTTGAGACTAGATCAAACCTCCATCGCTTTGGCGTAAGCACCTAGGAAAGACTATCCAAGAGGTCTTTTAATGGGTTGTAATGATAGGCTTACGGTAGGGAAACAAAGGGTTTGGTGGGATAGGCTATTTAGTGGTGGCAAGTCAAAAATCTTTATGTTACAAGCATGCGAAGAATGGCGTTGCTAAGCAAAGACTCGACACTCTAGACTCTATATAACTGAAATAAACAAACATAAATTGAAAGATAGATGTAGGATGGTAGCCCGTATGTTGTTGTGTTTTTTTTTTTTTTCATAAACTTTTACTCTACCATCCTCTACGATAACATCAAAATGATAAGGATTTATAGGCACATCCCTACACTTGAGTTTTTATTACTCTAACACTAATATGACCTGAATTGAAAAGATCAAAACACTTGGAGTACATTATTACTCAAATAAAGGGAATTTGAATTTAACGTTCCCTTCCCGTCATCTCATAAAATTTAACTTTTCTCATGAGTCCCAATCGTCCCAAAACTGTGTACAAAAAAAAATTTGATGCGTGCCAAACAGTCAAGCTAAATCACACAAGCCCGCCACTTGTGAATGGCGGACCGTAACCAGCTTAAAACTGCTTAAGCACGAATGCAATGAAGATCTGAGGAGTATAGAGTCTCCCCGGGTCGTTATGTCCCAGCGAGTTGTGCAATGGATTATCAAACGTTTAGTGATCGAGGAATTTGAACGGGAAAAAGATTTGAATAGATTATAACTACGGAAAAAGCCAACAGATTAAAACGGCTTAAATGCAAATTAAAGGAAATTAAAAAGATAAAATCTATTAAATAAACGCTATCACTATAATTAAAATGATGTTTTTGTTTTTATGTTATTATGAAACTGAATTTAAAAACTACGCGACGTACAAAATAAAAAGTGAAACTAAAGCAATATTAAGCCTAAAAATATGAAAATGATATTTCTACAATCCTAATGATAAAAGAAAAGTTTTAGAAAAAGAAAATTATTTTTACAACTATTTATCTAATTATTATTAATTAAAAACTATTTTTAACTACTTAATAATTAACCAAAATACAAGAAATTAGGAAACAAAGCTAGAAAAATGAAATTATGAAATGGAAAAGTCTAAAATATCAAACTAGAATTTTCAAAACTATTTTTGTATTTTTCTGATTATTTTTTTATGGATTTTAAACTATTAAAAACTAATTAAATTACTAAAAATTACCAAATAAACTATGAAAAATCTGGAAAATTACTTTTTCACTTTTTATATTTATCTAAACCTAAGAAAATTGAAAATTAATTTTTGAACCTTTTCTCGAATTTTTTATATTAAATGCTATTAAAAATGCTTAAAACTAATTTAAATTAAGAAAATTAGCAAATCAACTTGGAAAAATCTGAAAATTTCAGGAAAACTATAAAATAATACTAGGAATATAAGAAAATGGAAAAGTGCACTTATGTGGAGAAATTGAGAACGCTTTACAAGTGCTTATTATTAAGCAATCCAAATAAGCCAAATGAACAAGATAAGCTACCAACTGCTTACAGGGAGCAAAATATGCTACAAGAACTAAAATACAACTAATCCTAACTATTTATATCCTCCGAATCACGTGTTTGATCGATTTGATACTTGAACTAATAAGCTAAATCAGCTCGGTACCAAGTTTGACCAAGGCACAAGCTTAAAAATAAGCTCAAACTAAAATCTACAAATTGGAAACCCAAGGCACTGGTTGAGATCAATTTACCAAAACTAGACTGGGTGAGCTCAAATGAGCTCTGTGTCGCACAAAATCGAGAAAAAGCTCAAGATTCACCGACCCATGGAGCAGGGATTTCGCCTAAAAGAAGGGCTTATTTGAAGCTTACACAATATTTGTAAAAATTCACAAAAATGCTAATAAGATAGAGAACCAGTTGAAGTTTATGAAATGCCAAACCTCATTTGATAAGACCCCAAGGTGAGCTCAAGAAAATTCCTCCTATGTGAGCCCAAAACATGTTTTTGCTATTTTTGACTTTTGAAGAAACTGATGAAGTTTGACTAATTTGAACTTTGGAACCAATTTTGTGACTGAGATTGATGTTATGTATTGTAACAAGTGTAATGCAAGCAAGCTTAATGGATTTTAAACACAAAATGATGATTAGCCAATCCTAAATCTCCAACAGTTAACAGTGAGATGGATTTAGGTGCAAGATTGACTTTGGTGGTATTGCAAACCCAAACTAAGACCCAAATGAGCTCAAATAAACTTAATACACATGAACCACTAGGACTTAACTGTTTGAATAGACCATTATGACAGATAAATCAAGAACCCAAACACTCCTTTATAACCGATTTGAGCTTAAAACAGATTTAAACCATGAACCTACTTATATTTATGATCAAACTAACTTATTATAACCTAATTACTACTACTAGAACAGGTTTTATGATTTTAACTACAAATACAGATTATGCATGAGATCTTGAAAATAACTTACAACTTGTCCAATAGCCACTATGGCATGCAAACCAGTGAACCCAAGGACCATTTTCTACTCTAACCAACCCATATAACCAAAGATCAATCCAAACCATTGTCTGCATCACCCAATACATTCCTGCACCAAATCTGCTCCATATTGACTTTCTTTGACCAAATTTCTAATATGCTTGAAAATTGATTCTAAGCTTACAAAAAGCTATTGAGAGCTTATATAAGCTTAGATGAGATTGAGATTGAGCTGCTTAAAGCTTTAACAAATGGGTTTGAAACTTAAAATTTCAACAGTGGACACATAAAATGGAATTTGAACTAAACTTGGAATTGATGATTAAACAGAGTTGCAATATGCTTAAACAAGTTAATTTGATACAAAAGACTTGAAAAATTACAACTGAAAGCTATTTTAAAACATAATAAGCTAAAAACGACATATATTTAAGAAAAATAAAACTAAGTCTTTTCCTTGTTGCTTCTCTTCACCTTTTTATACATCCCAAGTGTTTGCCTCTCTCCTCTGGACAAATCCCACTAGTAAAATTGACCATAGGATGATCAGAATGATCTTGGCCATTCAATTGCTTTTTGGCGCCAATTTTGGTTTAACAGTTGTAGCTTGAGTGGGATTGGTAGAAAGCATTAAATGAACCTTTGGAGTTATGTGAGGTGGAGGGGGGGTGTAGGGATGATGATGGTGGAGGTTGAGTGTGATCAGGAGAGATTGCAGGTTTGTGATGATGAAATGGTGTATCTCGTGAAGGAGAGGGAAAAGGTATAGTCAAAGTGGTTTGACTGGTAATATAAAAAGAAGGGTCCAAATGGCAGGGGTTCAAAAAGCTAAATGGCAGGGGTTCAAAAATCTTGTGACAAGGGTCTAAGGTGTAGGAAAGGTTTAATACTCAAGGGCTTATCTTGCCATTTCTGAAAATTCAAGGACTAGAACTGCCAATTCATCAAAGATGCTTTAGGGGCTGAAATTGACAAGTGTTAATATTACAAGGATCAAAGTTGACAATTTCACATTTTCCAGGGACCATTTCTGCCATTTTTCAAAGTCAAGGACCAATTTGTAATTTTCTCAAAACTTTTATATTTTTCACCAAAGGACAAAATTTAACAAGTTATGATTAAAAAGGACCTTTGGTGATTTTTCTTTGAAATTTTGACTCGTGGACTATTTTTGACAATTTTTGAAACTTGGGGACTCAAACGCAATTTTGCAAATTTGATATGTTTTTCATCCGATTTTGATATTTTGCATTTAAAACACATAAAACACTCGATTTGTGATATTTTGATCATTTTGATGTGTTTCTCGTGTTTTCGATGATTTTGCAGTTTATATTGTACAAAATGATGAGTATTTACACACTCATCAATCCCCATATCGAGATATTGCTAGTCCCTAGCAATGATTTGAGAAAACATAATGGATTTTAAACTCTTACCAAAAGCCATTACTTACGAGTAGCCAAATGTTTCAGCTCAAGTAAGAACCATGGTACACCGATAACCATGTGATTTTGAGCAAACCACCGACTTCCAACGGATTTGATTTGTCTTTACCAAAAGCCGTTTGCTTCGGACTAGCCAACTCTTAGATAAATTATCAAGATTATCTTTGGTGAGTCGATTACCAATTATGGTTTTCCAACGCCTTTACCACAAGCCATAATCTTGCAGAGCTAGCCAACTCTTCACTTTTAGGATATGGTGAAATGAATACCATACAATTTTGGGCAAATTGCAAGCCGTCAACGGATTTGAGAAATCTTTACCAAGAGCCGTTTGCTCTGGATTAGCCAATCCTTTTGTCTTACGTACATGGCGGATCGATAACCAAATGAGAAAGTGTAAAACACTTACTCCAAAAAAATTTTGGCTAAAAGCGGGAATTGGTATAATTATATGATAAAATTCGTGAAATTCCCCCACACTTAGAAATGAATATTGCCCTCAATATTCAAAGTACCGCGTTATGCCGAAACAAAGAACATAAAAGGGAAATACTACGCCATTATTTAAAAGATTTTTTTTTTTTTTTTTTTTTTTTTTTTTTTTTTAGACTTATATACACAACATGTGGGCAAACCCCCACACTAGGGTGGTACACACGGTGAAAACCCATGTTAAGCTCTTGTTTTTGATTACCGAGTCGCTAGTTTGACTCGACCCAATTCATTTGTTCATGGGGAAAGTAACGTGGAAAACCAATCTCAATCGGACTTTCGTTCACAATGTTAATAAACATATGAACATCGAAAGTTCCACACCGATGAGATATAACCATGGTATTGTTAATAGTAGAAACTATAAGGGATGATACGGGTCAAAGATGGTGTCCTCATTCCGAAAGAGAAAAGGAAAGAGCAACCACACCATCTGTGAAGAATGGAATAAAGACGTACATGAGAATGCAAGTCCATTCCTCAAGAGAGAAGCAAATCACCGCTTTGACATCTTTAAGCTTAAACTTGAAGCTTAGATGGTGATTGTCAAGAAGATGTCCGGGAGGGAGGGTGGAAATGGTTCTTCAATCAACGGACTTTCCGGAAAAGGATGTCTCCTCCGAATCAAGGTAAGTGTTATCAATTCCCGTTGCAATTGACTCATCACTAAGAAATGCATCGACTTCATTCCAAAGTTGTCATCTTCCTCATCGTGAGGTGAGAGAAGGGATGGAAGAGTCGGGAATAGGACTAGAAGATGATGGATCATTTTTGAGCGATTCATCAATGGGAAGAATGTCTCCCATTGGATCACAAACATCATCATCCAACTCGGATGAAATCAAGACAGTTTGGTTTCATCCATGACTTAACAAACTCGATGCGACAAACCGATGCGGAGGTGGGACAAGTGGTGTGCTCTTAGAGCTAGCAGCTTCCACCACTTCGATGAAGTCTCCGATTCTAGATCATCGTCATCATCATCAAGAACACTCTTGACTTCCACAGTACAGCTTTCAAACCATTTGTTTGAACCGGGGTAATTTTCAAAGCTTTGAGCTCGTACGCTTTTGGTGACTCGTTTTAACCGTGAAATTTGAGAGTGTTGCATTGAATCTTTCGGATCTTTGATCAATTGTGGCAACACTCTATTTGTCAGAGGTTTAGAGTTCGGTTGATATTTAACGTGAGCTCTTCGTTGTCAACCCGTATGGTCAACTCTTCAAGAAACACATCAATCGAGCATGACTCGTTCTTAAGAAAGCTCTCCCAAGATGAGGGAACTCTAGGATCTGCGATCAAGTCTACTACAACAAAGTCGGCATGAAAGTGAAACTTTCCCACTTTCATCACGACATCCTCGGCTATCCCAGTGGACGAGTTACTGTGCGATCCGCTAGCTCGAGTGTCATACGAGTGGATGAAAGTTCGGGAAGAGAGTTTCTTCCATACGAGAGAGTGGCATGAGGTTAATGCTAGCGCCAAGATCGCCAAGGCGAAGCATTGAAACATCCCCAAGAAATCACACGGATTAAAACCCGCCGGGGTCTTCAAGCTTTTCGGAAGCTTATTAAGAATGGTCACGAGCATTGCTCATTTAGAGGAGTTTTAGCCAACTCGATAGCTTATCTTTGTTGGTGAGTAAGCCTTTAAGCGTGGATGCAAATTTAGGCATTAGAGCGAGAGCATCAACGAAGCTTATATCAAAGTGAAGCTCATTGAAGATTTGGAAAAATTTTCCATTTGCTCTTTGTTTTGTCTTTGAGCTTCTCATCATTCATTCTTGATGGGTAAGGAAGTCGACTAGACTTTGAGCCGGGATGGAAGTGATTTCGCTCAAGATTTTTCTTTGGAACATCGGGTTCCGGACTTAAAGCTTGGACTACCGGGTGGGACGTGTCTTGATACTTCGTGGGCTTGAATAATGCACCTTGTCCGTTGTATCCTTGGTGACTTGACTCATTGCCACGGGAGGAGGGGCATAGAGTCGAGGTCCATTGTGCGTCTTACCGCTACAGTGATGACGGCTTTCAACTCGGCATTGGGATTGGGAATAGTATTTCTTGGGAGTCCTCCGAAGATGATGAAGCTTTGTTCATATTCATGTTCATGAACCGCTCATCATGTTCTTTAACTCATTTGTCTGCCGAGACATTGTGGTATCAATTTCCCTTTTAAGCTCAACTCTCATGTTATTGATCCGAGTTTGCATAGAACGCATGTTTGACTCGACCATTTTCATGAAGTCATTTGGCATGGGAGCTTGAGGAGGTTGTTGATAACTTTGATGATTAGGAGCTTGATATGGTTGAGGTTGGTTGAAATTGTTCGGTTTTGATTGAAATTTTGAGAGTTATTGAAATTTTGTCCTTGATTCGAACAAAGCGATTCGATTGCCATGGTTTTGCACGGGAGGAAAACCGGTGGTGTCATACCGCTAGGTGCATCAGAGTGAGGATCGACTGTGGTCGGTATTGATTGTGGTTTACGAAGCTACGGAGCTTGGTAAAGGAAGCATCGGTTGCTTGACAATCATAATCGCATGGACCACTACAAGTTTCACACACCTTGTTTACGGCTTTGGTAGGTTCGGAGCTTATGAATTTCGCTTTTGATTTCCTTAACATCCTTAATCATACAACGGATAGCATCCGTTAGAGCAGCTTATCGGAGTCGCTAACTCGTAAGAGTTCTTGGATGAAGGAGCGAAGGAGGGTTAGGAGTATTGACTTTGTTGCAGAAATAGGAACTTTTGATTTTTGCTCGCAAATCTCAATCACATCTTTAGGTCTATGATTCAAGATATTGCTACCGCTGGCTGCATTCAAGGAATCTTGATGGTTACCGTTCAACCCATTGTAGAAGATATTGACTTGTTGAAGCTCCGTGAATTCATGATGGGGCATTTCACGAGGAGATCTTTGAATCTCTCCATGCCTCTCCAAAGTTTTCATCGAAATTTTGACGAAATCCAAATTTCATTTTGAGATTAGTCGTCTTTGATGGAGGAAGAAATAATTCACAAACTTTTGAACAAGATCCTCCCAAGTTTCGATAGATCGAGGGGTTCTTTTCCACCAAATCCGGCCCCCTCGAGAGAGAATGGAAAAGCATCAACTTGATGACTTTTGTGGTACATCCTTGAAATTGATAGTTGATGTTAACTTGTTAAACCAACGGATGTGTGCATATGGGTCTTCTCGATCAAACCCGTGGAATTGATTCGTGACACAAGTGTGATCAAATGTGTCTTCAATTCAAGTGATCGAGTTGATAACCGGTAAAGCGATGGCATCTCCATAACCCTCGGTGGGTGCTTGGAGCATTTCCGCCATAATGCGTTAAATCGCCATGTTGTTGCTTGAAATAATGCGAATCTCGGGTTCGACTATTTGGGCAAAGACGCTCTGAAAACGTCTTCTTGGAATTTCGCTAGATCACGCAAAGGACTCAATGATCTAGAAGAACGAGTGCGCATGCACTAGAGATAACTCTAAGGATCTCGAGTTAAGAAGAAATGGGAATTATGAAAATCTTTCGGATGAGAATGAGAATTATGAAGACGTTTATAAAATGGTGGTGAGAAGAATATTTATGGGTTTTACGTTTACAAACGTCGGTATCACAACAAAATCAATTAACACAAGATCGAGGCAAAACAACGATGAACTTAACCAATAATCACAATGTGAATGGCTTCTTTGAAAAGGTACACCAATCACAAGGACACAAAGGCAAGTTTTAAATCTTTAGTTCGGGAACTTATTATGGTCGCACCCAGTTAGGTAGTAACCGCCTTGGTTTCATGGTGGTAATCTTTAAGTTGTTATTATTAAAGAAAACGACGAATCTTTTGTATTTTTATTATTTGATACATATATAGAAACAAAAGGAAAAATATTTTTGTGTTTTATACGTTTTGGGTCGTTTTGGGTTTTGGATTTTTATAAGAAAATATGGATATATATATAGATGGATATGGATGATATAAACAAAGAGTGAGTATTCAAACAACTAATCGCTAGACGTAAGACAATTAGCACGGCTCCAGTGGCGCCAAAATTTGATGCGTGCAACAACAAGCTTAATCACACAAGCCCGCCACTTGTGAATGGCGGACCGTAACCGACTTAAAAGCGCTAAGCACCTAATGCAATGAAGATCCGAGGGAGTATAGAGTCTCCCGGTCGTTATGTCCCAATGAGTTGTGCAATGGATTATCAAGCGTTTAGTGATCGAGGAATTTGAGCGGAAAAAGATTTGAATAGATTATAACTACGGAAAAAGCCAGCAGTTAAAACGGCTTAAATGCAAATTAAAGGAAATTAAAAAGATAAAATCTATTAAATAAACGCTATCACTATAATTAAAATGATGTTTTGTTTTTATGTTATTATGAAACTGAATTTAAAACTACGACGTACAAAATAAAAAGTGAAACTAAAGCAATATTAAGCCTAAAATATGAAAATGATATTTCTACAATCCTAATGATAAAAGAAAAGTTTTAGAAAAAGAAAATTATTTTTACAACTATTTATCTAATTAGTATTAATTAAAAACTATTTTTAACTACTTAATAATTAACCAAAATACAAGAAATTAGGAAACAAAGCTAGAAAAATGAAATTATGAAATGGAAAAGTCTAAAATATCAAACTAGAATTTTCAAAACTATTTTTGTATTTTTCGATTATTTTGTATTTTTATGAATTTTAAACTATTAAAAACTAATTAAATTACTAAAATTACCAAATAAACTATGAAAAATCTGGAAAATTACCTTTTTCACTTTTTATATTTATCTAAACCTAAGAAAATTGAAAAATTAATTTTTTGAACCTTTTCTGAATTTTTTATATTAAATGCTATTAAAAAATGCTTAAAAACTAATTTAAATTAAGAAAATTAGCAAATCAACTTGGAAAAATCTGAAAATTTCAGGAAAACTCTAAAATAATACTAGGAATATAAGAAAAATGGAAAACAGGCACTTATGTGGAGAAATTGAGAACTGCTTTACAAGTGCTTATTATTAAGCAATCCAAATAAGCCAAATGAACAAGATAAGCTACCAACTATTTACAGGAGCCAAAATATGCTACAAGAACTAAAATACAACTAATCCTAACTATTTATATCCTCTGAATCACAGGTTTGATCAGATTTGATACTTGAACTAATAAGCTAAATCAGGCTCTGAGGTACCAAGTTTAGACCAAGGCACAAGCTTAAAAATAAGCTCAAACTAAAATCTACAAATTGGAAACCCAAGGCACTGGTTGAGATCAATTTACCAAAAACTAGACACTGGGTGAGCTCAAATGAGCTCTGCAAAATCGCACAAAATCGAGAAAAAGCTCGAGATTCACCCACCCATGGAGCGGGGATTTGCCTAAAAGAAGGGCTTATTTGAAGCTTACACAATATTTGTAAAATTCACAAAAATGCTAATAAGATAGAGAACCGGTTGAAGTTTATGAAATGCCAAACCTCATTTGATAAGACCCCAAGGTGAGCTCAAGAAAATTCCTCCATGTGAGCCCAAAACATGTTTTGCTATTTTGACTTTTGAAGAAACCGATGAAGTTTGACTAATTTGAACTTTGGAACCAATTTTGTGGTGAGATTGATGTTATGTATTGTAACAAGTGTAATGCAAGCAAGCTTAATGGATTTTAAACACAAAATGATGATTAGCCAATCCTAAATCTCCACAGTTAACGGTGAGATGGATTTAGGTGCAAGATTGACTTTGGTGGTATTGCAAACCCAAACTAAGACCCAAATGAGCTCAAATAAACTTAATACACATGAACCACTAGGACTTAATGCTGAATAGACCATTATGACGGATAAATCAAGAAACCCAAACACTCCTTTATAACTTTGATTTGAGCTTAAAATAGATTTAAACCATGAACCTACTTATATTTATGATCAAACTAACTTATTATAACTGAATTACTACTACTAGAACAGGTTTTAACAGATTTTAACTACAAATACAGATTATGCATGAGATCTTGAAAATAACTTACAACTTGTCCAATAGCCACTATGGCATGCAAACCAGTGAACCCAAGGACCATTTCTACTCTAACCAACCCATATAACCAAAGATCAATCCAAACCATTGTCTGCATCACCCAATACATTCCTGCACCAAATCTGCTCCATATTGACTTTCTTTGACCAAATTTCTAATATGCTTGAAAATTAATTCTAAGCTTACAAAAAGCTATTGAGAGCTTATATAAGCTTAGATGAGATTGAGATTGAGCTGCTTAAAGCTTTAACAAATGGGTTTGAAACTTAAAATTTCAACAGTGGACACATAAAATGGAATTTGAACTAAACTTGGAATTGATGATTAAACAGAGTTGCAATATGCTTAAACAAGTTAATTTGATACAAAAGACTTGAAAAATTACAACTGAAAGCTATTTTAAAACATAATAAGCTAAAAACGACATATATTTAAGAAAAATAAAACTAAGTCTTTTCCTTGTTGCTTCTCTTCACCTTTTTATACATCCCAAGTGTTTGCCTCTCTCCTCTGGACAAATCCCACTAGTAAAATTGACCATAGGATGACTGCAAATGATCTTGGCCATTCAATTGCTTTTTGGCGCCAATTTTGGTTTAACAGTTGTAGCTTGAGTGGGATTGGTAGAAAGCATTAAATGAACCTTTGGAGTTATGTGAGGTGGAGGGGGGGTGTAGGGATGATGATGGTGGAGGTTGAGTGTGATCAGGAGAGATTGCAGGTTTGTGATGATGAAATGGTGTATCTCGTGAAGGAGAGGGAAAAGGTATAGTCAAAGTGGTTTGACCGGTAATATAAAAAGAAGGGTCCAAATGGCGGGGGTTCAAAAAGCTAAATGTATGGGTTCAAAATCTTGTGACAAGGGTCTAAGGTGTAGGAAAGGTTTAATACTCAAGGCTTATCTTGCCATTTCGAAAATTCAAGGACTAGAACCGCTAATTCATCAAAGATGCTTGAGGCTGAAATTGACAAGTGTTAATATTACAAGGATCAAAGTTGACAATTTCACATTTTCCAGGACCATTTCGCCATTTTCAAAGTTGAAGGACCAATTTGTAATTTTCTCAAAACTTTTATATTTTCACCAAAGGACTAAATTTGACAAGTTATGATTAAAAGGACCTTTGGTGATTTTTCTTTGAAATTTTGACTGGGGACTATTTTTGACAATTTTTGAAACTTGGGGACTGAACCGCAATTTTGCAAATTTGATATGTTTTTCATCCGATTTTGATATTTTTGCATTTAAAACACATAAAACAACGATTTGTGATATTTTGATCATTTTGATGTGTTTACGAGTGTTTTCGAGATGATTTTGCAGTTTATATTGTACAAAAATGATGAGTATTTACACACTCATCATGACTCGATTAACAACTTATGCAAGCAACTAGATAATTGAACTAAGGGTTTAGTGTGATAACAATAATGCACTAAAAGTGAGTGCATACAAGGTAGGCTAAAGCGATTTGGGTGTACATTTGGGGTGGGGTGTAAATAATGCTTTTCATTGATATTCGGAAAACCGAAACATCATGAGAACCGCGAAAAGGATAGGCTCGAGGGGTTAACTAGGGGTATCGTGTACTAAAGATGAGTACAACGCAAAGGTGTGGGGAATTACTCAACCGATGTGGAAGAAGTAATTATATTACGGTATCAAACAAGGGTTATCCTAATGCCTCTTATCATTTAGTTATTCCTAACTACACAAGTGTAGTCTTACTAGCGATCTCGGAATGAATCACAAAACAAGTTCTAGAATCTATTATACTACTGGTTCACACTCTAAGCATTAAAGATGAATGCTTTAATTCCTACTAATCTAAAGGTGATCCTCACATTTTGGGTGGAAATTAAGTGGTAAAGGGTTTTGTGCTAGTCATATAACTTCCTATCCATGAGACTTTATTAAGACTAATTGCCCACTCCTATATGTCATGAAAAATTGAAAATTTGGTGCCAAAATTACCCTAACCGACATTTTCTCATGGTTTATTACGCAAATGCAATTGGACAAAGCAAATAGTCAAGGATAAGCATAGTTTCAAAGTTCCGCTTTATTTTCCTCCCTACACTTAAACCGAACATTGTCCCCAATGTTCCCCAAGTATCAAACTTATGATAATGGAAGGTAATAAAAAACGAAAGAAACTAATACTCCCCGATTAGCTCGGTAGGATCCGTGTAAAGTGGTGGTTACATCTTTCTTCAAGAAGAACGCTTGCGTGAAAAGCTCCTTCTCATCTTATGTATCTTCTTCTTGGTAAATTAAACCCCACACATTAAGAAAACAAACGAAACCTTCACGTAAAATCGTGGAAAAATATATATAGAACTCTACTAAACTAGGATATAATGCTTGTGGAATTGATGTTTACAAATTTCTAGAAAATTAAGACCGGAAAATTCCAAAAATTTATAAGTAGCTCGAAAACGAGAAAAGTAATCAGTTGTTTTGCTCCTTCCTCGACGACAGTCGGTGCGATCGTGGACGCCGGCTCAGTTATCCTAACAAAAACTCGGTCTCATGATTTTCGGAAAAATTATTTGGGAATTCTTATTAATTTAGAAATTTGGGCTTTTCCTTTTTTAAAAAATTATTTTTTAAAATTTTTGGGTTTTTAATTTTAAAACCCTTAATTTTCCTTTTACCAATGGTTTAAATTGGCCCCAAAACCCGGGTTTAAATTTTTCCCCAATTTTTTTAAATAAATTTTGGTTTTTTTAAATTTTAGATTTCCCGAAATTTTGGGCCTTAGAATGTTGAAGTTTTAATTTTTTTCTTTTTATTTTTTGGTTTAAAATTTACAAAAATTTTGGGACATATTTCCTTTTTAAAACTTTTTTTAAAATTTTATTTTTTTACTTGAAAACCCCCCAAAAAAATTGATTACAAAATTTACCCCCATATTTTAATCCCTTTAATTTTCAAATTTAAATTTTTTTGGGGTTTGGTTTTTTCCAAAATTTTTTTTTAAAAATTAAAATTTTTACCCAAAAGGGGGGAAAAATTAAAATTATAATTTTTTATAAAACTTTTTTAAAGTTAAGTATGCCCTTTTTTTACCCCCAAATTTTTCTTAAATCATTTAATCACAAAGGGGGACCCCCTTCAATTCCTAAATTTTAGTCAAATTCAAAGTTAAATTACGATTTGGGGGATTTATTAAGTAAAAAAGTTGTTTTTTTTTAAACAAATTTAAACCCATGGTTCCCCTTTTTAACGGACATTTCATTTTGGGGGTTAGTTCAATTTTAAAGATTTTTTCCCCCTTTAAAAAATTTTTCTTTCCTTACCAAAATTTTGAGGGGATTAAAAGGGTTAAAGTAAGAAGTTTTTAAAATCCAATTATAATTTTTTTAACCCTTTTAATTTTTATTTTTCCCTTGACCTTTTTTTTGCATAAATTTGAAATCTACCCCTTGGAATTTTTAAAAAGTTTTTAAAATTTTCTTATATTTTTTTTTTAAATTTTTAATCGGTTTTTTTTGGTTTCAGAAATGGGAAAAAAACCAAAATTTAGAGTTTGGGCCCCCCCAGGTTTCCCCCAAAGGGGGGTTTTTGGAAACCCAGGCCCAAAACCACAAAACCCCCAATATTTTAAAAATTGTTTGGGAACCCTAAAATTTTTTTTAAAGGTTTCCCCATTTTTTAAATTTTTTAGCTTGGGGCCCCAAATAAACCCTTTAAAGGGAAAACCAAAAAATTACCGAACGTTTTCTCCCGGGGGAAAACCCAAAGGGTTCCTTTCCCCAAAGGCCCCTTTATAAAAAAGGTATTAAATTTTAATTTAGAAACCATTTAAAAAAGGGTAAAATTTAGGTTCCCCCTTTCCCTTATTTTTCCTTTTTTATTGTTTTATATCCAAATTTTTTTTACCCTCCCAAAATTCCCATGTTTTATTTAATGGCTGGGAAAAAAAATTGGCCCAAACCCCTTTTTAAAAACAAAAAGACCAACCAGTTTCATTTGGGCATTTTAAAAAGGTTTGGAGAAAAATTTAAATTTAAAAACCCCTTTTGAATTTTGATTTTTTTAACTGGCCTTTAAATTTGAAAACTTAGGGCCGGCCCTTAAATTTCCCCGAAGGGGGATTAAAACCCCCATTTTTTTAAAAATTTTGGAAGTTTATAACAAAACTTAATTTAAATTTAAAAAAGGTTTAAGGGCCCACTTTTTTTTTACTTTAAGCCCCTTTTTTCCCTTTAATTTTAAACCAAATCTTTATATTGTGAAATTAATTTTTTTTAAAAAATTTTTTCCCTTTTATTTTAAAAAACCCACAAAAAAGTAAATTTAACCAAACAACACTTTAGGGTTTTTTACCCCAAACCCTAAAAACGGGTTTTTTGAGGAAAAAATTTCCCCCGGTTTCAAATTAAAAAGAAAGCAAAACCCTCGCCCACCCGTTTTTTAAAGGAGAAAAAATTTGCTTTATTTCATTTTAAAAATTTCCAGTTTTTCATTTTTGAAACCATTTTTTAAATTTTTTTAACTAAAATTTAAATTTTAAATTGCCATAAATCAAAACCGTTTAAAACCGCTTTCCTTTCCAAAACAAAAACCCTTTTGCTTAAACCTTTCGGTTAAAAATTTAAAAACCCGTAAGAAAGAAAAAGGGTTTTTCCAACCTTTGAAAATTTTTTAAATTTTTTTCTCCTTTCTTTCGTTTGGTTTAAGGGGTTTTAAACCAATTTTTGAAAAAATTGGGGGCCCCTGGGAAAAAAAAATTTTAAAAAGAAAATTTTAAAGTTTTCCAAATTTGGTTTTAACAAAGGGGTTTCCCCAATAACTTTTCTAGATTTTTAAATGTCCCCAAGCCTTAAATAAACCAAAAAAATTTTAAAAAGGGCCAAAAAGGGTTAAGATTAAATATTCCCCAAAAAATTTTAACATTAAAAATAACCATTCAAAAATCAATGGGATAAAAACCAAAAATTTTAAATTTTTCTTTAAAAAAAATAAATTCAAAAGATTGTAATCAAGAACCCCAGCCTCCAAAAGTTTAAGTTCAAAATGGGGAATTTAAAAGGAAGGGTTAAAAAAATTATGTGTTTCATGTTGACCATGCCTCAAAATATTTGAAGTTCCATGAGCTTGATGCTCAAACCACCGCCACGCCCGTAAACCGATTTGGCAATCATGATGTAAAGGTTCTCCATGGTCGGAGGATGTTCTTAAGATCAACCGATGAGTGTTTTGTGATGATCCTGCGCAGCCTTCATCATAGCCGGCGTCAACCATGAACCGGAGAGTGACGTCTTCGAAAGAGTAGCGTAATCAAGCAGTTGGATGTTAGGATGAAGAAGAACAACCCTTAAGTCTCATTGGAGTGATAGTGACTTGTTTGTCATTAAGTGTCATCACACAAGATCTCGACCTTTAACTCTCAGATGGTGTGCAGTAATTGGTGAACATAAATCACCGCACCGCTGTAATCTGCGAGTATGTTCTTGTAAGGACGAGTCTTCGTAATATCCACATCAATTGACAAGAAGACTCGAACATGTGAAGTTGTCAAAATCGACTCGAGATTGTTCTTCCCAATCTTCATTGTGTAACCGCTGGGAAGATGTCTTCCAATGTAAGAACATTTGCAAAGAATGTATTCCATTTTGACGCCCATATTGTGATCTCGAAGATATTGAGCCAAAAGAACCAACATATCGAAAGACATTATGTTAGTCAAAAGTTGATTTTATTGTCCAATTATTGAATGTGTTATGTTGATGAATGTTACGAGTCCAATGTCACTTGTTTGTCCAATAGTCCAAAGTAGTCGTGATAAGTTTCGTGAATTTATTAACTTTGAGTTTTAAAGTCCAAATTTTCACTTATTTTCACAACATATTAACCATTTAAGCTTATTAATGACATTTTGGTTTCGTGACGTTATGATTTATTTATTTACAAGTTTGTACACGTAACAATTCATAATTTTGGTTGAAAATTAGGCTTAGGCGTAGGATTTGCAAGCTTATGCGTAAACAGTAGACAATACGCGTAGGCATAAGCTTATGCATAGGATCTTGACTTACGCGTAAGAAATGTTACGCAGAGGAAAAGAGAGCCTTAGGCATGTGAGCTTACGCGTGCGTATGTGGGAGCTTACGCTGTAAGGCTTACTCGTAAGAGTGAATCTTATGAGTAAGACTCACGTTTACGCATATCCTTCATGTGATACGCTGTAGTCCCTTTGTAGAACCTTACAGAATGTTACGCCAGAAGATTATTTTTCGCGTAACTTTCACGCCAAGATGATCCTTATGCGTAAGTCCATGCTTAACCTTGATTCCAATATTTCACGCCAGAAACCCGAAACAATTTCATCATAACACATCCATTAACATGTTTATTCAATCCTTTCGCCTTATATGAAATCACACTAATCCATAGTTATGTGAAGTTTTTCTTACAGAATTAAACCCTAAGTTTCAATTCCTACGAATAAGTGATTTAGCCATGAATGTACCAAACATTTTCTCGATTTCTTAGAGGGCTAGTGAGTTGTCTTAAACAAGTTTTAACATCAAAACCTTCATGAATAAAAAATACCCAATTCAGTATGAGCATAAACCCTAAATCTTAATTTTCACAAAACCGATGTTTTGGGAATGTTTCAAGCATGGTTTTGTTAATTAAACATGTATACAACATCACACAACCATCTAATTGACCAAAACACTCACACAAGAAAACGCCTAAAACCACGATAAACCCTAAAACTTGAATAATGATTGAAAACGTCGGGTGGATTTTGATGTTGAAAATGATTATAACACTTGATTTTAAACGCTTTGACACCAAGTTTACCATCATAAACATTCAAATGATTTTTTTTGTCTATACGCATATCGCCAGAGAACACAAGATCATCTCAAACACTAAATCTAACTGCTGATTCGCTTGAAAATCAAAACCAATGTTTAGAAATACATAACAATCATTAAACCACTTACAAAGATGAAGATTAAAGCACGGTTTGAAGATTGATTCTTATGCTGATTAGGTAGTTGGAGAAGTAAATGTATGAATTTAATGTTATGAAAAAATTAGGTGGAGTAGATATGTAAAAATAAGTTTGAACTTTGGCAACATTGGTCCCTCCACCTCAAACATTTTCATCCAACGCCCATAACTTCCATTTTGGTTATGTAAAGAATGATATTTGAAAGAACTTGAGGACACTCTCGACTTTTAGAAATAATGAAATTTTACAAAATCGAGTCCGGGAGAGTTAATAAACCGTAAGTATGACCACCATAATCAAAGAAACAACTGAATAAGGTAACATGCAAGTACAAGGTTTTATGGAATGTAAAATATTTATTTTCTCCCTCAACACTTGTTCGAGAAAATGTGAAAAGTTTGATAGAACAAAGTGTTGATCAAGATTTGTACTTGCCATGTTTGAAAGAAATTAGATAGAAGAGTATTTTTGGATTTTATCGTATTTTATATTTTTGTATTTTGTTTTGAAAATATTTACAAAAGAGGTGTTGGTGTTCGACTGGTTTTAAGATTGTTTTAAAAGTTCATCCAGCTCCTCCGAGTCAAACACCGCATACCAATCCGTGGACCAACTCAAGAAACCTAGCAGTGAGCTAAGGCTTTGGTGAGAAGATCGCCGAGCTGGTATTCAATACCCACAAAGTATAATTCAACAATACCTTTTCCACATGCTCCTCGATGAAATGATATCAAGATCGATGTGCTTTGATTTCAATGTTGAACGGAGTTGCACGAGATCGCAATAGCACTTCGATTGTCGCAAGACATCGAATTGCCAACACGTAACCATAATCTTGAGTTGTGTTCGATCCAAATGACTTGAGCACAACACGCCGACATGGCTACATATTTTGCTTCAGCTGAGACAACGATGTACAGCCCCTTCTTCGATTGCTATGACACCACTTTGTCAACAAGAAATTGTAGAGCTCTCAAGTACTTTTTCGAGAATCTACAACTCCGTGATCGCCACGCCGAGGGGCTTGTTTGAGATCGTAGAGAGCCTTGTTTAGTTTGTAGACGGATTAGGAACTATGGATCAAAAATCCTTCCGGCGGCTAACATAGACTGCTCTTTCAATTTTCCATTCGTAAAAGCGCTTTGACATCCATCCAAAGACCGTTATGTTCATGTGAGCCGCGAAGCGACGTAAAAATCGAATGACCTCAAGTCTAGCAACTGTGCGAATGATTCTCGTAATCAATCCCTCTTCTGTCTATAACCCTTAGCCACCGACGTGACTTATTTCGATAATCGCATCTTCAAAGATCCAATTTGTTTTTCCAAATCCATTTAAGACCAATAACATAGACCCATGTTGGTTTTTGAACCGCCCCATATTTCAAGACGCTTAAACCGATTAAGTTCTTCTTGCATGGATTCAATCCAGCTTGTCGAGGTCATTGCTTCTTTAACGCTTTGGGTTCCGATTGACAAACGGTAAGTGTATAAATGCAATGTTCACCGCCGATCAAGGCGTTGTCTAGTTACGACCGTTGATTCGGGTTTCTAATAATGTTCACAAGAGGATGGTCTTCGTCCAACGATGTGTGGAGGGTTGATGTTGATATACATTTTGCAGACAGAGGATTCAATGACTTGTAGATGATTCCGCAACATCGTGCGCGGCTTCATCAATGAAACGGATTGAAGAACGATTTGGATCATAATCTGCAGTGGGGGTACTTCATTGTTTAGAAGATCATCACCGGTTCGGCTATTGATGCGGTTTGTTCGATCGTTGTTGTAGAATCAACCGGGTGGTGCTTCCTCAATAGTAGTTGTTGTATGGTGTATCGTGTATTGGATTATTATCAAAGTCGAAAGCAATGGAAACATTTGATACATCCGAGCACGTTCATCAATATCATCACTAAATGTAGGAGCAAATAGCTGCTCCATTTGACGCTGAGTAAGTTGTAAACTAGGTTCGCTTGATGATGGGGTGTGAGGAAGTTTAGACGGTTATGTCCGGGTTCCAAGTCAGTTATGCTCAAGCCATTTATCAGAAGCTCATCGAAATGGCATGAATTGTTTCCATAATCTCCTTGTACGACGATTCCGTATTCGTAACCCTTAGAATTTTCACAATATCCAACAAAGACTCAATGTCCGCTTTGGCTTTGAGCTTACTAAAGTCATCACGATCATTATTCGGATAACAAAGGGATCCAAATACATGAAAGTGTTTGAGATTCGTTTACGATCGCGGATAAGCTCATAAGGTGTTTTGTATGCTGCTTGGTAATCATTGAACGATTCTCGAGTGTAGCATGGAGTTGACATGGCTTCACCCACAAGTAATCTGAATTTTGCATTGATTAACATCGTTTTGCAGCCTCCACTAACGCATGATTGCGTCTTTCAACAACTCCGCTTTGTTCGTGTTCATGCAATGGATGTTTGATGCTCAATTCCCACTTTCTCATAATATGCATCAAGAGTTTGATTCACAAATTTAGTTCCTTTGTCTGCTCGATTTTTCCTGATCGTGTTCTAGAGTCGAACTTGAATTTTTGAGAAAGGTGATGATCATCATGGAGCTTGATCTTTATCAAGAAAATAAACCCAAGTCCATCTTGAGTAGTCATCCACAATTACCAAGATGTAGCGCTTGCCATTAATCATTTCCACGCATCGGCCACACAAATCCATGTGAAGAAGATGAAGCACATGTCGTGAGTCGTGTTCCACCTTTGAAGGAAAGTGAGCACGAGTGCTTTTCCCTTGTTCACAAGTGAGCATAGTGATCTTTAGAATACCAAATCTGGGAGACCTTTAACAAGTTTGTATCGCAAGATTGGTTATGGTTTAAAAGTTTAGATGTGAGAGACGATGGTTCCATAGCCAAGATTTTGTAGATGTTGCCTTTGAAAGTAGATGATGGGAGATGAAGCAATCATGTCTTGCATTGAGATTGTATAAAGACTTGAATTGCGGGTACTAGACATAAGATCGCTTCCTTGTAGATCACGAATGAAGCAAGTTTTCTCCTAAAAGCAACTTCCAAATCTCCATCACAAAATTGACCAACCGAGAATAGATTGTGACATCGACCTTCCACATAATAAACCCCTGCTAGATTCGATGTTGCCATTGATGTAATCTCCATAGCCCATGATAGTCGCTGGGTGATCATTCCCGAATCGACAATGCCAATGAACTTGCTACAAAGTTTGATAACAGCTTGAGATTTCGTCATGTGTCGGGAACATCCGCTATCAACAATCCAGAGGATGATCTCGTATCACCGCATTACACACATTTACACAGATGTAATAGAAGTAGATGTGGAACCCAAGAAGTAGCGGTTCCAAGCGCTTATAGTAAAACACACATGTTAATGATTTTAGGTATCAATTTCAACCAAGTGTATTATGTAACCATTTCGCCATCTCCAAATAGTCTTAGCTTTAGTCTTAGTAAATGCACTAGGTGATAAGTTCTTCCTAGGAGTGAAGGGGTACATCAATGATCTTAGCCTAACACTAGAAGGTGGTTTACCTAGCTGCACTTAGAAGCATTAGTGGGCCTAGAGGTATTCCGCTTATTATTTCGCCATTTAATCAAGATAGACTTAGCAACACATGTATCATGACAACCGTAAAACATGCTTTTACGACAACCAACACAAGAAGCTTCAAACATAACATTTAAAGTACTTAAAGATTCAAGATTCGTTACATCACTTTTTCCATTACATTTGTCGACACAATATCTAAAGTGGTGCAACTTGAGTTTTATTCAAAGTCCTAGGTGTTCTTCTACTTCAAAGATTCTTTATTGTTCTTTTTACGCCGCAACTTCCTATTCTTCCTTGTATTGCTCCTAGGCGGGAAGCTGCGTTGGGAAAAGAGGCAACTATTCTTGTTTCAAGAGAGGAAGCACATTAGTTTATTGTGGTTTGTCATTAGATGTTCTAGAGTCATTTTGAATATGTTTAGTGTGCATTACACGTTGTTACTATCCCTATCTTGTTTAAGTTTCACCAACTATGCTTTTAGATCATGGATTTTGTGTAACAAATCTAGATTTTCGTAACGAGTGAGTCCATCTCATCGTAAAACATCTTTGGTGTATGCAAGATGATCATCAAGGTCTTTTGATGCTTTAGCACGAGTTTTTGTGAGTAAATCAAATATGACACCATATTCCTTTTAACTTTTGAAATTTCTTGTTCATATTTTGAAATTTGACATTTTCATCATCCAGCTTGCTCATGTTTTGATTAATAGTTTTTGTATGCAATCGTTGATTTTGTTTTGCAAAGTTAGTTCTCGATTTTGACAATCTTTTGACACCATTGAAGACGACGCTTTGAATTTGAAAGCTCATTTAACAAACGCTCATTTTCAACTTGTAAAGAGTTGATTTGTGACACAAGATCGATTATTCTCAATGTTTTCAATGTAATCAACAGAGATGATAACATCAAATAGTCCCTAATATTAAGTGTCAATTTCCCAATAATGCTCGTTATTTATATCATTTATATGGATTTACGCTGTTTTCCATTGTTTTCCACTTTCGTAAATTGCAGCATCGAGCTAAAGAGACGCGGAAATGGAAACATTACTAAAGATTTATCACAAGATGCTTATTTTGAAGAAGTTACGGGCGAACTCGCCTCTCACATTACGCAAGAATCATTGCGTGACCGAGAAGTCCAACTTATCAAGAGGTTATGGCGTAACTCTTCCCAAAGGTTATGACGAACTCCATTATGTCAAAAGAGGTTCCACGATACGATACTACGCTCACCACTCGCATCACTTACGACGAACCGAAGTTTATTCAAGACTACGGCGTAACCACTTATAAGGTTACCAGAATCAGCGCATCTAGTGCATTTACGAAGAAATAGAAGGTTACGGCGTAACTCCTCTATTAGTTACGCCCGAACCCGCACCGCCTATAAATACCCCACGAATTCCAAAGATTTCAAAGCATCCCATTCCACACAAAGACTGAGAACGTGGTAAAAGCTCAAGGCATGTCTAGAGAAGCATACAGAGTCAAGTTCCAAGGGAGAAGTCACACCATTACGATAAGCTTTAGCGCTTTATATTTTTTACTTTCAATTCATGTATTTCGCCTTTGAATATTGAATTGATGTGAATGATTAATATTAGCGGCTAAGCACCCTTCGTGCTAGTATAGTTATGATTCCTTAATTGTTTTGTTTATGCCACCTTTACTTCGCATAATTATTTCTAAGTGTATGCATGCATAGTTCTTGGTAGTCACCCTGGTTCGGTAGTTTTGAATGGCGATAGAGGCCAATTGCCTAGGAGATATGACCAACCGACCTAGGTGAGCGGATCGAGACGGAAGGGTAAGATATGACCAACCGACCAACCCTTTCTACTTGTGTGATTTGACCAACTGATCACCCATCGCTTGGATGAACTTAAGAATTGGGGTGTAGTGTCTAAGTTCCCGATAACATCAAATAGTCCTCAATATTAAGTGTCAATTTCCGTTAATGCTTGTTATTTATATCATTTATATGGATTTACGCTTGTTTTCCATTGTTTTACACTTTCATGTAAATTAAGTAGCATCGAGCTAAAGAGACGCGGAAATGGAAACATTACTAAGGATTTATCACAAGATGCTTATTTTGAAGAGGTTACGGCGAACTGCCTCTCAAATTACGCCGTGAACTATTGCGTGACCTCAAGTCCAACTCATTAAGAGGTTACTACAGAATCCTTCCAAAGATTACGACGTAACTCCATTAGGTCAAAAGAGGTTCCACGTCACGATACTTATGCCAGAACTCATCGCATCACTACGACGTAACAAGGTTTATTGAAGACCACGGCGAACCACTTATAAGGTTACTGCCAGAACCAGCGCATCTAGTGCTTTTACGATGGAATAGAAGTTACGCGAACTCATCTATTGGTTGCCGCAACCCGCACCGCCTATAAATACCTCACTAATTCCAACATTTCTAATCATCCCATTCTACACACAATACCGAGAACGTGGGAAAATACTCAAGGAAGGTCTAGGGAAGCATACGGAGTCATTTCCAAGGAGAATTCACACCATTACGATAAGCTTTAGCTTATTATTTCTTTTACTTTGATTCATGTATTTCGCACCTTTGAATATTGAATTGATGTGCATGATTAATATGAGCGGCTAAGCACCCTTTGGTGCTAGCCTAGTTATGATTCCTTAATTGTTATGTTTGCGCTACCTTTACTGTGATAATTATTTCTAAGTGTATGCATGCATAGTTCTTGGTAGTTACCCCGGTTCGGTAGTTTTTAATGGCGGTAGAGGCCAATTGCTCAGAGATATGACCAACCTAATTCTAGGTGAGCGGATCGAGACGGAAGGGTAAGATATGACCAACTCGACGACCCTTTCTACTTGTGCGATTTAACCAACCATCACCTATCGCTTGGATGAACTTAAGAATTGGGGGTGTAGGTTCTAAGTTCCTAACGACCGGCACTCACTATTTAGAATCTAGCATGTAGCACTTGACTCGGCTTAGGGACCAGAACAACAGACTTATGACGGTGCTACCGATTTATCCTGGTGGCATCTTTGCCGATAGGTTAGGGCGAATTGACCAAATGTTGTCCTCTCGACTTTGACCCCACCAAGTAATTGGAAGTAGTAGACGAGACATAACTAGTTAGGAGGATTAACTAGGTTAGCACCACTATTCCTCTATTGATTTCCTTTCTACCATTTAATTGCTTTTATATTCGTGATTCGTAGTTTAATTAATTAATACCCTATCAAACCATTTATATTCTCATGACAATTAGACTTAGTAATTATCCGACACATAGCTCTTGGGACGACCTCGGCTTTACCATTTACTACACTACACACGATCGGGTTGCCGCCTGTTAGTGCATTAGGTAGACCATAGGTATAGTGAGACACTATAAATATTAAGACCTCGTCAAGAAACCTCGATCAAGTTTTTTATGCGCTTACGGGAGCTATATTAGATTCATATTAAGTCTTTCATTTCATATTTAAACTTTTCTCACGATCATATTTCAAGTTTTCGTGTACCATGGAAGTGGTTAACATCGATGACCTCACTCTTGAGGAATACTTGGCTGACTAGAGTCGATCAAGGGCCGGTCTCGTAAGACCTAATCGGAGCGGATATTCGCTTCGTGATTAAAGACCAATTTATGAGGAGCTTCGCGCAACCCTTTTCGTGAAACAAGGACTAAGACACATATGACCACGTTGAAAATGTCCTATACATCGCTAGCCTTTTCAACATTCCGGCGTGTCTCATGATGCTATTATGCTCGTGGTCTTCCTATGACTCTAATCGAGCAAAGCAAGAAGATGGATCGAAAGATTGCTCACGGCGCTTAATACTGGGCGCTACTTAAGAAACACTTTATCCAAAGATATTGCCCACCATCAAAAGTTTCTAATCAACTCTTGAGATCCACAATTTCAAAAGAAGACGATTTAAACCTCAGATCAAGCTTGGGATGACATAACGATCTTCTTTATAAGTGTCCTACCAATGATCTTAATAACCAGCAGAAGGTCAATATTTTCTACAAAGGAATAAATGTAACTACGAGATGATGTCGGATTATCAAGGACCCATCCCTAATATGACTCTACTACGGCAATTGAAGCTATTCTAAAATGGCGACCATTCTAAAAAAATGGCACGATGGCGGAAGTAAAAGAAACCAAGGTGGAAGTTTCACGAATTGTCGTAATCGCTAGTAAAATTGAAAGCCTCACGAGATATGCGAAAGTCGTGGAAACCGCTCATGCCATTCAAGTGGGGTGTGAAAGTCATGGAGGAGGACATCTTACTAAAAATTGTCCTCATATGGACGAAGAGGAATTCAAGAAGCTAAGCATGGAGAAAATCAAAATGGTATTGTAGTACTACAACCGTGGTCCTTATGGAGAAAGAAGGCCCAATCTTGAGGATACAATTAATAAATTCCTGAAACTTCGCCCGTAAACAAGAAGAACAAAATATTTGGTTGAAGGGTTTCAGTGAAAACACTAATAAAAATCTTTCAAGTCACGACGAACCCTAAAAATCTTGAAGTAATGATTGGAAAACTCAAGATCGGAGATTGATGGGATCGAACTTAACGGGCCAAGCCTAAGGAGGAACGCAATGTCGTTTTCACCAATGATTCTCGTGAGGTGATCGAGGAATGTATAATCGACAAATTAGAACTCATGAATATCGATCAACACGAAGAGTTACGCCAACTACTTCCCCGAGTTCCAAGTAACCATGCCCCAAACAGTAGGCCTGTGTTAGGATCGAGTTTATTCTTTGTTAAGGATATTAGTGCAGAGGGTTAGTCATTCGTTTTGCTAATAATATTGATATGTTGGGAATAGTTGATTTTGGGTCTAGTGTAAACATCATGCCTCTATCCATATTCCTAAAATCATGGATTGTCCACCTTTGGGAAACAGATTTAAAGATTGCATCCACCATCGAAACTATGATTACCCAATTAGGTATTACAGAGGTATGTGTGTTAAAGTCGATAAATTTACTTCGCCCTTGAGTTTGTGGTAGTATATGGTATAAAAGGCAAAAAGGAACATTTGATTCTTGGTTTGCCATTCCTTGAAACGTTAGCACGCTACGGAGGAGTCTATGGAGATATAGTGGAATTCAAGTTAGATAAAACCTTGACCCTTGAGCATGACGAAATTGTTATAAAGGAACCACCAAAGATGGAACTAGATGACTCCGATAGATTTCCACCTTCGGATTTTAGACATTTGCAGGACTCCAAATCTAGTGACAATGAAGATGATGAGGAAGAAACCCCGTTTTCCGTACCCATTTACGTTGTAAAAGGAAGAGTTCACTGCTGTGCTCCTTTGGTTGAGGAAACCAGAGTGATATTTCCCACATGTTCCCCTTTCCAAAAAGGATGTAATGGAGGGGGGGAGTATTTCATTCGAAGGATTGATAAAGCTGCAAAAGTCTGGTGGTGCTGGGAAAAAGATGAGGATATCAAACAAAAGTGGTTACAACAACATAATGTTTTTAGAGAATGGTTCTCTGATATTGACGGACTATTCATTTTTGTGAACCAGCCATGATGCACAACGATTACACCATAGCATGGCCTACATGCAACCCAAATCGCAAGATCCGCGATGAGGAGAATACCCGAACCTAAATGGCTCGAACGTAAGGAGTGGGCATGTTTTGACAAGATAAAAGGAGCAATGTAGGGTACAGAGGGATCTCATTCGAGAATTGGTTACAAGTGAAGTTTGGGGTATGATAAAATTGATGAGGAGAAAAGGCTGTGTTTCGCTTTCGAGTGGGCACAAGCTAATTTTCTTTCTGAAAAGATGCGCCATGACTCTGTATGTTTTGCCACATGTTCGGGACCAAATTTTATTTGATTTAAAGATATTGAGGAAGTGGGAAGCTCAAAGACCCCATAGGAGCCCCATGGCTCGAGTCTAACTTAAAGATTCAGAATAAAGAAAAGTGCTATTTCGGAGACAACCCAATTATCCCTTTCTTTTGTTTTTATTTCCTTCTCTGCTGGGTTTGTGTTTTCTAACCATTTTGCGGGAGACAATGAAGTAATTATCACGCAGTTGTCGATTCAATGAGTTACTACAGAACTCATCTTGGTGATTACGCCAGAACCAACATTTTAGCAGAGAATTCTTGACGATTACCAATTACGTAAGTAATACCATTCGATGGTTACACAGAACTATTCGCCTCACCATACCGTGTTTTGCAAGTTATGGCGTAATCCTCTTTATTAGAGTTACGACGTAACTCCTCCGCTTAATTTTTTCATTTTAAAACACAAGAACCTTATATTAGTTTTAAATGAACTTATGGGTGTGTTCTCAGAACCCTCACGAGACTTCACTCGTTCACTTGGGACACTATGGTTTAAAGGTTTGTTGCATTCGCTAAATGCAACCGTGATTCCTACTAAAGTGAGTTAGGTTTGTTTTTCATTTTATTTTTCTTTTAGAATTATGCTTGTCTGTATTGTGATTTTAGGGATTGAAGTTTGCCATGACGCTTAACGAAGGCACGATCCTTTCTCGTGGGCCTTCTTTTGAGCAATTTCGTGGAAGTTCTCGCCTAATTCTACCTTTCTTCACCTTTATTTTAATGCCTAGTACAAAAGGGACTTTGTACAATTCAAGTGGGGACGGAGTAGAATTATCTCTTAAACTTTATTTCATTTCTCATTTTTCTAGTTTATTTTGAAAATTATGCCATTTTTATATTTTGACATGTTTTTCCGAACCTAACTAGATTAGACTCAGTTGAGCACATACAACCCTTGATATTACATGGTGAGATTAGCCTTATCCGCTTCCTATATTTTTCCCAAAATCCACCAAATTATGAGTGTGCCGTAGCTTGTAAACTTTAGAACTTGGCCTTTGCATCATTTCGAGACCATATACGAGGTATGTTGAGTTAGCTCGATGTATTTGGACTTTTCAGCTTTTAGAAGGCGAGATTATAGGATTATCACCCAAACAGCCCTACCATTGTGAGTCTATCGATTAGTCACCCCGACTTTTCGACCCCTAGAAACCCTTTGTTGCACTCACCTTTAGTGCAAGATACCCCAGATACACCCTTCTCGAGCCATTCTTTCATTTTGTCACCCCAATATATTGTTTCATTACACCTTACACCTTAGCCTACCCTGTAGTCTTTATTTGTAATTGGGAAGTCATCATTTGCCTGAGTTCAAGGTTCGAATAGAAAGGTTTGGAAATCACGCTTTCATCGACAAGAATTATGAAGATCATTGAAGACCCCCCGGATTCCCTTTGTTCATCTCAAGTGGGGGGATGTTATGTTATCATTTATGATTCAAAAAAAAATAATAATAGTTGATTCAGTTATGATTTTGTAAAGTGCAATGTTATAAGCACTATAGTATGAGCTTTATTGTTTAGTATCGAGGAGGCCACCCGGTCACATTTGAAGATGGAGTTGGAGTAATACCAACTAAAGAAGAAAAGGTAGTGTGCCCATCACGACGTCCTCTAATGACACATCTACCTTGCATTTCATGATCCGTCTCTAGACTTCTAAGCTTGAACTTTGGGCGGATCGTGTTGGTGATGACTTAGTTATAGATATAGACTACCGCTTGTTTTTCATTTTACACCAATTATACATCCCATGTGTTATCCTACCCTTTAATCATGAAGCATGTCTAGGTGATGCAATGAGCAATCTTTGGTGTCTTGGCCATGGATTTGGTCATGTATCATTGATTTTTCCACTTCGCGACATGTTAGTAGTGACGAGTCACCCTTAACCTTTGTCGCTTCTACCCATATTGCCTTCTCGAGAATTGTTTAGCCCTTAACTCAAAGTAGGAAATTTGTGTAACCGCCAAGCTTATGATAGAATACATGCTATGATCGTAAGCGATTGAGTGATCACCCAAATTGACACTTAGAATAGTTGAGAGATTCGAGTGTTTGTTCTTTCGTGAGGTGTTCGCTTTGTTTTATTCTAGCATAAGGGATTTGTAAACTCATATTTTCTGTGTTTTGGGAGATATCTTTTAGGAATCTATCTAATAAGGTCTACTTGAGGGCAAGTAGAGTTCAGTGGGGGATATTTGATAACATCAAATAGTCCCAATATTAAGTGTCAATTTCCGTTAATGCTCGTTATTTATATCATTTATATGGATTTACGCTTGTTTTCCATTGTTTTACACTTTCGTGTAAATTCACAGCATTGGAGCTAAAGAGACGCGAAATGGAAACATTACTAAGGATTTATCACAAGATGCTTATTTTGAAGAGGTTACGGCGTATCTTGTCTCTCACATTACGCCAGAACTATTGCGCGACCTCAAGTCCAACTCATCAAGAGGTTACTGTAACTCCTTCCAAAGATTACGACGTAACTCCATTAGGTCAAAAGAGGTTCCATCACCGATACTTACGCCGTAACCATCGCATCACTTACGACGTAACGTGTTTATTGAAGACTACGGCGTAACCACTTATAAGGTTGCTGCCGTAACCAGCAGATCTAGTGCTTTTATGACGTAATAGAAGGTTACGGCAGACTCATCTATTGGTTACGCCTGAACCCTGACCGCCTATAAATACCCCACAATTCCAAAGATTTCTAATCATCCCATTCCACACACAATACCGAGAACGGGAAAATACTCAAGGAAGGTCTAGGAAGCATACGGAGTCAAGTTTCCAAGGAGAAGTCACACCATTACTTATAAGCTTTAGCTGCTTATTATTTCTTTTTACTTTCGATTCATGTATTTCATACCATTGAATATCGAATTGATGTGCATGATTAATATGAGCGCTAAGCACCCTTTGGTGCTAGCCTAGTTATGATTCTCCTTAATTGTTATGTTTGAGTTTACCTTTACTCAGATAATTATTTCTAAGTGTATGCATGCATAGTTCTTTGTAGTCACCCCGGTTCGGTAGTTTTTAATGGCGGTAGAGGCCAATTGCCTAGAGATATGACCAACCGACCCTAGGTGAGCGGATCGAGACGGAAGGGTAAGATATGACCAACCGACGACCCTTTCTACTTGTGCGATTTGACCAACCGATCACCTATTGTTTGATGAACTTAAGAATTGGGGGTGTAGTGTCTAAGTTCCTAACGGCCGGGCACTCACTATTTAGAATTTAGCATGTAGAGGTACTTAATGACTCGGCTAGGGACCGTGAACAACAGGACTTATTACTGCGCCGATTTCTCTCGTGGTGGCATCTTTGCCGATAGGTTAGGCGACTAACCAAATGTCAGCCTCTCTCAATTTGACCCCACCAAGTAATTGGAAGTAGGTAGACGAGACATAACTAGTTAGAGGATTAACTAGGTTAGCACCACTATTCCTCTATTGATTTTTCTACCATTTAATTGCTTTTATATTCTCAGATTCGTAGTTTAATTAATTAATACCCTATCAAACCATTTATATTCTGTGACAATTAGACTTAGTAATTATCCGACACACATAGCTCTTGGGACGACTCTGCTTACCATTTACTACACCACACACGACGGGCACACGCCTGCTAGTGCATTAGGGTAGACCATAGGTATAGCGAGACACTATAAATATTAAGACCGGTTAGTAAACTTGCATCGCTTCCAACGGCCGGCACTCACTATTTAGAATCTAGCATGTAGCTGACTTAATGACTCGGCAGGGACCAGAACAACATGACTTATGACGTGCACCATTTCTCCTCTGGTGGCATCTTTGCTAGGTTAGGCTTAATTGACTAAATGTCGTCCTCTCGACTGACCCCACCAAGTAATTGGAAGTAGGTAGACGAGACGAACTAGCTAGGAGGATTAACTAGGTTAGCACCACTATTCCTCTATTGATTTCCTTTACCATTTATTTGCTTTTATATTCGCATTAGTAGTTTAATTAATTAAATACCTATCGAAACCATTATAATTCTCGGACAATTAGACTTAGTAATAATCCAACACACATAGCTCTTGGGACTACCTCGGCTTTACCATTTACTACACTACACACGACCGGCACACCGCCTGCTAGCACATTGTAGGTAGACCATAGGTATAGCGAGACACTATAAATATTAAGACCGTCAAGAAACTCGTGATCAAGTTTTTGGCGCTCCGGGAGCTATATTAGGATTAATATTGAGTCTTTCATTTCATTTTTAAACTTTTCTCACGATCATATTTCAAGTTTCGTGTACCATGGAAGTTGTTAACATCGATGACCTCACCTTGAGGAATACTTGGCGCCGACTAGAGCAGATCAAGGGCCTGTCTCGTAAGACCCGCAATCGGAGCGTATGTTCGCTTCGAGATTAAAGACCAATTTATGAGGGAGCTTTATGCTAACCCTTTTTCGTGAAATAGGACGAAGACGATATGAGAACGTTGAAAATATCCTATACATCGCTAGCCTTTTCAACATTTCATGCGTGTCTCATGATGTCATATGCTCGTGGTCTTCCCAATGACTCTCACTAGAGCAAATGTAAGATGGATCGAAGATTACATCACCGGGCGCTTAATACTGGGGGCTACTAAAGAAACATTTTATTCAAAGATATTGCCCGCCATCAAAGATTTCTAATCGACTTTGAGATCCATAATTTCAAACAAGAAGATTTACTCTAAACTCTCAGATCAAGCTTGGGGATGACATAACGATCTTCTTTATAATTGTCCTACCAATGATCTAAATAACCAAAGAAGGTCAATATTTTCTACAAAGGAATAAATGTAACTACAAGATGATGTCGGACTATCAAGGACCTATCCCGAACATGACTCCTACTAATGTAATTGAAGCTATTCAAAAATGGAGGACCATTCTCAAAATGGCACGACGGTGGAAGTAAACGAAACCAAGGCGGAAGTTTCGACGGAATTGCGCAATCGCTAGTAAAATTGAAAGTCTCACAGATATGTCAAGGTCGAGAAACCGCTCATGCCATCCAAGTGGTTGTGAAGCTCATGGAGGACATCTTACTAAGAATTGTCCTCATATGGACGAAGAGGGTATCAAGAGGCTAAGTATGGAGAAAATCGACCATTTTACTTGATAATCGAAATAGTAATGGTTATCGTGGAAATTACAACCGTAGGCCTTATGGAGAAAGAAAGCCCGAGATTGAAGAAACAATTAATAAATTTCTCGGAAAATTCAAATTTCAAAGACAAAACGAGCAAGATGAGTGGTTAAAGGAATTCCGTGAAAACACCGATGTAAACATTTCCAAATGTACTCAACTCTAAAAACCTTGAATCCATGGTGATAAAGCTTAGTGAAAAGTAAGGAGAAATAACGATAAAACTCAAGGATCTAAACCAGCTATGGAATGTAAGGTAGTTTTTCCGATGATAACTCAAAGGTTCGTGTCGGTGATACTAGTTTAGGGACGATTTCGTCAACATATCCGAAAGTTACGCCAGAACATGCCTAATGAGTTACGGCAGTAACCTCGTGTTTGACAAATACAACGGGTTGTGAAGAATAGGAAAAGTGACTCTAATGAATTACGCCAGAATTAAGAATCTCGCCACGGCGAATCGGGATACATGGGCGTAAAAATTCCTCGATATGGACGAGTTAGAAAACTCGAGGAACTCTCCTCAAGATGAAGAAGATCTACTTATCACTCACCGTGTACTCCCGTCATTATCGATGAAGAAACCACAAGGGCATGGCTCACATGCAGCCCCTTCCACGAGTATTGCATGGAGGAGACAATGAAAGAAAGGAAGAATGGACATGCCCTCATGAGCGTGAAAGACATAGTATTAAATTCGTAATTGACCTTAAAGATTGGTACGAATTCAATTTGGGATTCCAAGATCAATCCAAATCTTCTTATGAAGCTAAAATTGATTACGCTGGAGCACATTGTAAGGAAGAGACTAATAAAGATATACTCGACGGATGAGCATTTATGAAATGACAACCGTGAACTACGCAACATCGGTGCGAAAAGTAAAATCTCCTGGGAAATTTTCTCAAGGCCATGCAACCCGTATGACGATATGTGTAATGGGGAAGCAACTCGAAGATTAGGAAAAGATGAATTTTTGGTCCTCAACCAATGATGAGGAGAGAACTAGTTTACCTTGATGGACAACCCGTCTATAGTTGGGTAAAATTAAGTATGGGCATGTGGACACATTAACAAAAGATAAGATTTGGAAGGAATACATGGATCAAGAAAATTCAAACGATAAAAGTCTCAAGAACACGAGTAAAATAACAATTGACTATGACATAGAGCTGGTTAGTAATGATAAAGAAGAATGCAAGCTGCTCTAGTGGAGAATTTGCTCGATGAAGAATGGTTCAAGGGCATCGCTTCTAATGACGATGATATCTGAGGATGCTAGATTACCTTAAGTTGCAAGGAAATGAGGAGTTCACTAATCCCGATGACTAAGCTTACGAACAAAGGAGGTGCAAACTCCTCGGGATCCCCACAAAAGACCACCCAATTATAGTCGAAAATACGAATTCACTCGCTACCACCTAGGTCCTAAAAGAAATTTTGTAAAGTCCAAAAATCAAACCATTGAATACCTCCGAACCGCCTCAAATGTTGCAAGGATGAGACATAATTTGATGAAGGATATCAAGAAGTAGGCAAGCTCAAAGGCCCCCATAGGAGCCCCCAAGCCTCGAGTCTAACTTAAAGACTCGCTAATAAAGAAAGTGCTCTTCTGGAGACAACCCGAATTATCCATTTCTTTGTTTTTATTTTCTCGTTGGGTTTTGTGTTTTCTAACCATTTTTACAGAAACAAAGAAGTAATTATCACGCAGCTGTCGATCCGAATGTAGTTACTATGATAACTCATCTTGGTGATTACGCAGAACAAACATTTTAGCAGAGAATTCTTGACGATACCAATTACGCGCAATACCATCTCGGGTTACGCAGAACTATTCGCTTTCACAACATAATACCAGTTTTGCCGCCACTACAGAATCCTCTCATAGGAGTTATGACGAATCTCCTCCGCTTAATTCTTTCATTTTAAAAAACAAGAACCTTGTATTAGTTTTTAAATGAACTTTGTGGTGTGTTCTCAGTAACACTCACGAGATTTCACTCTTCCACTGGGACACCAAGTGGTTTAAAAGGTTTGTTCCATTCGCTAAATGCAAACCGTGATTCCTACGAAAGTGAGTTAGTTTTTTTTTTTCATTTTCATTTTATTTTTCTTTTAGAATTATGCTTGTCGGTATTGTGATTTCGTGGATCGAAGTTTGTTCATATGCTAAACGGCAGGCACGGTTCTTTCTCGGCCTCTTCTTTGAGCAATTTCGGGAAGTTCTCGCCTAATTCTACCTTTCTTCACCTTTATTTTAATGCCTAGTACAAAAGAGACTTTGTACAATTCAAGTGGGGGACGGGAGTAGAATTATCTCTGAACCTTATTTCATTTTCCTCATTTTTCTAGTTTATTTTGAAAAATTATGCCATTTTAAAATTTTGACATGTTTTTCCGAACCTAACTAGATTAGACCTTAGCCGAGCACATAGAACCCTTGACATTACATGGTAAGATTAGCCTTATCCGCTTTCCTATATTTTACCCCAAATCTACCAAATTATGAGATGCAGTTTATTTGTAAACTTTAGAACTGGCCTTGCATCATTTCGAGATCATAGACGAGGTATGTTGAGTTATATCGATGTATTTGTACTTTTCGCTTTAAAAGGCAGATTATAGGATTATCACCCAAACAACCTACCATTGTGAGTCTATCGATTAGTCACCTCGACTTTTCGAACCCCATGTGAAACCCTTTGTTGCACTCCCTTTAGTGCAAGATACCCCTAGATCCACCCTTCCGAGCCATTCCTTTCATTTTGTCAACCCAATATATTGTTTCGCTACACCCTTACACCTTAGCCTACCATGTAGTCTTTATTTGCAATTGGGAAATCATCATTTGCCTAAGTTCAAGGTTCGAGTGAAAAGGTTTGGAAATCACGCTTTCATCGACAACATTTATGAAGATCATTGAAGACCCCCTGAATTCCCTTTGTTCATCTCATGTGGGGGGATGTTATGTTATTATGTTATGTTCAAAAAAATAGTTGATTGAGTTATGATATTGTAAAGTGCGATGTTATAAGCACTATAGTATGAGCTTTATTGATAAGTATCGAGGAGGTCACCTCGGTCACATTAGAAGATTGAGTTAGAGTTATACCAATCAAGAAAAAAGGTAGTGTGCCCATTACGACGCCCTCTAATGACACATCTACCTTGCATTTCATGATCCGGTTCTAGACTCTAAGCTTGAACTTGGGCGGACGGTAAGTGGTGATGACTTGTTATAGATTTAGACTACCGCTTGTTTTTCATTTTACACCATTTATATATCCCATGTCTTATCCTACCCTTTAGTCATGAAGCGTGTCTAGGTGATGCAACAGCAATCTTTGGTGTCTTGGCCATGGATTTGGTCATGTATCATTGATTTTGTCCACTTGCCGTGACATGTTAGTAATGACGAGTCACCCTTAACCTTTGTCGTGCCTACCCATATCGCTTTCGAGAATTTTTTAGCCCTTAACTCTAGTGGTGGAGATTTGTGTAACCGCCAAGCTTATGATAGAATACATGCTATGATCGTGGCGATTAAGTGATCACCCGAAATTGACACTTAGAATAGTTAAGAGATTCGAGCGTTTGTTCCCTTTCGTGAGGTGTTGGGCTTTGTTTTATTCTAGCATGCGGATTTGTAAACTCATATTTTCCGTGTTTGGGAGATATCTTTTAGGAATCTATCTAATAAGGTCTACTTGAGGCAAGTAGAGTTCATGGGGGATATTTGATAACATCAAATAGTCCCGAATATTAAGTGTCAATTTCCGATAATCATCGTTATTTATATCATTGATATGGATTTACGCTTGTTTTCCACTTTCAAGTAAATTACAGCATTGAGCTAAAGAGACGCGGACATGTAAACATTACTAAAGATTTATCACAAGATGTTTATTTTGAAGAAGTTACTGCGAACTCGCCTCTCACATTACGCCGTGAACTATTGCGTGACCGAGAAGTCCAACTTATCAAGAGGTTACTGCCGTAACTCTTCCCAAAGGTTACGACGTAACTCCATTAGGTCAAAAGAGGTTTCACGTCACGATACTTACGCCGTAACTATGCATCACTTACGACTAAACCGAGTTTATTGAAGACATCACAGAACCACTTATAAGGTTACGCCGTGAATTAGCAGATCTAGTGCATTTACGAAGAAATAAGGTTACGGCAGAACTCCCATTAGTTACGCAGAACCTCCAGACCTCGACCTATAAATACCCCACCTAATTCCAAAGATTTCAAAGCATCCCATTCCACACACAACACTCGAGAACGTGGGAAAATACTCAAGGAAGGTCTAGGGAAGCATACTGGAGTCAAGTTTCCAAGTGGAGAATTCACACCATTACGATAAGCTTTAGCGCTTATTATTTCTTTTACTTTCGATTCATGTATTTCGCATCTTTGAATATTGAATTGATGTGCATGATTAATATGAGTGGCTAAGCACCCTTGGTGCTAGCCTAGTTATGATTCCTTAATTGTTATGTTTATGCTACCTTTACTGTGATAATTATTTCTAAGTGTACGCATGCATAGTTCATTGGTAGTCTGGTTTGGTAGTTTTGAATGGCGATAGAGGCCAATTGCCTAGGAGATATGACCAACCAACCCTAGGTGAGCGGATCGAGACGGAAGGGTAAGATATGACCAACCGACCCTTTCTACTTGTGCGATTTGACCAACCGGGTCACCTATCGCTTAGATGAACTTAAGAATTAGGGTGTAGTGTCTAAGTTCCTAACGGCCGACACTCACTATTTAGAATCTAGCATGTAGCGGTACTTAATGACTCGGCTTAGGGGACCGAACAACAGACTTATGATTTGCACCCGATTTCTCCCGTGGTAGCATCTTTCATAGGTTAGTGCTTAATTGACCAAATGTTTCTCTCTCGAATTCGACCCCACCAAGTAATCAGAAGTAGATAGACGAGACATAACTAGCTAGAGGATTAACTAGGTTAGCACTACTATTCCTCTATTGATTTCCTTTACCATTTATTTGCTTTTATATTCGTATTAGTAGTTTAATTAATTAAATACCTATCGAAACCATTATAATTCGTGACAATTAAACTTAGTAATAATCCAACACATAAACTTCGATGACCTCGGCTTTACCATTTACTACACTACACACGACCGGCACATCACCCGTTAGTGCATTAGGTAGACCATAGGTATAGCGAGACACTATAAATATTAAGACCGTCAAGAAACCTGCATCAAGAGATATAATCAAATGCATATGCAATGTAATGTAATAACACAACATTATTGATATCAAGACAGAGAACATCTTCCAAGAGTCGATCAACATCTTTTCTTAATGCTTTTTACATTTTGTATTTGAAATCGATGTTTCGCTTGTTCGAAACTCTTTTCATAAGTCCAAGCTCCTTGTGGAAATCCTTTCCCAATATATTGCACAATTTTTCAAATTTGGACACGAGGTAAAATTCTTTTCTAAAAATATCTCTTTGGGTTCGGCTGAGGCGATTGAAAATGTTGAACTTTATTTCGTAATTGATTTCAATTTCACGCTCCAAAAGTTTGATGTCCGATAAGAATGTTTCAAAATATTTAATAACTTTACATTGTTCGACTAATGGCTTTATTTCACCGAGGAAGGTAAAGGACCATTAATTTATGCAAGATTGGAAGGGAACCCTCATTAGAAGACTCGAATTAGGTGTGATAACCCAAGGTGTGTTAGAAAATCATGTTGTGTGATAAAGTAACGGCTTGAATAGTTAAATGGTTTGTTATAAACAACATTTTCCAATTTTGACCGACTCTCGCCTTCTCGCATTGAATTCCTCTTGACGATTATATTCAACAACACCATAATGGAATCATCAATTCTATGTTCTCGCACCGAAACTTCGTGGATTTGGTTTGAATGCTCTATTTGAAAACTTTGGTTTGTAATCGCAAGATTCGTCCATAACCATTTGATTTGGTTTAAAAGTAAACTTTGATTAGTTGTGATTGACTCACCATGTTTATAAACAACATTTCAAACTCTTTGATTTTGTTTTGTAAGTCGACAATTTCAAGATAGTCATCTATTCGCTTCGCTGAATGCTTTTTGTACTCACGTAATCGTTTTTGACAAGTTAACAACTCGACTTGGCTTTTGATTTTCCAAAGTGAGAGCGTTAAGTTGTTGTTTATGATCATATTTCGCTTGTTCTATTTGAGACAACAAAGCATTCTTAGATGCGACTAGATCACGATCTCGTTGTTCTAATAATTTTTCGCTTTGGTAAGATTTAGCAAAAGCGACTTCAAAACCTTTTTCACGCTTTTTCTGTGTTTGAAAATGTTGAGTTGAAATTTTAAGCATTCATCATCCTTAGTTAATAAAGGCATTTTTTTCCTTTAATTGCTTATTGATGTCTTTGCATATTTCCAATGAGATTCTTGGTCTTTAAGTAAGGTCATGAGCTCAATATCTAGATTAGACGAAACCATTCATGAAAGCGTGACCCTTTTTTTGTTTAAACAAAAGTTTTGAGATTAGTAATGGCCCTTTGTTGTGGAAAATGTACCTTATTGGAAATTGAATCGCCCCAAAAACATTGATTTTGTTAACATCCAGTTAACCCTTTCCTTGTTTGTGGGTCAAATGCGAAAGATTTGTTTGAGACCCGGGCTTAGAAATGACAAACCCTTTTCAATGACAAAACTTCGAACCTATTGACAATTTGGCTATATTGTTTTGTTTTAACCAATTGAGTTTTTGGGGTTTTTGGGAGGATTAATGGGGTAATTGTTTCGGTTAATTTTGAAGGCCTTTAGGGGAAATTGGGATCAAGCTTCCCAAATAGTTTTGAATGAAGTGAATAACAACCAGGTAACCCTTTTTTGTCAACCTTTTGGTGGGGTTCAAAAGTGAAACAATCCGTATTGTATGAAGATTTTTGGAGGATAAAAGACAACTTTTCCCTCGTGAAAACATGAACTTGTGTTGACAAAATTTTCAAAGATTTTGTTTGCCTCTTAGATTTCGGTCTGATAAACCTAAGCCCCTTCAACATGAAGTGTTTGGGAGTTTGGATTAGTCTTATTGATTTTCCCTTCCATGAAAGGATTATACTAAGCTTTACCTTTTGAACAAATGTTCATTAGGTAATCCCAAAGGATGTATTAATTTAGTTTGGTTAAAGTGGTTGTAAATATTTTAAAGCCTTGGGAAAATTTTGGTGGATTTTTGGTTTGTGTGATGGGATAAAGGTTGTGATGATTTTTTGGTTTTGGGTTTTAAAAAAACCTAAAGAATTAACCCTTGATTGTTTTTAATGGATTATCAAGACCCCTATGAAGGATTTTGGAACTTAAAGCCAAACTTTGAAACCAAGTGGTTTTAAGTTTCCCGGATAGTTGTTGTAAAGGGTTAAGGTTTATTGAAACATGGTGGTTGAATCTTTGGGAAATTGTTGAGGAAAGTTGGAAGGGTTTGTTGGTTTTGGTTTTTTGGTAGTTGTAAAATTTTGGGGATTGGGTTTTGGGTTTTTTTTTAATCCAAGGGAAGTACAAGTAGGTGGTTGGAACTTAAACGGAAAAAACGACAAGAAACATAAGACCCAAGAAAACTTTTAACTGGAAAACCTTATGCAAAAACCAATTCCAAAAAGGAGATTACAAAGGTTACATTTAGGGAAAGGAACCATATCAAAACCCAAACTTGAGTAAACTTACAAGATTTTATTAAACAAGGCTTACGAGAAAACAGGAAATTTGCAAATTTACTTACAAATATTTTGCCCAAAATCCTTTAATTTTAAAAAAAATTAAAGGGTTTTAATTTAAAAAAACACCGATAAACCAAGAACATAAATCAAAAAAAAACCTTACCCAAAAATGGGTTTATACGTAAGTTACCAAGTTTTCCAAACCAATTTTAAAAGTGTTTTAAAAGATTTTTAATAAAACCAAATAAAAAAAAAAAAGTGGAAATTGATATAAAAACTCTTTCCCCGAGAAACAAAGAATAAAAAAGTTAAAACATAAAACCTAAATTTAAACTTTTGAAAACAAACTTTACAAAATAACCTTTAAATAAAGCTTATTTTAAAGTAAAAATTAAATTTTCCTAAATTTGAGACCAACCTTAGCAAAACACTTAAATTAAAAAAAATCGACCCAATTTTGGGAAGTACCTGTTGGTCACCATTTTGTCCAAAATCTTGGGTAATAAAAGGTCTTAAAAGTTAAACACACCAAATTGGAAAGGTTGTTGGGAAAGTTAAAATAAAACCAATTCAAAAGGATTCAAATTTTTGGAAAGGGGAAACCTAAGCTCCCCCTTTACTTTTTTATCTCTGGGTTTCACAGAGCTAACCGATTATAACTTAAAAGCCTTTTAAGCTAAATTTATTTTCAAAACCTTAAAATAAGTTTGGTATTAACAAAAACAACCTCCTAATGGATATACAGCCCATTTCGGGAAAGTTGATTTGGGCCTTCCTTATTCGATTCAATTATCCCCGGCCCGTTATTTTAACTTCATTTTTATCACCTTTTTCTTCAAGTAAAGTTGATTTAGGATTCAAAATTATGATCCCCCAAATACCTTTTTTTAACCCCCCTTTAATTGTTTAACAAAGGGGAAATCTTCTTATCTCACGAACTGAAGTGGCTCAAGATTGAAAAACTGTTTAACACTAAAATGGGGTTTTTCTACAAATTAGAAATTGTTTAACCCAAAAAATTCCCATTAATTCTAGCTTTTTATCGTGTGACTGGCTTCTTATAACCCTTCTTGCTGGAAACCGAGTTTTTAAAAACTAATCTTTTATTGATCCTTCTGGTTCCATCCTGCAAAATAAATTTGAGCAATTAATTCCCCCCCAAATTTCTTTTTTTGATGACTCCGGTCTTCATTTGGTTTGAAAAACCCACTTTAATCTCAACTAGGCCCCGGGTTGACCAAGATTGGAACCTTTATTTCCCCCCTTGGAATGGGTTTCCAACTTGAAATTCCCTCTGTCTTTTCTCATCTTTCAAATTCACCCTTTAGCCCCAACATTCTTGGGACTTTATCCACCTCAACCTCTTTCTTTCCCCTGTCCGGGTTAGACCTTGGCCTTTTGTTTCCTTTTCCCTGCATCCCCCCTTTTCCTTTTAGATTTTTTCCTTAACCTATTCCTTTTTCAATATAGGACTAAGCTCTGAGTTCAATCCCAAACGGAAGGGATTGAACGGTGTTTTTCATTGAATTTTGGGGTTTGACCTGGGTGTTCAACGTGTTTTTGTATTTTTGCCTTTTTCCCCGGGTGGCAATTCTTCTTTGTTTCCCTCTTGTTCCTTCCAACTTTTATTTCCCATTTTTTGGCTCCTTGAACTTGTATCCCGACCTTTTAAGCTTTTTGTTATTCCAAGCTGTTTGCCAATTTCCAAGTTCGCTTCCTTTCTTCCAGATTTCCCCTTATTTTTCCTTAACAAATAGGCACAGCAAAGGGGGACGGTTGAATCTGGGGATCCGGCTGGATTTGCATTATGGTTCCAGCCCGAGGAAATTTCCCGGGGTGGGATTTTTGGTTTGGGGAAGGGGTTTTTAAAATTTTTAATTATTGGGTTTAATCTCAGGCCCCCGGGGGACCCGTTTCACCAACTTGGGGAAGGGAGACGGTTACCTGCAAAGGGGGTTGGCTTGCCAAGGGTGATCCCATGTAGCCCTTAATGTGTTTTATTAAGACCGACTTTTCCCCTTTTCCCGGGGTTAAGGGTATTTGGCCCAAGTTAACCTTGAAGATGCCAGCCAAATATCCCAGTAAAGAACCTTTAGTCGGATTAACGAAGCCGCCCAAACCCCCTTTTTCTGGGATTAAATCCAAAATTTTAAAGTCGCCTCAAAGCTTTAAGGTTGGTGGGTTTCTTTACTTTTATTTCTCTATTTCCCAAGCCGAGCTTGGAAATTTGCGGTTTTCATAATCGTAGAGTTTACAGTTTTTGTTCTCGGTTTGGCATTGGGTGGCCTCGATTTAATCTAGGGCGAATTCATTTGCCCAAAGGGTTTTTAAACCCGTTGTAGTTCCTGGTTTGGATTAATTTTGCCCCGCCGGGAAAGTATTGTCCGTTTTGTTTTTGGCGGGGGCGCGCTTTCTTCGGGGCCTTTAGGTTTTTGGGCCGGGTTTTGTTTGCTGTCCCACTTTTTCCCGGTAGAACATCTTCCTTTCCTTGTTTTCCACATAGGATTTCGCCTAACAAGTGCCTTGGTAGGGTTCCAAACTTTTTTTTCCTGGGTTTTGCCCCGACCCCACACCGGGGGACCCTTAGGGCGGAATCCCTATGGGGTTGTTTGTTCCCCATTCTTTGGGATATTCCCTTGGGTCGAAAAAATTTCAAGTCCCTTCAATGGGGCTTCCAGGTTGTATGTTTCCTCCGATCAGAGGCCAAGGGCACCGAATGATTTTGGTCCTGTTGTCATTTGGATTTCTTGGTTCCCCCCTTGGGTTTTGTTTTAGGGGTTCCGAACCCCCTAAGCGGGTTTTTATCGGTCCGGACTTTTCCCTTTTTGACATTAAGAACTCGGTTCCGGTTTTTCGAACTAAATTCGCAATCAAGGGAGGGTTTTTAAAAATTAATTTACCAGACCGAAAGAAAATTTTTTTCCAAAAAAAGTATTTCAAAAGGAAAACCTGGATAAAAATTTTCGCAGTTTTCCACTTGGTTCAAATAAGAAATGTTTCTCCATTCAAAAGGTTTAAAAATGCCAACAACCAAAGAATTAATTTTGGGTTTGATTTTGAATGTACAAAAGGAAAGATTTCCAAGGGAAAATTTTTGAAGGTTTTTAAAATTTTGGTCAAAACTTTGTTTTAAATTTTTGGGGTTATGAGAAAGTTTATGAAATTAAATGAAAAGTTTTGAACCGGGTTTTTTCCCAAAAATGAACCCAAATAGGTGGTTAAGGATTTATCCAAAGGTTCGGGTCAAAGGCAAATTTCCCCAAATAAGGAGGTTTTGGACAAAAAGAACAAAACCTTTTAGCTTGTAAAACATTAGTTTATATTGGGACATTTATTCAAAATTGCTTATCAGTTAGTTTTAAATTAACTTATTCCAAAAGTGGGAAAGGGGTTGGGACCATTTCCAAAAATTTTGGGTTTTGGAAAATTTTTGAAAGAACTCAAAAGGTTTGAATCCTTAATTTTGGGTCTTTTGAAAGTTTACAAGGGTTTTTTAAAAGGTTTGAAGAAAAAATTTGGGGTTTTGAAAGAGTTTTTTTTCTTTTGTTGGAAAATATTTGTTGTGTTTGTTTTTGTGAGGGGTTTTTAAGATTGAAAGGGTTTATCACAAAGTGGGTAAACTTTTTGAAAAGGTTTTAAAAAGGGCCAAATAAAACATTTGAAAAAAAACCTTAATATTTCTGGGAAAATATTTGCCTTAAAGGGTTTTTCCCCAAGAAAAAAAGACTTAATTCCTTTTAAATTCATGGTTACCAATAGGACATTTTAACAAGGACTTTTTATTAAGTCAAGTTGAGTTCTCCCGAATATTTTTTTGGGGAGGGGGTTTTTTGGGTTTTTTGGGGAAAACCCATTTAGAAAAACCCAAATGGGTTGTTTTAGGTTGTACTTTCAATGCAATTCCCAATTTTTTTCAATGGTTCATCAAGGGTTTGGGAAGAACCGGTTTAAGAGGAAAACCTTTTCTCCTTTCTTATTTCCCGATGAAAGATTCCTATCGTTTTTTTTTTAGGGAAAGGGTTTTGGGTTCAATAATTTTTTTTGAGGGCCATTTGAAGGATGTATGTACCATTGGTTTTCATCCATAAAACTTTGCCAAACACCGGGCCAATACTGCCTTCCCAAATGACACCCTTGTTTTGTTTTAAACCCAAAAACCCCCTCCGAAATTGGGCCTTGGGCTTTTTCAAGTTAAATAATCAGGAATTCCTTTAATCAAACCCCAGTTTTGGATAATCCCTTGGAGTTCCCTTGATCTTTATTCTTTTACCCGGAGATGGGATTTTGGGAGACCGATTTTCATTCAAACCGAATTGTTTCGTCCACCTTGTACACTGGCCAACAATTCCTGGGTTTATTGATACTTGGTCTCCGGTTTTGGAACCATTTTCTAGACCAATGAATCCAATTTTTCAAGAGATTTGTTTTTTCAAAGGGGAATTCCTTTATGCCCCCATTTTAGCCCTAATTGGGTTCAATCATAATTTCAAACTTTTTCACTTTTTAAATGTTTGCAAAATGTTTTGTTGAGCCTTGTTCACAAATTTACCAAGTCAATCGTTTTGTCCAATAAAATTGTTGTCTATTTTATTGAAAAGTTTTGAATCGGGAGGAGTTTCTAAGCCCCAGTTTTTTAGTCCATGGGCTTTGAGTTTTTGTTCTGGAATTCAAACCCAAACCTGGGTTGTAAATACCATTTCCCTTGGTTACCATTGAATCACTTTTAATATTTGGAAATTTGAAGTTAGAATAAATGCAAGGAAGTCCCGAGGAATTTGCAAAGAAATTCTATATTCAATTCCTTCTTGTGACCAACTTTGGAAACCCTTTTTTTAAGAATTTTCCCTTTTTTCGTAAAACCCACCTTTAGACTGAACCAGGAATTTATCAATCCAAACCTTTTTTATCAAAATGTTAAGTTCTTTTGATGGTAACCCAAGGGGTTTTAACCCTGAATTTGGGCATTTCGTGGAATCAACTTAAAATTCATTTGGGGTGTTAGTTTGCAATGCTTTTGTAACATCCCTTTGGGGTTCAAATGATGTTTGTAATGTGAGATTTTGTCCACTTATTTGGGTCTGTTCTTAAACCCTTTTCCGGGGTTAGGGGAAATGATTTTATCCGAATTCGTTTTTCTTAAACTTTCCCGCATTTGGTTGATGTTACCAGGGGCCATTTTATAATGAATTCCCTTTTTTGGGAAAGGGTATAAACATAATTGAATTCCCCTTTACAGGAATTATTTCAGTATTAATTGAGGAATCAGAGATCTTTATTTTCCCAAAGGGGGTCGATGGGTTTAACTCCATAAAGGTGACAAAAGGTTTCAAGGTCTTTTTAAAACCCCGGTTTGGGGGGATAAAGAAAGATATATAATTTCTAAACGTAAATATTTGGGTTTATGGAAAACAAAGAATAAACAATGAAAGAGGATACGTAATATTTAAACCATATGGGGTTTTGTTAGTTTTTGAAATATTAGTTTGGTGAACTGTTTACCCCAAATTGAAAGTTTTTAATTTGAGATTTAACTGGTTTGGCAATAAAGGTTTTTTCCCCAATTTTTTGGGGGAGATAAAATTTTGGGCCCCTTTTATCACGAAATTTCAACTTTCCATTTTAAACTCGATTTCCTCAGTTTAAAAGTCATTGGGTTTTCCTCTTTTGATGAAGAAACGTTCCCTGCCTTTTTAAAGATCCCGATTTGAAAACCATAAAAAAAGGTTTAACTTCCTTATTGACTTGGGATGTAAAAGATTTGATAAAAAAAGAGAATTTCATTGGGTAAAAACTTTTTTCCAATGCCCGAGGGTTAAGGAAAAAAACCAGGGTTTGAAAAAAAAAGTGGGGAAAAAAAACCCCAAGGCTAAACCCATGGAAGTAAGGTATTTTTTGGGAAAATAAAAAAAAGGTTTGGTCTTAAATATAGGGGAAACATTTTAAATTGGAAAACCTGTTTTAAAAAAAGGTTTGAAAAAAAGAAAGGGGAAAAAACGGAAAGAAATTAAAATTCCAAAAAGGGGAAAAAACGAAAAGGGAAAGAAGAAAACTCGGGAATCCCAAGATGGAAAAGATCTCTTTTGGTGTATCCGAAAGGAAAGAAAACAAGGCAGGAAGAGCCCCTTCCAGAGATTCGGAGGGCAATAAAAAAAAAGGACACCCCATAGCGGAAAACTTAATTAAACTAATTTTTAAAAAATTGGTAAAAATTTAAAGATTCCAAAACCCCAAATTTTAAATAAAAATTTTAAAAGGGAATTAAAGGAAGCAAAAATTTGGGGAGACAAAAAATTAAGGGAAAAGCTTTTGGGCAAAAAACTAAACCCGGGGGTTTAAACCTTTGGGAAAAGCCCATTAAAAATTTTTTTTTGGGGATGGAAAAAATTTGGGTTTTCCCTCAAAAAAAGAGAGGAAAAAAAAAAATTTGGAAAAATTAATTTAAAAATTTTAAAATTTAAAAACAAAAAAAAATTTAAGAATTTGGGGGGAAAATTAAAAACCAAATTTTAAAACCAGAAAAGGGGCATGTTTAAAATGATTTAGAAAGAGGTTTTTTTAAAAATTTTCTTTAAAATTTCCTGGGTTTAGACAAAGGGGGAAAACCCTGGGCCCCCAAAAGAAATAATTTTTAAAACCCCCAACCAAATTTAAAAAAAATTTTCCCAAAAAAAAAACCCCAATTAAATTTTAAATCAAATTTTATTTTAAAATAAATAAAAAAATTTTTTTAAACCAAAAACCCCAAAAAAACCCTTCGGAAAACCCCTTAAATTTTCTTTTTTACCCTTTTTTTTGTTTTAAAATTTAAGAAAAAAGGGGAATCCCAAAGGCGTTTAGTTTTAATTAAAACTTTTTTAAAGGGAAAAATTTTTTAAAACCCAATTAAATTCCTTTTTTTTTTTTTTGTTTTTTCCCTTTTAAATTTTCCCAAAAAAAATTTTCCCATTTTTCTTTTTAAAACAAAATTTATTTTTCTTTTTGGGGAAAAAATTTTTTGGGAAAAATTTTAAAACCCTTTTATTTAAATCCCATTCCCTTTGGGTGTTTTTTTTTTTCAAAAAATTTTTTTTTTCGGTTTTGATTTTTTTGGGTAGAGGGGGTTTCCTTTTTTTTTAAATTTTCCCAAAAAATTTTTTTTTTTAACCTTTTTTTGTCCCTTAAAAACGAATTTCCAATTTAACCCTTTTTTTAAAATTTTTTTTCCATTTTTAAAATCCCTTTTTCCCCTTTAAAGTTGGGCCCACAAATTTTTTCTTAGGTTTGTTGATTGTTTCCCAATTTTAAAAACCCCAAAACACCCTTCTTTTGTTTGGGCCTTTTTTGGAGTTTTGGAAGTTTTAATTTAATTTTTTTTAAAATTAAAAAAAATAAAAGGGAGTTTTCTTTCAGGGGGCTTTTGTTTTTTGAAATTTTTTCCCCTTTTTTAAAATTTTATTTTAAAATTTTCTTTTAAAATTTTTTTTTAACCCTAAAAATTAGTTACCGAAACATATTTTCTTAAGGAAAGGTTTTTTTAAAAAAACAAAAAAAAAATTTTTTTACTTTATTTGGGGAATTTTTTTTATTTCAAAATATGAAGGGAGTTTAATTTAAGAGTTTTGACTTTTTAAAAGGGCTATTATAGGAAAATCACCCCCCTTTTAATTTGATTTACAAAAAAAAATTTTTAACCCCTTGGAAACCCCCTTTTTGCCCCTTTAAAAAAACCAAAATGGGAAATTTTTATTTTAAAACCCCCTTTTTTTTTACCCCCAAAACCATCCCCTAAAGGGCTGGGAAATTTTTGGTTTTCCCAGGTTTTGGTAAAATTTTTTTTCCCTTTTCCCTAAAATTTTAAATTTAAACCCCCCTTTGTTCCCCCCAAAAATTTTTTTTTTTTAAAAAATTTTTAATTATGATGAAACATGGGGATTGGTTGGGTTTTAAGATAAAATTTAGAATAGAAAATTAGGTTTTTAAAGGTTTTTTGTTTTTCCCCTTAAATTTGCCATTCCTTGATAAAGAAATTTTTAACCCCAAAATTTAATTTGGGGAATTATACTTTTAGGGTTTTAGGTTCCCTTTTTTCCCTTTTAATTTTATTTGCTTTTTCCCCAAAGTTTAAATTCCCGGGAGAAAGAGGGGAAAAACTTTGGTTTTCCATTTTTTTTTTTTTTTTTTTTTTTTAAAAAATTTAAAATTTACTTTCCCCAAAATTCCTAACCCTTTCCCGGGGTTTTTTTAAACCCCCAACCATAAAAATTTTTAACAAGTAATTTAGAAACCCAATAAAATTTTCAGTAAGGTATATCATGAAAGAATGATCCATCATCCGGCGGTTTTGCGGGTGGACAAAGGAATGACGGATCACAATGAGAAAACTCCAAGAAAGATGGGAGCTCATGGTAAGGAGGTGAAAGTTTAACAATGAAGGCATCCAAGAGAGGATCCTTTTCTCGAAAAACGGTTTTAGCATAAAGCTCATCTATGTCAAATATCCCAGGTTTAAAGATTTTGTCTTCACATGCGGGTTCAACGGGATACGTGATGATGGACTCATCAGAGAGAGGAGAGTCAAGAAAACCATCTAGAACAACCATATCCCCCTCGGGATTATTCATAACATCCTCAATACCCGGTGGTATCAAGTCATCGATAGCATCCTCAATGATCGGGTAATCAGCCGGAGTATCGGAAATCTCGTTCAAAACCTTGCTCATATCAACATCGAAGTAGAATCGCTCAAGAATCGGAGGACAAATGATGAGTGTGTAAATACTCATCATTTTTGTATAATATAAAGCGCAAAATCATCCGAAAACACTCAAAATGCATCAAAATGATGAAAATATCACAAATCAGTGTTTTATGTGTTTTAAATGCAAAATATCAAAATCGGATGAAAAACATATCAAATTTGCAAAATTGCGTTTGATCCCCAGTTTCTAAAATTGTCAAAAATAGTCCACGAGTCAAAATTTCAAAAGAAAAGTCATCAAAGGTCCTTTTAAATCATAACTTGTCAAATTTAGTCCTTTGGTGAAAAATGTGAAAAGTTTGAGAAAATTACAAAAGTGGTCCTCCAACTTTGAAAATTGGCAAAATTGGTCCTGAAAAATGAGAATGACAACTTTGGTCCTTGTAATATTAACACTTGTCAATTTCAGTCCACGAAACATCTTTGCATAATTGGCGAAACAGTCCCTACAATTCCGAAATTACAAATAAGGCCCTTGTCATTTAAACCCTTTCACACCCTTTGGCCTTGTCACAATGCAAATGACCCCCAATGCTTTTGGACCCCGCTTTTGACCCCTCTTTATTTAATACCCAGGTCAAACTGTTTTGACTATACTTTCCTCTCCCTCACGGGTTAACCAATCCTCCATCATCACATCCTGCGTCCTCCCGATCACACTCCACCTCTACCATCATCATCCCTACACCCCCCCAAACACTAAGAGCCAAGGAAGCATTAAATGCATCATACCAACCTCACTCAATCTCAAGTCGTTAAACCAATTTTGGCGCCAAAATACTTTAAATGGCCAAGATTGCTTTGAGACATCCTATGGTCAAGATTCATCTTGGGAACTATTCGGAAGGAGGAGAGAGCAGGTTTGGGTGTATAAAAGCCAAGAGAAGCATCAAGCAAGTAGTTAGTTTTTAGTTTTTTAAGCAATGTATGTCGATTTAATTATTGTCATGTCTTAACTAGTTTACAATTGTATTTTCAAGTTCATTTGTATCAAATAACAGTATTTAAGTGTGTTCCAACTCATTTCAAGTTTGAATTCCAAGTAATGATCAGTTTCCACATTTTATACCCACTGTTGAGATTTTGATTTTCAAACTCCTGTGTTTAAACTTTTAACAGCTTAGTTACAGTATCAAACAAGCTTATAGAAGCTTATTAAAGCTTTGTATAAGCTTAAACTTCAGTTTCATTCACTTTTGAACCTTGGTCAACATAAGTAAAAATGGTGCAGAAATGGAAAAGGGTTGATGCAGGCATGGTAATGGGTTGAGTTATAGCTTATTGGGTTGGTCCTGATAGGTTAGTGGTTCTGGGTTTCAGTAATGGCAAGCCATTGTGGCTAGGGACATTTGTAAGTTCTAGCTCATTTCTTTGCATAATCTGTTTTAGTGGTTAACAATAGTTGTAACCTGTTTCAATAGTAATATTTAGGTTAATTAAAGTTAGTTTGATCATAACAATTAGTTGAATCATTGTTTAGATCAGTTTTACTTGTTAATTAGTATAATAAGGAGTGTTTGGTTCTGCTTATATTTCTGTCTTTTAAGCTTATGCAGTTGTTCATTTCTATTAGCTCATATTTGTTAAGTAAAATAGAACTCATTTGAGTCAAAATATTGGGTCTGTAAAGATAGAAGTCAAATTTTCCTTTGAATCCATCTCACTGTTAATTGTTGTAATTTTTGGAAGTGCAGACCCTTGATTTGTGTTTAGAATCATTAAACATTGCTTGCAGTGTCTTTAGTTTATCATATAACATTAATCTCAGTCACAAAAATTGGCTTCAAAATCCATTTTAGTCAACTTTCCAAGTTTTTCATTAAAAGTCAAATGTGAAACCTTTTGGGTCGAGATAGGTAGATTTTTCATGGATTCATGGTGAGTCAAATTCAGTGATTCTTGTTGTTTTAAAACCTCTCTGGTCTAATTTCTTATGGCCATTTTATCGATTTTTACAATTTTTCTATAAGCTCAAAAGAGCTTGTCAATCATAACAAGTGCTGCATGCAGTGCAATCATTGCTATGAGGGCTTGTTCACATTTTGTAGCTTTTGCACGAGCTTGTTAGAGCTCACCTAGGTCTCAACTTGGGGTTTTACATAGCCACCCAGGTCTATTTTAAGATCCGCTTTTAGTTTCTAGTTTCACTTATTCTAGTGCTTATTTCCTGTCTAAAGTACCTCCTCAAACCTTTTTCCGCGCATAAGCTCATATCATCAATCTGATCTAGATTGCTTATCAGAGGGTTTAGCTTGTTGAAACTTGTTCCATTTTAGTTCATTTAGCTTATTAGAGCTTCATTATCAGTTTGGTAGCCTTTGGTGCTCTTTTGCTTAATCAAGTGCTTATTTCAATAAGCACTTCCATAGCAGTTTCAAAATCCTCCACATAAGCTCTTGTTTTTCCATTTTTCTCAGATTCCTAATATCATTTTAGACTTTTCCTGCAATTTTCAGATTTTTCCAAGTTCATTTGCTATTTTCTTAATTTAAATTAGTTTTTAAGCATTTTAATTAGCTTTAAATACAAATAATTAAGAAAAGCTTCAAAAAAATAATTTTTCAATTTTCTTAAGTTAAGATAAATATAAAAAGAGAAAAAAATATTTTTCTAGATTTTTCTTAGTTATATTTGTATTTTTAAATAATTTAATTAGTTTTAAATAGTTTTTAATTCCTAGAAAATCCAAAAATAATCAAAAAATTACAAAGATAGTTTTGAAAATTCTATTTTGATATTTTAGATTTTTCCATTTCATAATTTTATTTTTCTAGCTTTATTTCCTATTTTCTTGTATTTTAAGTAATTATTAAATAGTTAAAAATATTTTAATTAATAATAATTAATTTAATAGTTATAAAAATAATTTTCTTTTTCTATAAATTTTCTTTTATCATTAGGATTGTAAAAATGTATTTTTCATATTTTTAGGATTTATATTGTATAAGTTTCACTTTTTATTTTGTACGTTACGTAGTTTTTAATTTTAACGTACGTTTTAGGTTTTAAACGTTCATCACTTTAATTATAGTGATAGCGTTTATTTAATAGGTTTTATCTTTTTAATTTCCTTTAATTTGCATTTAAGCCGTTTTAATTTGTTGGCTTTTTCCGTAGTTATAATCTATTCACAAATCCTTTTCCCGTTCAAATCTCGCGATCTCTAAACGTTTGATAATCCATTGCATAGCTCGCTGGGACATAACGACCCGGGGAAACACTATTCTCCTCAGATCTTCATTGATTTCGTTCCTGAGCCGTTTTAAGCTTGTTACGGTCTGCCATTCACAAGTGGCGGGCTTGAGTTATAAAGCTTGATTGCAGGAGCGCATCAAATTTTAGGCGCCCTTCTTGGGGTCATCTTGATTATCTTCCGTCTAGAAGATTAGTGATTTGGATATTCACTCTTTGTTCATACCATCCATCTGTATATGTTTATATTTTCTTATCCAAAAACCCCAAAAATACTCTTCTCATTCCTCTTATTCGTTGATTATATTTCTCTTACCCTCTTTTGCCGTTTAATTCTATTCTTCGTATCCTCTCATCCATTTGATTCTCTTCTTTCCCCTCTTATGTTTAATTCTAATGGCGGACACGCGTACGATGTTAGAAATGCTCCAAGTACCCATCAAGGGTTACGAAGATGCTATCGTTGTACCGGAGATTCTTTCCGAGAATTTCGAGATAAACACCGGTTTAATTCAACTAATTATGTCAAATCCATTCTATGGTCTCGAGAGGAACGATCCCTATGCTAACATCCGATGGTTTGATAAGGTAATTTCGACTATAAAATATAAGGATGTTCCCCGTGACACAATTAAGTTGATGTTATTCTCATTTTCTCTCGAGGGGGTAGCCCGGAATTGGCTCGAAAAAGAACCCCCTCGATCGATCACTACTTGGGAAGATCTCGTTTCAAAATTTGTAAATCGTTTCTTTCCTTATTCTAGAACGAAAAATCTTAAGAACGAAATTACAAACTTCCAGCAGAGTGTTAATGAAAGTTTTGGTGAGGCATGGGAAAGATTCAAAGATCTCCTATGGAAATGCCCACATCATGGTTTCTCGGAATTACTCCAGATCGATATATTCTACAATGCTTTAATGCAAACCGATCAAGATTCACTTAATACGACCGCGGTGGCAATATCTTATATCGTGCCCGAGGGATATATTGACGATCATCGAGAACAAATCGAAAGTTCCGACATCGAGAAACAAACCGGTTGAGATAGTGAGCTTCTCGATGATATTCGATGCATGAAGCAAAAATCGAGCCCGTTGATACCGTTACGAAAGATGTGATATTTGTGGTGGTCCCCATCCTTTTACGATTGTCAAGCCACCGATGGCGAGGTTTATAATGCTAAACCAACCCAATATCGCAAGACTTTCATTTCGATGATAACGAGGACTCAATTCAAATGAAAGAATATTATGAGAGCTTGTCAACTGAAATCACACCAAGAACCCATAAACTCTCTAAGTATGGGGATGAGCATCTGCACCATTCGGAAGCGGAATCATCTAGAGTTGAGAACCTTGTCCCAACCCCAAGTGAGTCCGAGGATATCTCCGGTAATATGTGTGATGATCCTCTTAATGATGATTCTTCTCCTCCTCGTGACATTCCAAACGATCATGTCGAGATGTTCTCTGATTCTGACAACGATTGTACTTCGTTTGACGATTCTTTATCTTATGGAGACATTGATTATGTCGAGGACTTACCTTCGAGCTAGTTAGCTTAGAGGATGCGAGAGATCGATGATCCGGAAATTGAGGACGAGATACTTCGTGAACAATTGTTCAATATAAATCTCCTCGTTTCTAAGATCGAATCATTCATGCTAAGTCGACTTCATCTCCTATCCCGTTGTGGATAGTGACTCTACATTGGACAAGCCCGAGCTTGAGGCTTTTCCAATGATTCTCTTCATGAAGAGTTCTCCGGTGAGCTCTCTCATGACATATCTCCTCCGGAATATGATCATTTCTATTTTGATCTTGAGGATGATATTGGCTCGGAGGAAGGTGTACTCTATCATAAGAGTTTGCTTATTGATGATACTACCTTCACCCTTCCTCCCGATACGTCTACATTTGAGGATGAAGAATGGATCCTAATTGTTATAAACATCTTCCTTCCATTCCTCACTTATGATGTGACTTCCTCTCTTCTTCACTCCTTCGGGAGTGAGGACACTATCTTTGATCCCGGCATTTTCATTTATCATTTTTGAGCCGGTTCTATGTATATCTCATCGGTGTGGAACTTTCACGTGCTTCAAATGTTTGTCCAAACATCTTGAATGAAAGTCCGATGGAGATTGTTTCTTCCACTTTGCTTCCCATGAACCAATGAATTGGGTCGAGTCAAGCTAGCGACTCGGTAATCAAAAACAAGAGCTTAACATGGGTTTTCACCGTGTGTACCACATAGTGTGGGGAGTTGCCCACATGTTATATATATATAAGTTTAAAAAAAAAAAAAAAAAAAAAAATCTTCTTTCTAAATAATGGCCGTAGTATTTCCCTTTACGTTCTCGGTTTAGGCATAACAGTGGTACTTTGAATATTGAGGGCAATATTCATTTCTAAGTGTGGGGAATTCTCACGAATTTTATCATATAATTATACCAATTCCCGTTTTGGCCAAAATTTTTTGGAGTAAGTGTTTTACACTTTCTCATTTGGTTATCGATCCGCCATGTACGTAAGACTAAAGGATTGGCTAATCCAGAGCAACGGCTCTTGGTAAAGATATCTCAAATCCGTTGACGGCTTGCAATTTGCCCAAAATTGTATGGTATTATTCGCCATATCCTAAAAAGTGAAGAGTTGGCTAGCCCGCAAGATTATGGCTTGTGGTAAAGCGATGGAAAAACCATAATTGGTAATCGGCTCACCAAAGATAATATTGATAATTTATCTAAGAGTTGGCTAGTCCGTAAGGTGCGGCTTGGTAAAGACAAATCAAATCCGTTGAAAGTCGGTGGTTTGCTCAAAATCACATGGTTATCGATGTACCATAGTTCTTACTTGAACTGAAACATTTGGCTACTCGAGTAATGGCTTTTGGTAAAGAGATTAAAATCCATTATGTTTTCTCAAATCATTGCTAGGGACTAGCAATATCTCGATGTGGGGGATTGATGAGTGTGTAAATACTCATCATTTTGTATAATATAAACGCAAAATCATCGAAAACACTCAAAAATGCATCAAAATGATGAAAATATCACAAATCGGTGTTTTATGTGTTTTAAATGCAAAAATATCAAAATCGGATGAAAAACATATCAAATTTGCAAAATTGCGCTTTCGATCCCCAAGTTTCTAAAATTGTCAAAAATAGTCCACGAGTCAAAATTTCAAAAGAAAAGTCATCAAAGGTCCTTTTAAATCATAACTTGTCAAATTTAGTCCTTTGGTGAAAAATATGAAAAGTTTGAGAAAATTACAAAAGTGGTCCTCGAACTTTGAAAATTGGCAAAATTGGTCCCTGAAAAATCTGAGAATGACAACTTTGGTCCTTGTAATATTAACACTTGTCAATTTCAGTCCCTGAAACATCTTTGCATAATTGGCAGAACAGGTCCCTACAATTCCAGAAATTACAAATAAGGCCCTTGTCATTTTAAACCCTTTCACACCCTTTGGCCTTGTCACAATGCAAATGACCCCCTGCCAATGCTTTTTGGACCCTGCCTTTTGACCCCCTCTTTATTTAATACCCAGTCAAACCTGTTTTGACTATACTTTCCCTCTCTCCCTCACGGGTTAACCAATCCTCCATCATCACATCCTGCATCCTCCCCGATCACACTCCACTCCACCATCATCATCCCTACACCCCCTCCAAACACTAAGAGCCAAGGAAGCATTAAATGCATCATACCAACCTCACTCAATCTCACAAGTCGTTAAACCAATTTTGGCGCCAAAATACTTTAAATGGCCAAGATTGCTTTGAGACATCCTATGGTCAAGATTCATCTGGAACTATTCGTAAGGAGGAGAGAGCAGTTTGGGTGTATAAAAAGCCAAGAGAAGCATCAAGCAAGTAGTTAGTTTTAGTTTTTAAGCAATGTATGTCGATTTAATTATTGTCATGTCTTAACTAGTTTACAATTGTATTTTCAAGTTCATTTGTATCAAATAACAAGATTTAAGTGTGTTCCAACTCATTTCAAGTTTGAATTCCAAGTAATGATCGGTTTCATTTTATACCCATTTGTTGAGATTTTGATTTTCAAACTCACGTGTTTAAACTTTTAACGACTTAGTTCTGATATCAAACAAGCTTATAGAAGCTTATTAAAGCTTTGTATAAGCTTAAACTTCAGTTTCATTCACTTTTGAACCTTGGTCAACAAAAGTCAACATAAGTAAAAATGGTGCAGAAATGGAAAAGGGTTGATGCAGGCATGGTAATGGGTTGAGTTATAGCTTATTGGGTTGGTCCTGATAGGTTAGTGGTTCTGGGTTTCAGTAATGGCAAGCCATTGTGGCTAGGGAAATTTGTAAGTTCTAGCTCATTTCTTTGCATAATCTGCTTTAGTGGTTAACAATAGTTGTAACTGTTTCAATAGTAATATTTAGGTTAATTAAAGTTAGTTTGATCATAACAATTAGTTGAATCATTGTTTAGATCGGTTTTACTTGTTAATTAGTATAATAAGGAGTGTTTGGTTACGCTTATATTTACATCTTTTAAGCTTATGCGATTGTTCATTTCTATTAGCTCATATTTGTTAAGTAAAATAGAACTCATTTGAGTCAAAATATTGGGTGCAGAAGATAGAAGTCAAATTTTCCTTTGAATCCATCTCATCATTAGCTGTTGTAATTTTTGGAAGTGCAGACCCTTGATTTGTGTTTAGAATCATCAAACATTGCTTGCAGTGTCTTTAGTTTATCATATAACATTAATCTCAGTCACAAAAATTGGCTTCAAAATCCATTTTAGTCAACTTTCCAAGTTTTTCATTAAAAGTCAAAATGTGAAACCTGTTTTGGGGTCAGATAGGTAGATTTTTCATGGATTCATGACTGAGTCAAATTCAGTGATTCTTGTTGTTTTAAAACCTCTCTGGTCTAATTTCTTATGGCCATTTTATCGATTTTTACAATTTTTCTATAAGCTCAAAAGAGCTTGTCAATCATAACAAGTGCTGCAGGCAAACCTTTGTTATTGTGAGCTTGTTCACATTTTGTAGCTTCTGCACAGAGCTTGTTAGAGCTCACCTAGGTCTCAACTTGGGGTTTTACATAGCCACCCAGGTCTATTTTAAGATCCAGCTTTTAGTTTCTAGTTTCCTGCTTATTCTAGTGCTTATTTCCCTGTCTAAAGTACCCTCCCTCAAACTGTTTTTCTGCCATAAGCTCATATCATCAATCTGATCTAGATTGCTTATCAGAGGGTTTAGCTTGTTGAAACTTGTTCCATTTTAGTTCATTTAGCTTATTAGAGCTTCATTATCAGTTTGGTAGCCTTTGGTGCTCTTTTGCTTAATCAAGTGCTTATTTCAATAAGCACTTCCATAGCAGTTTCAAAATCCTCCACATAAGCTCTTGTTTTTCCATTTTTCTCAGATTCCTAATATCATTTTAGACTTTTCCTGCAATTTTCAGATTTTCCAAGTTCATTTGCTATTTTTCTTAATTTAAATTAGTTTTAAGCATTTTAATTAGCTTTAAATACAAATAATTAAGAAAAGCTTCAAAAATAATTTTTCAATTTTCTTAAGTTAAGATAAATATAAAAGAGAAAAAATATTTTTCTAGATTTTTCTTAGTTATATTTGTATTTTTAAATAATTTAATTAGTTTTAAATAGTTTTTAATTCCTAGAAAATCCAAAAATAATCAAAAAATTACAAAGATAGTTTTGAAAATTCTATTTTGATATTTTAGATTTTTCCATTTCATAATTTTATTTTTCTAGCTTTATTTCCTATTTTCTTGTATTTTAAGTAATTATTAAATAGTTAAAAATAGTTTTAATTAATAATAATTAATTTAATAGTTATAAAAATAATTTTCTTTTCTATAAATTTTCTTTTATCATTAGGATTGTAAAATGTATTTTCATATTTTTAGGATTTATATTGTATAAGTTTCACTTTTTATTTTATGCGTTACGTAGTTTTAATTTTAACGTCGTTTTAGGTTTTAAACGTTCATCACTTTAATTATAGTGATAGCGTTTATTTAATAGGTTTTATCTTTTAATTTCCTTTAATTTGCATTTAAGCCGTTTTAATTTGTTGGCTTTTCCGTAGTTATAATCTATTCACAAATCCTTTTCCGTTCAAATCTCGCGATCTCTAAACGTTTGATAATCCATTGCATAGCTCATTTGGGACATAACGACCGGGAAACACTATTCTCCTCGGATCTTCATTGATTTCGTTCTGAGCCGTTTTAAGCTTGTTACGGTCGCCATTCACAAGTGGCGGGCTTGAGTTATAAAGCTTGACTGCTTCGAGCGCATCAAATTTTTGGCGCCATTGCTTGGAGTCATCTTGATTATCTTCCGTCTAGAAGATTAGTGATTTGGATATTCACTCTTTGTTCATACCATCCATCGTATATGTTTATATTTTCTTATCCAAAACCCCAAAATACTCTTCTCATTCCTCTTATTCGTTGATTATATTTCTCTTACCCTCTTTTGCCGTTTAATTCTATTCTTCGTATCCTCTCATCCATTTGATTCTCTTCTTTCCTCTTATGTTTAATTCTAATGGCGGACACGCGTGCGATGTTAGAAATGCTCCAAGTACCCATCAAGGGTTACGAAGATGCTATCGTTGTCTGGAGATTCTTCCAGAATTTCGAGATAAACACGGTTTAATTCAACTAATTATGTCAAATCCATTCTATGGTCTCGAGAGGAACGATCCTATGCTAACATCCGATGGTTTGATAAGGTAATTTCGACTATAAAATATAAGGATGTTCCCGTGACACAATTAAGTTGATGTTATTCTCATTTTCTCTCGAGGGGGTAGCACGGAATTGGCTCGAAAAAGAACCCCCTCGATCGATCACTACTTGGGAAGATCTCGTTTCAAAATTTGTAAATCGTTTCTTTCCTTATTCTAGAACGAAAAATCTTAAGAACGAAATTACAAACTTCCAGCAGCGTGTTAATGAAAGTTTTGGTGAGGCATGGGAAAGATTCAAAGATCTCCTATGGAAATGCCCACATCATGGTTTCTCGGAATTACTCCAGATCGATATATTCTACAATGCTTTAATGCAAACCGATCAAGATTCACTTAATACAGCCGCCGGTGGCAATATCTTGTATCGTACCCCGAGGGATATATTGACGATCATCGAGAACAAATCGAAAGTTCCGACATCGAGAAACAAACCGGTTGAGATAGCTGAGCTTACTGATGATATTCGATGCATGAAGCAAAAATCAGAGCCCGTTGATACCGTTACCGAAAGATGTGATATTTGTGGTGGTCCCCATCCTTTTTACGATTGTCAAGCCACCGATGACGAGGTTTATAATGCTAAACCAACCCAATATCGCAAGACTTTCATTTTCGATGATGACGAGGACTCAATTCAAATGAAAGAATATTATGAGAGCTTGTCAACTGAAATCACACCAAGAACCCATAAACTCTCTAAGTATGGGGATGAGCATCTTAGCACCATTCCGGAAACGGAATCATCTAGAGTTGAGAACCTTGTCCCAACCCCAAGTGAGTCCGAGGATATCTCCGGTAATATGTGTGATGATCCTCTTAATGATGATTCTTCTCCTCCTCGTGACATTCCAAACGATCATGTCGAGATGTTCTCTGATTCTGACAACGATTGTACTTCGTTTGACGATTCTTTATCTTATGGAGACATTGATTATGTCGAGGACTTACCTTCTGAGCTAGTTAGCTTAGAGGATGCGAGAGATTCTGATGATCTGGAAATTGAGGACGAGATACTTCGTGAACAATTGTTCAATATAAATCTCCTCGTTTCTAAGATCGAATCATTCTGTGCTAAGTCGACTTCATCTCCTATCCCGTTGTGGATAGTGACTCTACATTGGACAAGCCCGAGCTTGAGGCTTTTTCCAATGATTCTCTTCATGAAGAGTTCTCCGTGAGCTCTCTCATGACATATCTCCTCGAATATGCTCATTTCTATTTTGATCTTGAGGATGATATTGGCTCGGAGGAAGGTGTACTCTATCATAAGAGTTTGCTTATTGATGATACTACCTTCACCCTTCCTCCCGATCGTCTACATTTGAGGATGAAGAATGGATCCTAATTGTTATAAACATCTTCCTTCCATTCCTCACTTATGATGTGACTTCCTCTCTTCTTCACTCCTTGGAGTGAGGACACTATCTTTGATCCGGCATTTTCATTTATCATTTTGAGCGGTTCTATGTATATCTCATCGGTGTGGAACTTTCACGTGCTTCAAATGTTTGTCCAAACATCTTGAATGAAAGTCCGATGGAGATTGTTTCTTCCACTTTGCTTCCCATGAACCAATGAATTGGGGTCGAGTCAAGCTAGCGACTCATTAATCAAAAACATAGCTTAACATGGGTTTTCACCGTGTGTACCACACTAGTGTGGGAGTTGCCCCATGTTATATATATATAAGTTTAAAAAAAAAAAATCTTCTTTCTAAATAATGGCCGTAGTATTTCCCTTTTACGTTCTCGGTTTCGGCATAACGGTAGGTACTTTGAATATTGAGGGCAATATTCATTTCTAAGTGTGGGGAATTCTCACGAATTTTATCATATAATTATACCAATTCCCCGTTTTTGGCCAAAATTTTTTTGGAGTAAGTGTTTTACACTTTCTCATTTGGTTATCGATCGCCATGTCTCGTAAGACTAAAGGATTGGCTAATCCAGAGCAAACGGCTCTTGGTAAAGATATCTCAAATCCGTTGACGGCTTGCAATTTGCCCAAAATTGTATGGTATTCACTCGCCATATCCTAAAAAGTGAAGAGTTGGCTAGCCATAAGATTATGGCTTGTGGTAAAGGCGTGGAAAAACCATAATTGGTAATCAGCTCACCAAAGATAATCGATAATTTATCTAAGAGTTGGCTAGTCCGGAAGGTGCGGCTTACGGTAAAGACAAATCAAATCCGTTGAAAGTGGTGGTTTGCTCAAAATCACATGGTTATCGATGTACCATAGTTCTTACTTGAACTGAAACATTTGGCTACTTTGGAAGTAATGGCTTTTGGTAAAGAAATTAAAATCCATTATGTTTTCTCAAATCATTGCTAGGGACTAGCAATATCTCGATGTGGGGATTGATGAGTGTGTAAATACTCATCATTTTTGTATAATATAAACGCAAAATCATCCGAAAACACTCAAAAATGCATCAAAATGATGAAAATATCACAAATCGGTGTTTTATGTGTTTTAAATGCAAAATATCAAAATCGGATGAAAAACATATCAAATTTGCAAAATTGCGTTTTGATCCCCAAGTTTCTAAAATTGTCAAAAATAGTCCACGAGTCAAAATTTCAAAAGAAAAGTCATCAAAGGTCCTTTTAAATCATAACTTGTCAAATTTAGTCCTTTGGTGAAAAATATGAAAAGTTTGAGAAAATTACAAAAGTGGTCCTCCAACTTTGAAAATTGGCAAAATTGGTCCACTGAAAAATCGAGAATGACAACTTTGGTCCTTGTAATATTAACACTTGTCAATTTCAGTCCTGAAACATCTTTGCATAATTGGCGAACGAGGTCCCTACAATTCGAAATTACAAATAAGGCCACTTGTCATTTTAAACCCTTTCACACCTTTGGCCTTGTCACAATGCAAATGACCCCACAATGCTTTTGGACCCCGCTTTTGACCCCTCTTTATTTAATACCGGTCAAACCTGTTTTGACTATACTTTCCCTCTCTCCCTCACGGGTTAACCAATCCTCCATCATCACATCCTGCATCCTCCCTGATCACACTCCACCTCCACCATCATCATCCCTACACCCCCCCTCCAAACACTAAGAGCCAAGGAAGCATTAAATGCATCATACCAACCTCACTCAATCTCACAAGCTGTTAAACCAATTTTGGCGCCAAAATACTTTAAATGGCCAAGATTGCTTTGAGACATCCTATGGTCAAGATTCATGCTGGGAACTATTCAGAAGGAGGAGAGAGACAGTTTGGGTGTATAAAAAGCCAAGAGAAGCATCAAGCAAGTAGTTAGTTTTTAGTTTTTTAAGCAATGTATGTCGATTTAATTATTGTCATGTCTTAACTAGTTTACAATTGTATTTTCAAGTTCATTTGTATCAAATAACAGTATTTAAGTGTGTTCCAACTCATTTCAAGTTTGAATTCCAAGTAATGATCAGTTTCCACATTTTATACCCACTGTTGAGATTTTGATTTTCAAACTCCTGTGTTTAAACTTTTAACAGCTTAGTTACAGTATCAAACAAGCTTATAGAAGCTTATTAAAGCTTTGTATAAGCTTAAACTTCAGTTTCATTCACTTTTGAACCTTGGTCAACAAAAGTCAACATAAGTAAAAATGGTGCAGAAATGGAAAAGGGTTGATGCAGGCATGGTAATGGGTTGAGTTATAGCTTATTGGGTTGGTCCCGATAGGTTAGTGGTTCGGGTTTCGATGAATGGCAAGCCATTGTGGCTAGGGACATTTGTAAGTTCTAGCTCATTTCTTTGCATAATCTGTTTTAGTGGTTAACAATAGTTGTAACTTTGTTTCAATAGTAATATTTAGGTTAATTAAAGTTAGTTTGATCATAACAATTAGTTGAATCATTGTTTAGATCAGTTTTACTTGTTAATTAGTATAATAAGGAGTGTTTGGTTACGCTTATATTTACGTCTTTTAAGCTTATGCGGTTGTTCATTTCTATTAGCTCATATTTGTTAAGTAAAATAGAACTCATTTGAGTCAAAATATTGGGTGCTAGAAGATAGAAGTCAAATTTTCCTTTGAATCCATCTCATTTGTTAATTGTTGTAATTTTTGGAAGTCAGCACCCTTGATTTGTGTTTAGAATCATCAAACATTGCTTGCGGTGTCTTTAGTTTATCATATAACATTAATCTCGGTCACAAAATTGGCTTCAAAATCCATTTTAGTCAACTTTCCAAGTTTTTCATTAAAAGTCAAAATGTGAAACCTGCTTTTGGGAATTCGATAGGTAGATTTTTCATGGATTCATGACTAAGTCAAATTCGATGATTCTTGTTGTTTTAAAACCTCTCTGGTCTAATTTCTTATGGCCATTTTATCGATTTTTACAATTTTTCTATAAGCTCAAAAGAGCTTGTCAATCATAACTTAAGTGCCACATGCGGCAACTGCTGTTGCTACTGAGGCTTGTTCACATTTTGTAGCTTACGCACGAGCTTGTTAGAGCTCACCTAGGTCTCAACTTGGGGTTTTACATAGCCACCGGGTCTATTTTAAGATCCGCTTTTAGTTTCTAGTTTCACGCTTATTCTAGTGCTTATTTCCTGTCTAAGTACCCTCCTCAAACTGTTTTTACGCCATAGCTCATATCATCAATCTGATCTAGATTGCTTATCGGAGGGTTTAGCTTGTTGAAACTTGTTCCATTTTAGTTCATTTAGCTTATTAGAGCTTCATTATCAGTTTGGTAGCTTTTGGTGCTCTTTTGCTTAATCAAGTTCCTATTTCAATAAGCACTTCCATAGCAGTTTCAAAATCCTCCACATAAGCTCTTGTTTTTCCATTTTTCTCAGATTCCTAATATCATTTTAGACTTTTCCTGCAATTTTCAGATTTTTCCAAGTTCATTTGCTATTTTTCTTAATTTAAATTAGTTTTTAAGCATTTTTAATTAGCTTTAAATACAAATAATTAAGAAAAGCTTCAAAAAAATAATTTTTCAATTTTCTTAAGTTAAGATAAATATAAAAAGAGAAAAAAATATTTTTCTAGATTTTTCTTAGTTATATTTGTATTTTTAAATAATTTAATTAGTTTTAAATAGTTTTTAATTCCTAGAAAATCCAAAAATAATCAAAAAATTACAAAGATTGTTTTGAAAATTCTATTTTGATATTTTAGACTTTTCCATTTCATAATTTTATTTTTCTAGCTTTATTTCCTATTTTCTTGTATTTTAAGTAATTATTAAATAGTTAAAAATAGTTTTTAATTAATAATAATTAATTTAATAGTTATAAAAATAATTTTCTTTTCTATAAATTTTCTTTTATCATTAGGATTGTAAAATGTATTTTCATATTTTTAGGATTTATATTGTATAAGTTTCACTTTTTATTTTATGCGTTACGTAGTTTTAATTTTAACGTCGTTTTAGGTTTTAAACGTTCATCACTTTAATTATAGTGATAGCGTTTATTTAATAGGTTTTATCTTTTAATTTCCTTTAATTTGCATTTAAGCCGTTTTAATTTGTTGGCTTTTCCGTAGTTATAATCTATTCACAAATCCTTTTCCGCTTCAAATCTCGCGATCTCTAGCGTTTGATAATCCATTGCATAGCTCATTTGGGACATAACGACCGGAAACACTATTCTCCTCAGATCTTCATTGATTTCGTTCTGAGCCGTTTTAAGCTTGTTACGGTCCGCCATTCACAAGTGGCGGGCTTGAGTTATAAAGCTTGACTGTTCTGGAGCGCATCAATAAACATCATCAATAGTGGGATTGCCACTAATCTCTTCATCAAATCGGAAAGTCTCAAGCTCGGGCAAGAAGTCGCTATCTTTAACGAAGATAGGAAGCGAACTCGAATTATCGTTAAGGGCTTCAATCTTGGAAATGAGAAGATAAACATTCAATAATGTTTCACGTAATGCTTCATCCTCGATCTCTATATCATTAAGCTCGATCTCTTCATCTTCTGGCATGAAATCATTTACTTCTTCTATATTGACGGACTCAGAAGGTAAATCATCGACAAAGTCGATGTCTCCATTAGAATCATCATCGGAATCGGAGAACACCTCAACATGATCGCTCAAAATATCAAGAGATGGCTCATCAGAAACATGATCAACAACCTCGGACTCAATTGGGATTGGGATAAGGATCTCAACATTAGACTCTTCCGTTTCCAGAATAGTACTAAGATGCTCATTCCCCATTATGAAAGAGTCAACGGGTTCAACAATGTCCGTAGAAATAGAATCATCGACCTCTTCCAAAATGAAGTCACTTCTCTCAACCGGCGTGAGTGAAGGAGAAGGGTCGGAAATGAAAGGCTCAGAAACGGGAGAGGGATTAGAAGATTCCGGAGATGGGGCAAGTGGTGTGCTCTGAGAGCTAGCAAGTTCCACCACTTCCGTTGTGGTCTCCGGTCCTTTTTGAGAAATCGTTTTAAGCTCATAATGTAGTTTCGTGTTGTTATAACTCTTCCAACTCTTAACGGCGAATCGGGAAAGACTAGGGTCAATTCTAGAATTCTTCGGAATAGAGTCGAGAGTACAAACGGGAGTCACCTCGGGTTCAGAAATATGTTCCATCTCCCTCACCGGAGAGGGAATAGGAATCGAGGGCTCGTCAAGCTTATATTTCAAAATTTTTGATAATGCTTCAAGTTTTTCAACGTTGTTAATAAAAGCACGACGTTCAAAGAAACCGTCTCCGTAACCCTCGGTGGGTTCTTGGGTAACTCGGAATGGTGTGATCGTCTTCCGTAACTTGGACGGGTTCCTCATTAACACATTGTCGAGCTTGAATGTGGCTTAATAAAGTTTGAAGCATGCTTTCAATGTTGTTTTGACGTTGATTAAATCGTTCTTCAAAATCGATGGAAACGTCCTCGACACCCCCGGTGGGTTCTTCAAAAGGGCGACACATACAAGATTCGTGATAAAATCAACACCCTTTGCAAAAACAACGTTTACAAATTGAATCATCTTTTAATAAATCTCTACAATTAAAGTAATAAGGTTGAAAGAAATTTTGAGACTCCATGAGAATTAATCATAAAAGAGGGATAAGAGGAAAGAATTATCAAATCGGAGGTAAAGAAGAATATTTTGGGTTTTAAAACAAATTTTGAAAAGGAAAATCTTTTGGGTTTTATATTTAAGAAAACACAATATTTTTGTAATCGTCACGTCAACCGGTGCTCGGTAGCTCTCAAAAGTCTGCAGCTGGAGCGGGAACGAAGAGTGGATCGATTCTTGATCTGCAATTTAATGTCAAGACTTTCCTTATACCCGTGTATAGGTTGTACTTCGAGGTGAGCCGACGTAACAATTGACGTTTCGGTTTCTTTTGATGGTTTTTAATTTTATGGTTTTGTAAACACTCTAGGAAGAATGTTTTGGTGTTTTAGATGTTTTGGGTTTTCAAAATATATATTTACAAAATGACGGTAACTTCACTCGGGAAGGATCTTCAAATGCACGAGATTCGAGGCGAATCTGAAACTCGCTACAAGCCCTCCTCGGCGTGGCGCCAAAAATTGATTTGATAAAAATCAATAATGAGAAGTTTGCGATGTTGGGTAACTCAAGCGTGTTAGGTTTGAGCACCGAGATCGTTCGACGAGGGTTGAATGGAATTTCAACTCACGTCGCGATTATCGGGATTTGAATAAGAAGGGGATAATATGATGTTTTCTAAACTACGGGGCAAGGAAGCATAAAATGGAAATTACACTACGGAAATCCTAAATACGCAAATAAAACTAAAATGTAATAAATGAAATGCAAATAAAATGCAACTACGTCTAATCTAAATCCTAAAAATGATCTAAAATTACTTTTATACAAAAAATGAAAATAGAAAACTATTTAAGAATTAAAACTATTTTTTAGGATTTTTCTGGATTTTATTCAAATTTAAAAACTAATTATTAACTTTTAAAACTAAGTTAAAATACTAAAAATTATGAAAATTAAGGGAAAAATATGAAACTATTTTTATAAAATCTAAAATATCCTAAGAGAATTTTCAAAACTATTTTTTATTTTTCCGATTATTTTTCTATTTTCTACAATTTAAAACTACTTAAATCTAATTAATTGGCTAAAATTACAAAATAAGCTAGGAAAAATCTAGAAAATTATTTTTTTTTTTTTGTATTTATCTTAATCTAAGAAAATTGAAAATTTATTTTTGGAACTTTTACGATTTAATTGCAATAAAAGCTATTTAAAATACCTAAAAGCTGTTTTAAATTGTGAAAATACTAAGCAATGATGAAAATTAATGAGAAATTCAGTAAAATCTACAATATTATTCTAATTCTATGAAAAATATAAAATACGATGCTTATGTGTAAGATATGAGAGCTGTAATGTAAACTGTTACCAAATAAGCACTTGAAAATAAGCTAAACAACACAATAAGCCACCAAACTTTCTCTGAAGCTATGTTATACTAACAGTACCTACCAGCAACTAGATACTGCTACTCCTAATCTCTAATAAGCAAACTACCAAGATTTATGCTAACTGATTATTTATCCAACAGCTAATTTAGGTCCTAAGTTTGAGCTTATTCACTGACTTATCAGAAGAGCTTAAGTTAAAACCAGATATGTAGTCTTCAAGACCACCAAGCAAACTACAACTGGACCAATTTTGAGACCCTAATAAGCTATATAGAACCTTGTGCAAAGGCTGCAAGGTTTGAAGAAAACTGGTTTTGACATGTTTTTGACTTTTGAAAACAGTTTAAGTTTGACTTATTTGAGATTTAGAGGCAATTTAAGGATTGATTAAGTTGAAATGAGATGTTAATGGACCAAATTAAGCTAACTTATCAGTTTCTAAACCTAAAATGAGCTCTTTTAACAATTGAAGTTTGACAGTTTTAAGACTAGACCACTCTTAAGATAATTTTGACTTTTGAAGCAAATAGGCATAATACTCAAACTGAAATGATCAATCTATAACTAATAAAGACTAAAGCTACTGGAATTTACCACTAAGAAGCACAAAACTCAATTTAAAGCCTAATCCAAACACCCCTTTAGAAACTCCAATAAGCAGTTTAAGCTGATTACTCCTATTAAACTATAACAGAGATTAAGACAGCTAAGTGACAGTTGTTCTAGAGCTACAATAATAGTAAATTAAGCATTAAAATCAAGCTAACATGATCATATTAAGACTAGCATTATAACAGTGATGAAAAAGGCAAAAGGCTCACTTGGGTTCTAGCATAATTTTGGCAGAGTAACAGTACTATCCCAATCATAAAACACCAAATTATAACCCAATTCCAGCAATATATCACCCCAAATCCATCTCTGAACCAATATAGAGCACCACAGTTGACTTTCATTGACCAAGATTATGCTTGTTTGTAATGGATGAAATGAAGTATATTAAACACAAAATAAGCTCATAACAGCTATGAAGAGCTTGTATGAGAGCTTATTCAACCATTGAAAACACTTTATTCAGTACTCAAATAGTAAAATGCAAGATCAAAGTAAAACTTGGAAATTTTTATTAAAACTGAAATGAGATTACAAAAGGTTTGAGATTACATTAAAACTTAAAGATAACAAACTTAGAATACTGAAAATGCTAAAAACTAGACATGAAACTTAATTGAAAAGGAAATAATGCACGAATACAATGGTGAGCCAAGGGGTCTATTTATAGCCATCTTCAGCCTTGGGATTCCTCTTGGAAGAGCCTAGAACGCTATCCTCAGCCACACAAATCCTCTGATTCACTTCCTCCAATCACAGCCTCCCAATTCACCTAGAGAGGTGTCTCGGCCAATGATAGAGCTTGAATGTGCCAGCTGGGCAATCTTATCTGACAAGTCAGTCTTCTAGAAGATCCTTGAGATGCTTAGTACGAGGTTGGGTGATTGGTAATTATGGTGGTGGGTAAATGTGAATGGTAAAACGGGCGCGTTTGGATTAGGGAAGATGGGTACTTGGGCGCGTTTGGATTTGTTTAATATTGTTCAAGTTTGTTGACCGGGTTTTGGGTGAGTTGACCAGGGATCCAAGTGAGTATACGGGTTGGATATATAAAACCGGCGGGTATTGGGATAATGGACCGGGTTTGATAATTTGGGCCTTGGGTTAGTATATTGGATTTAGGACTAGCATTGGACCCAAATAGCTTTTAAGGGACCAAACTTGTATATTCTGATTTCCAAGGGACCAAAAATGTAAATCTGAAAATGTTCATCAAGGACCATTCTTGTCATTCACAAATAATCCAAGGGCTGATTTGCAACTTTTGAAACTTGAAGGATCACTTTTGCCAAATACTCAAAGATGAGGGACTATTCTTGACAATTCTTCAAACTTGATTCATATCTTCCAAAAATCATCCACAGAGAATAAAACTCTTCACAAAAGCATAATTTTGATCTTCCGGCTCAGCTTGAAATCTCTTAATCTCTCGTGCTCGGATTTACGTCTGATTTGGCTCCTTTTTGTGTGTTTTGACATATCCGTACCTGCACAAGCACAAACTCAAGAAAACCACAAATATTAGCAATAAACGGCTTTTTCTTGGTTATTTTGGGTCTATTTTGATATAGAAAAGGTATGTGTTTTAGCACATACCAAGATCCATATGTAGGAGGTGAAGGCAGCTTTTGATTGAGAAATATTGTTTGGTTTTGAATGATGCTCTGTGGTGTTTGCCTTTTTCACAGGCAGAGCATGGTTTATCTTTTGCAAAAACCAGCGATGGTAAGCCAAGGACCTTGTTTTGTTTTGCCAAGTTGTTGATGTTTTTGAAATTTAAGTGTGAGAGTCTCTTGTGCCACAACCAGGTTGATAGTCTCGAGAGCCACAGCAAAGAGACAAGTTCCATCTTGAGAGAGTGTTGACATGTCTAAGACATAAACATCATCTCTTCTAGGAGCTATCAAAACAACTTCTTTATTGGCATTAAAATGGTGCCTTGTTTGTCATTGAATTGCACAATGTACTTAGCATCACGAGTTGGTGACACTAATGAGGTTGTATTTTAAACCATTGACATCCGCTATTCTAGAAAACTATTCCATTGCGATTATCTTGAACCATAACCTTGATGGGACATGATGAGTTATCACCAAATACTACCTTGGGTCTGGTTCCTTTACATACTTATGCAGATACTCCTTAACGCCAGTCATGCTTCTTGAGCATCCACTATCTAGATGCCAAATAGGATCCCTAGCGTGTCTCTGCACAAATACTAAACTTGATTAGTTTCTCTTGCTGACCCACATACTGGTAGGCTTGGGTTTAAAGGTCTGTTTGAATTTGGCAATTGACTCATGGTCAATGGTTGAGTGCATTATGCTACCACAGGTTTTGCATTTGGAGGCCGAGGATGACTCGGTGATTACGGGTTGCTTGGAACTTCTCCTTGCTTGGATGACACTTTGTCATCTTTGGGATGTCTCATGAGCGGATTTCCGCAAATATCACGACATGTGTTCATGAGACAATCATCGGGATGATTATCATTAAAGCCACGGTGTGGACAAGGAGGAAAGGGTTTTGCTCTATACTTTTGAGCGATTTGGAGGTTGAAGCATCGATGACCAACTTTGGTATAGTTTGCTTTCTTGAGTGAACTTGCATATTGTAAGTGATCAGAAGTTCTATGATCATCCTTTTTGCAGATCATACAAAAAAGGATTCTATAATAGTTGTTAGTGGTATGACTGGTATAGTGGCATAGATTACACTTCTGCTTGGGTTTGGTGGTGGCTTTTGACTTTGAGGAACTAGAGGAGGCTGACTTTGTTTCCTTGATTGAATCAAGAGTTTTTTTGATGGATTCCATCTTATCAGTCAACTTCCTCACAAGTTTAGTCAGTTGCTGAATTTGGTCAGCTTCAGTAGGAAATGAAGATGTGGAAGTCTCAGTGGGAGTAGACTCTTGTTGAATTGGTTTTGATGGTCTTTTAAGGATGGTTCTACCAAGTCCAGACCTTTCTTTTGGTGAGTGAGGATTGAATTTCATTGGAGTAAGCTCAGAGCTTGATGCGGCACCACGAAGAGGTTTCGGGGTGGGCGGTGTATTAGATTCGCTTGGACTCGAGATGTGTTCGGTACTACTCAGGCACATCGTGAGTCAACATGCTCTTAAGAGCTTGGCTTTCGAGCTCTAGTATCCTTCCATAATCGAAATTTAGAAGCTTACTCTCGGGATTAACCCTTTCAATCCAATCACCGGGCTTGGGAATAGTCAAAACATTGGTAATCATGCCACCGACACAAATGGTTTGGGAGGCGGTCTTTGTCTTGAGAGTCGGGGAGATGATCTTCACATATGACTCTCTTTTGCTCTTGGGGCTCCACAAGATCAAAGACCCTTGGATGCTTAGCGATCCAACTAGCAATGATATTCTTTTCTTTCTTAAGTTCATCTTGAAGAGCACGATTTCTTTTAACTAACTTTCGGTGTTTTAAATTTGCAAAGTGATAGCCTCAAGCTTATCTTGTTTTAAAAGAAGCGATTCGTCTCTACACTTATTCGATTCAAAACTTAGCTTGTTATATTTTGAAAAAGATTTAATCGTTGCTCTTCAACAAACTTAAGGTCAACATTGATATAGTTCATATAAGGCGCCAATCGAGTCATCATCCATAGAAAGTAAAATTTTACCTTCTTCATTGTGATGTTGACCCACTCTCCATTCTGGCATGATTCTTCCCAACGACTAGCTTGTCCTCTTACGAGAGGGCCATCGGTGCTTGACATGCACCATTTCATCATCGAGATGAGGCGGTTCTTCATCGATCGAAGGTTTGACAACAATGCCTTTGTTTTACCACCATGCAGTTTAACATTGTTTGTTGTTTCGAGGGATGGCATCAAGTAATGCAAGCTTAGCTTTGACTTTCTTGTACTTAGCTTCAAAATCTCGAGTTTTGTTTTGATCAGTTGTTTTGAAAATTTTGATGAGGCCGATAGATTTTGGTTGAAATTTGCTAAAGCACGAGGATGATTTGACCCTAACGGTTTGTAAGAAGGTTGAAGTTGTTTTGAAAAGCAGTCTTACGCAAAATGACCCTTTGTGACACTTAAAGCATTCGGTGTCCTCATTTGCTTTAACATTTGAAAACCTTTGTTTCTTTTTATAAACCTTCGAGAGTTAGCAACGAGTGCCCTTTCACGAAATTCAATGTTCGGTCATTTAGGTACTCCTCACTTGATCTCTCATCGGGCTCATCATCTGAATTTTCACGAAAATTTTGAACCACATCATTAGAATAAAAAGCGGTTGATATTGGTGTTGAAGTGATGGTGGGGACTTATTGACTTCGATACTTCTTTAAGTCGGGGTATATCATAGACAAATTTCCCATAAATTTCGGGAAGTTCAAGGTTACGGATATGATTAGCATTCCTAAGTCCCGAGAGAAATTGACCACTTCTCGTGGAGGCTATTGACAAAACCAACATTGATTTCATGTTTGTACAACTTAACACCATCATTAGACAGTTCATTTAAAAGAGTTTTGTACCGGTGTAAGTTTGAGACGAGTTTCGAGTCCTTATCCACGAAGGTGTTATACTCAAGTTTCGGGTCCATTATCCTGTTTTCCTTGGTATCGGATGTACTACGACTTATAAGCGACTCCATAATATCATCGGAAGACATGATATGATGATACTTTTGAGTCTTTGGTCTGGTTGACCACTCTCCTCTCATCCACGAGTCCAGCGAGCTTGAGGTTTAGGCAAACCTTCAACGATCTTTGGGATAAATGGACCTTTATTTATACACTTGATATAATAAGGTTCCATCCCAATCAAATAGCAAAACATCGTTTTTCCATTTGTTGAATTTACCAACTTCAAGTCTAGGGCAACAATTTGAATAAGCTCCACCCTTTTGTCGACTAGTTGGGGTACATCAATTTCGACCATAAGGATCACGATTTAAAAGCGTTTTAGAGCGGCTTAAAAAGTTTTATAATCACCTTGCTCGATACCACTTGTTGTTCCCTATTCACTATCGTTTAAAATAAGTTTAAGTCACGTAAAACAAACTAATAGTGAATCAATGATAAAAGTAATGTAAGTAAAACACACTAATAAATTTTCAACGTTTATATTCTTATTAGAAATGAATCAAAGAATACATTACCCAAGTACTTGAACAGTACTTGGGATTGAAATGACAAAGTGTTGGTAACTCTCACTAAGCTCGGGCTAAGTCGAGCACAACTACTATGGAACCATCGAGCTATCTTAGGGACCTAGTTGTATTTGGAGGAGTGAAAGATGGCTTGTGTGTGTGTGTTTTACAATTCACAAGCTTAATCTTTCACTCCATCTCTTATGCTATTTATACAAGTGTGAGTTTTAACTCATCCTAAGTGACAAAATGACATTTTGTAGAAGACAAAATCTCGATGTATTTTGTCTCGCTTACAAAGACTATATCAAGTAAGAGACAAGGCGACTTTCCATAAGTCGGTGATGACACGAGCACGATAGTTTGACATTCTAGGAAAGTTGACCTTGGTTGATCGGACTTCGTCTTATCTCGATTCAAACTTATCCCGCCTTGTCCCGCTCATTCTTGATCTTCATTGTCTTGGTCTTCTACTTGATTTGTCTTGATGTAAGTAGTTGGTGAGGGTTTAGGGATTCGATGAGTTATTGTCATCACTCACTTGAATCCACCATCTCCTTCTTGACTCGGTCTTCACCCTTTAAGTTCCGCCTTACTGAGTGGAGAGACTTCTTCTTCGTCTCTTACTGAGTATCTTGAAGATGGCTCACTAAGAGACTATGCACTCCGTGACCTGTTAGTGTTTAACGATCTAAACACTTGGGGTATTTTCTATTCAAATCCTAGATCAAGGGGTTTGGGTATTAACCGAACCCAACACAACCTTTACAAATGTGTTACGAGACCATACCTTTAAAGGTAAACCCTCTATAGAAATCCATACAATTCTTTCGTCACAAATAAAAGAGCAACAAGCAGGTTTGAGAACAGAGAACCAAGAGCGTACTCCTGTGTGATTTCCAATTTTCTCTTTAGAGGCAATAGAGTCCATGTCAATGAGAAACCATAATCCTCCCAAGTGAGTAAGATTCACTTTCTGGAGACCTTCCTTTTCGAGGATTAAATAAAGATTTGGCAAAGCAGTGACTTCTTTGATTTGCCCATACGAGACATATCCTGATCAGTAAAGCAAGAGTCGTCAAGAACCAAAGCTGGAGATGATTGTTCTACAGTGACAGGTTTTGAAGTACCCGATTTGAGTACTGAAGCAAAAGAGCTTGATGGGTTCACAACATGCTTTTATAAGGTTGAGGGCAGTGCTAAAATTCTCTTTGAAAATGAACCACATTTTCATGGAGGCGAATCGACCAAACCAAATGGTACATAAATTCGCAACAAGGTGATCAACATTTTCAACCTTAATAAATCAAACGATAGATCTCTTAAAAGGAGTGAATACATCAATGACTTTCCCGTAATCATTACAAACATTCCAAAGATCACGAGCCGAAATGTTATCTGGGAAATTAGTGACAAAAATTGATTGAGTTTGATCCTCCTTTGATCTTTGAAACTTCCAGTTGCGATCATCCGTAATGGAACCCTAAACAAAATAACGAAGAAGAGGATAAAACCCAGGAAGACCCCAAACCCTAATGTAATCTAGGGCTCAAAGACATAAATCGTTCGTGAACTAATTTTATGCTCGTTTAACTAGTTGACTATACCCAAACAAGTTAAGATTTAGCAAAGGTTTCCTTGTTTAATGAGCTAAGATTACCAAGCCAAGCTTGTCAATATGAATTTTGACTGATGAGTAGCTTGATCTATAAATCCAAGAATTCATAACAAGTCGAGCTGAAGTAATTAAGCCACGGATCGTATTGGCGCCTTACGTCCCTATACGTGCTAAAGTTGCAAGTTTTAGGCTCTATGACGAATTAGAGGCCGAGGGGCCCTATATTGTGTATAACAATGCAAAGCCCACACTAAACAAATTATGAAAGATGCATACGGGTTGCTTAATTCAAGTCATGTTAGGTGTATTAGAGGATAAATAGGCCTAAACCCGGTCTGTGGGTTTAGGGTATCTAGGGTTTTATTATTATAAATAATGGTCAATAATAAAGTTACACCTACGAGGTTTCAATGTCTAACATGGTATCAGAGCGGGTCTGATCCTCAGACCTAGATGGCTACATTGAGCCGCCTCTTTTATACCACCCCGTCACACCTACATATCTCAAACCCTAATTTATACCCTATATAACAATGTAACTTATACCTATACTTTTACATTTTCAATTCAATACATTACTAAATACACAGATGTACATTACAAGTTTCAGATATATATGAGATCGATTCATAATAACTGTAGAATCAGAAACTAATTAAGAAATGTATGGAATGAGAGTATGAGACACTTCAAAAAGGGAGGATGAAAAACGTCACTTGAGCATAATCATGACTAATTTGTGAGAGGCTAAGAAAATGATTGGAAAATCAATATTGATTTGTATTGGTGGTAAAATCCTTTAATGTTGGGTAAAGAAATTAAGTTCCGTTATATAATTTTGAAGAAATGTCGGAGATAATATGCATCATGCATGCAACCTAATAACGAGTCTTATCAAATAATTTAACTGAGAAGAAGTTCAACACAAGTTTTCTAAATTACACAAACAGGAACAAGTCTAAGTGCAATTGAGTGAAAATTCATGGTCAGCTATTATTTTTATGAAATTATTAGATTATTTAATCAATTTAATATATTACCAATCTTCTATTTGTTTTCTTGTAATTAACGGATTATATTGACTTTTTCGATAGCAAAAAGTTAATAAACATGCAAACAACTTTAAGTGGCCACGTTAATCTCCTGAAAAGGGAGGGCTTTACCTGATTTGAGTCTATGTGGCGGTGGGTTCAAACCCCGTGAATTAGTCGACAAAAAAGTAGGAAATTATGGTTACTTAAAAAAAAAAAAAAAGGTTAATAAACATAAACAGGTTTCGGTGTTGGACGTGATAGTTAAGCGTGTGATTTGTCAAGAAAATTTGACAGTATACGTAATAACTTATTTAAACATGGGTTTCTAAGTACTGTTGAAATATGTAATCTTTATGACAACATAAACGTACAATATAATTTTTTTTTGAATTTATTTTCTAGCGATGAGTTCTAGATGTCTTTTTAAAGATTGATAACATAGGCTCAACAAATCAGAATTATGATTCATCATTATTAAAATAAGATATCAGCTAGCTACAACAACATTGTTATACCAGAAACAAATTTGCCGTAGAAGTTCGAGACAACGATCTTTCCCAAATATTTGTATATTGACCTGGTACAAAAGAAACTATCGAACGAATTTCTCAAATATTATAAAAATCTAGAAATGGATTAAACTAATAATAACTAATAAACACTAAATTAGTACTCCAGTTCAATCATAGTCTCATCATATCTACTATTTTTGACCTTTAACAACATGTAGTACTATTTAATACGGTATGTGATAAATTTAATCATATTTAACTTATTGGAAACATGCGTGGTAATAAAAAATAATTCACAACTTCAGTTAAAATCTTTGGCTTTTTAGCTAATCTATTTGAGCTACAATGTACTGGACCTCAAAGTTTAAGCTCAAGTAGATCATTTTGAGCGAAGCTATGAATCCATCAAAACAACTTATTAAAATGACTAAAATGACAACATTGCAATCAACATATATTAGACTACTCATAAAATCATAAATAGTGCCGTTCATGTTATATTTTTTTTAATTATAGTTTTCAACTTTTTATAGACTAACTCATAAGATTTGAGCCCACAGTCACACAAATATAAAGCGGGTAAAACTCTTTCCTTTTTGTAAGTTGGCCTAATAGTTTTCGGCCTTTAACATATCACAAGATTTGAAGACGATTCAAATTTTGACGAAGATATTGGTGGTTCACAAGGCGGCGTTTAAGAGGTTTACTTTCACTTCTTTACATGTTTGAGCAGGACTCTCGTCTCTATCTGGAGTGGTGTTTCGTTAGGTTTTAAGTTCTCTTGGTGATGGAATTCGAGATTTGTGATTTTCGAGTGATAGGTTTTTATGTTAATTGCTTTGTTATTGCTTTTTCTTAGAAGTTTGTACTTTCTAGTTAATCTGTTGCTTTTTTATTTTTTTTTTAATTTTTAATATTGCCGTTAAAAAAGTAAATTCACAATGCACACCACCATACAAATACAAACCGGGTAGAACCCTATCATTTTGGCGAAGGTTGGCGTGTTCAAGAAAGAATTAAACTCAAAATATTCACATTTAGCGATGATAGTAATAAGTCTTTTGTCACTAAGCCACCCTAGTGGCAAACGCACTTTTTCCTTAAGAAAAATTGTAAAAAGCGTAAAACACTCTCCCCCCTGGCGACTTGGGCGATCACCGAAACCCTTACTACTCCACCAATCGATCTTCTATCTTCTCCATTACAACACTGAATTAAGCGTCGATTATAGCTTGTGTATGATCTATCTTTATTCGGTTTTTGTTTTTGCTTAGATTCTTGATCGATTGGCTTCTTTGTTTGGGTTTTATTCTGATCGCTAGCTAGGGTTTGATCATTATCGGTTTGGTTGTCATTACAAATCATTCTCTGGACCGATCTCATCACCATATCATGTAATCACTATTGCGCCTATGCTTATAAACCCTAGTTGTTAAACTAGGGTTTTAATGTTTTGTTTGAAGACCGGACATTATTTTCTTCTTGTTTTAAGGTTTCGATTGTTGTGATGTCGAATTTGGGAGAGGAGATTGGTGGTATGCCACGGCACAGGATAAGTTCGATGGACAAGTGGAGCCGGTTTCACTTGGTTCAAGCCCTAGTCGTGACGCATCTAGTCATGACATGCACGAGGTCATGATACTTTCTTGAAAATTCGTGCTATTGAAAAACAAATCTTAGAGGAAAACTTGTTCTTGTGGGTGACGATGGGCAACCATTAAAACCAACCGAACGATGAGATGCTACTACTTCTCTTGGGGCTAATCCGTTTGAGCATCTTAAGGTGCCGCGATCGCGAAGGAGCTTGAGGAGATGCTTTACGCTATCGGTTATTGAAACCTCCTCAAGATACAAGTGGTCCTATGGCTTCTAATGTTAATGCACATGGGGCTATTGGTATTGAGAAGGATGGTGTACATGCTTTGAAACTGACTGCTTCATCGTATCTTTGGTGTTACTTCTCTTGAACCAATGAAACACATGTCTAACTTTCGTAGGTTGGAATGTAGTAAGAAAGCTAATGGTGTGGATCTTTACGTCCCGATGAAAGTGGTTGAAGAGGTAAACACTAGGTTTGAGAATACTTTGTATGGGTATTTCCTTGGTAAACGCCTTGCTTTTCTGTTGTTGATTACTTTATACGCAATGTGTGGGCTAAGTTTGGTATACAAAAGGTAATGATGAATGCAAAGGGGTTCTTCTTTTTTAAGTTTAATTCGAAGAAAGGTGTTGATGACGTTATTGAAAACGGTCATTGGTTGATTAATAATGTACCTATTATTCTTAAACCATGGACAGTGAACACCAACTTACTTAAAGAGGATTTGACCAATATCCCGGTGTGGGTTAAATTCCATGACGTTCCTCTTGCTATGTTTTACGATGATGGCCTTAGTCTCCTTGCCACATTGATAGGCACGCCTAAAGGTTAGATGCCTTCACTAGCCAAATGTGCAAGGACTCGTGGAACCGTAGTAGTTTTGCTAGATGCATGATTGATGTGAAGTCGGATGAGCTTCTTAGGGACGACCTTATTGTTGAGATTCCGTTACTTGATGGGTCGGGGTCGACTATCGAGACGATCGGGTTGAATATGAGTGGAAACCACCGCATTGTGATAAATGTAAGATTTTGGTCATACTCCTATTGATTGTCCTAAAGTTGTTGAACCTCTACTCGACCTTCTAAGCGTGCTAATGATGGTTTCAAGACGGTTAATAATAGGAAGAAGGAAAGCAAGGTGGGTCTTCTATTCCGGGTCAAGGAGGGTTTTTCAAACTGTTGTGGGTAAGCAGTTTCAATACCAACCCAAGACTCCTCCCGAACCTAAGAAAGTGGTAGTCACTAAGAAGAATGCTTCGATGTGGCTGGTTCGAGTGGAACCAAGATCACTACATCTAACCGGTTTGATGCTCTTAATATGGAACATACGGATGCGTGCGGTATTCCTTCTAATGACACTATCAAGGATGTGGATTACGGTTATACAATGGAAGTTAATGAAGATAAGTCTACTAAGGCAGTCTTGCATCACAAGAGCCTCTTGTGAGTGATTTGAAAGAGATGGAGTCGGTAGTGGCTCCTCAAACTAGTGATTCTTGTATACCGCCTGCCTCTTCTACTAAGAGAGTTAACCCTTTTTCTAAAGTGGGAGAGATTGTAGTGTCCGATTCTGAAGATGAGGTTGTTGCTAACCCATTTGATGAGTCTGCTAATATATTTGGTGGTGGCCAAGAGTTTGAAGATGAGTATGATGACTATGATTTCGATGACTATGCGAAACAGGTTCGTGATCTTCCGGGGAATTTGGATGCTTTTAATGCCATGTATGGCACAACGTTTCAAGGTCCTAGGAAGTAATTTTATTTCTTTGTGTCATATGTTATCATTTGAGTAGTGGTTTGTTTTCTTGGTTAGAAAACAGGAAGTATCTTGTTATGTAAGCTCTATGCCTATGTAACGGGCTGAGATATGTGATTTCACTCATATCCATTGTACTTAAACGTTTATTTGGTTAATATATTTACCAGGGTGCAGGATTACTCCCCTTTACCCACTAAGCCACCCTAGTAAATAATTCAAGTTATTTTTTAAAAACAAAGCGGGACAAAAGAAGTAACAAGTTACATGCATTCATGATTGATAACCCTTTATTACGATTTATAAATAAAAAATGATAAAATTCGTTTTGTCAAAATATGAGTTTAAACAATAACAACCCTATTCGATTTTGGCCGATGAAGTCAAACCGTGATTGTTATATGTCTTTCAAACTAAGGAAGCATTAACTAATGATTAGGTATTGACAAATTGTTTCAACAGCTTGATCATATTCATATTTATATGAAAATAACGAACCCACAACATTTTGTTACGGATATTAACAACCTTAGTTTATTGTTGAACGAAAAAAAGTATTCATGCATATCCACATACATATAAATTAAACATGCATATTTAAAGTTGAAGTTCTTATAATAAGCAAAGTATATGTATAGATGTATGCTACATCGTTACTGTCATTAAAATTATTAGCTACACTAGTTAAATCTTAGTTATATATGTTATAAAAATCGTACATCTAGCATAATAGCATTCTAGCGTTGTCACTAGCTTGTAGTTCATATATAGGTTGTTCTTTTTTCTACTATTTTTAAGCATATATATATAATGTTGGTTGTTGCATTTGGTATTTTGGTTTTTTGCCACGTACATTATCATTGTAAGATTATTTGCCTTTAATATTAGTTAAAATTCAATAAATTAAACTTCATTTGGTAGTTTGGTTCTTTTCTCTCTTTATATATATACATCTGCCATTATTGTCACTTATACAATCAGCAATTTATCAATTATCTAGCAACTACTAAGACTAGGCCATGCATGCATGTCGAAATGCCAATATAACTTAATATTAACGAGTTTGAAACTTTGAACTTCTAACAGTATTGTAAAGAAGATATTAACTATATGCGTATAAACGACCATTAAATCTCATCAATCATTAGAGACTGGTTAACTAAATAGATATTAATGAAACTATAAAAGCTTTTTGATGATAAATGTGGCGGGATCGGCTTGACAACCTTCCTCACAACAGCAATAAGTTTTTTGACGTTATGTTTCAAACCACGTTTTGGCTTCTTTATGGCCACATAGAAGCAGCATATATAATGCTTGGTTACAAAAATCCGAGCAAAGACATAATTCTCAAGGACATGATATCAGGCTTCTATCATTTACTTGTATTCATACTACAGCTAGCTATATACTACGTATAAGCTATCCGTTAAATCAGACAAAATGGTTTGATAACCATTATGCTTTTCTCCAACTCTGTAAACTTTTGTCTGTTGACATAGCTTCTTGCTAAGCCTCTTTTAATATACACATGAAAGTATAACATTCAAACGCATTGCTTTGCTCTCGATCGAATACATTTATGCATGTGTTAAAAAAAATAACGTAATGCATGGACATGCATGATATATATGTTAATATCCCTCGTCCGGTTGGCCATAAACAAAATTGTCCATTTAGTTTGATATAATTTCATGAAAGCCTGGAAGGGCTTCACTTTTGACAAATTCGCATATATCATGTAAAGATTTTTTCAAAGAAAGGCTACTAAACTAATTTCTGGCCATGCAGTTAATTAGTCCAGATTATTAGGTTACCTGCTCTAGGCCTCTAGCCAAACGCATACCTTGAACCTATATATAGTAACCCTTAATTTGTTCTTCCAACATATTCACAGCTCACTACTTTCAATTTCAAGTGACAAAAATGGCTTCTTCCAAGATCATTTCCTTTGCACTGGTTGCTTCTGTCTTATGCTTGATGAGCATTACTTCTTCGAGTCAGCTCACAAACGACTTCTACTCGGAAAGTTGCCCGAGTGTTTTTGAGGTGGTTGGCTCAGTTGTTCGAGATGCTGTGTCAAGGAGAATCGCATGGGAGCTTCCTCCTTAGACTCCATTTCCATGATTGTTTTGTGAATGTCTGTACTTTTTTAATAAATTTGATACAATTTTTGTAGTTAGAGTGACTTAGTTGACCATGAGGGCCAAGGCTAATTAGATGTGTTCGTCGTTTTCTATTTTAATTTTGTGCAGGGGTGTGATGGGTCAGTTCTACTAGACGACACAACTTCGTTCACTGGGGAGAAAACGGCAGGGCCTAATGCTAATTCAGCTAGGGGCTTTGACGTGATCGATGATGTGAAGTCGAAAGTTGAAGAAGTTTGTCCTGGTGTTGTTTCATGTGCTGATGTATTAGCAATTTCTGCTCTTGAATCCGTTGTGGCTGTAAGTGAAACTACATTAATAAGCTTTTTTTGCATGGTAAAATGAAAAACACTTATTTAGCATCGCAAATTTGACTTGGCCAAATGATATGTTGGCATGCCGTTATGGAATATTCTTAACATATAAGGATAGGTGGTCAATTTTAACTTGCTGTACAAGTAACATTTACCAGACATGTGCGCCGTTTGGTTAGCTTCTTTAGAAGGCATAATCTTAACTATTTACTACAAACCTTCCAAATTATCAGCATATGTCAGACAAACAAGTTTGACCTCAAAAATTAACAACGACGACTTTTGTTAACCATAGCCTTTGAGTAGCGTTGTGGTTCAAGCGAGTCTCTTTAGAAAATGCCTTTCAATATATTTGAACAGTTGTCTATATATCATCATTTGAAGTTGTTTCATGTGCTTCCAAGAAAACATTGATCACCCGATAAGTTCTTGGCCTAGTTCATAAATGAAACCGAGATACATGATGCTATAATTAATAAGTTATTAGTAGTTTTTAACATGTGCTTTCTTGCTTCATACTACTAACAACAAGATCAAAATTAATAAAATTTCTTCTGTTTAACGGGTTTAATTTTTTTCTCTACAGTTAGGCGGCCCTGCATGGGAGATCAAACTAGGTAGACGAGACTCAAGAACTGCAAGCCTATCTGCAGCCAACAGCGGAGTCATCCCCTCACCATCATCCACCCTAAGCAACCTCATCAATCGATTCCAAGCACAGGGTCTTTCGGTCCAGGACCTAGTAGCTCTCTCGGGTGCACATACAATCGGACAAGCAAGATGCACAACTTTTAGAGCACGTGTTCACAACGACACCAACATTGACATTTCATTTGCAAGGTCACGCCAATCAAACTGCCCACTTCCAACTGGCTTAGGTGACAACAATCTAGCACCACTCGACGTTGTAAGCCCAGACAGTTTCGATAATAGTTATTTCCGGAACTTGATTAATGAAAAGGGTTTGCTCAGGTCAGACCAGCAGTTGCATAGTGGTGGTGCTACTGATTTCTTTGTGGAGCAATATAGCCGAAACCCTGAAAGGTTCCATGAGGATTTCGCGGCTGCCATGATCAGGATGGGTGATATTAGTCCACTTACGGATGATGATGGCGAGATCAGGAAGAATTGCAGAGTAGTTAACTCGTAATATGTTTGAAACATGCATGTTTAATTAGAGCATGTTGGTTTCTGCTTGTTATATGTGCAATCTTTTTGATTATTATGTTTTGTTTTAAATTCTATGTTTGTTCATGTGTAGTTTCCAACATGTAAACATCTTTCCAATTATTTTTGTTGGACCTCTTTAATGTCTCGACACCAAAAGCCTGCAACCCAAAAGGAAGAAGCCTGCATATTCAGGTTGGGCCTCAGGCCAGACCCATTAGATAGCAGTTATAGGCATAAACGGTTATTTAGGTTTTGCAACGTTTACTTTATGTGAACCGATATACCTTTCCTCCAATGATGGCGTTTCATATATTATATATAGTGTAGGATTTCTGTATTCAAACCAACCATTTCCTGTATTCTAAATATCAGATTATTAAAGGGTTCAATACCCATCTTCTTTGTTTCATATATTTATCGATTCTTGTAGATGATGTAGCATGATATTGTTTGATCAATTTCAATCCTGGAAACTCCCATTAAGAACCTGTTAACAGTGGTATCAGAGCGGTTTGGTCACACTAACCAAAAATCATCATTTATCATTTTTTTCGTTTAGTTTCAGAATCAATAAGAATCAAGAAACAGTCTCGATAAAAAAAAATCTGCAAATATTAACCGAACACAAATCAAAGATCATTTTTGTGTTTTCCTACTTTTGTCGCATCAAGGGAACAATCACAAAAGTGATTACTCAAACCCGCAACAAAAAAAATAATTCGCAAAATTTTTACCCATCGAAACTGAATCTTTAATCCACATAGGATTAGAAACGAATTAAATCGTTTTATATTGATTCAAACAAAATCTAAGCGAAGTCATCATTTAGGCGAATTAAAGATTCAAATTAGAACAAACACACTTGTTCGATTCAAGAATCAAGCCGGATAGTTAATTAAGCCACCAATCGACTTAATTAAACTCTACAATCATCCATATCTCTCACGGATTAAAACCCCAATTTATCGAAACCCTAAAGTTTCGATTGAAGCGTATTAGTGTTCGCGAAGATAACCACATACCGAGAGAAGAGAAGAAGGCCACTCGAGCCATATCACAAGCATTTGACCATATAGATTAGGAGAAGAAGAAAGCGGATCTCATTCCCGAAAAGGAGGAGAGCGAATCTGGGTCTCAAAGAGACGTTTATTTTTCGTTATCTCAAATAAAGAGATATAAGAAACGAATAAAGAAGAGCGTACCCCTTTTTATCTCAACAAAAAGGAGGCGCATCATTTTAAGTGGGCTACACAACAAAGGATATATTTTTTTTATTTAAGGCATCGGGTTAGACCATCAACCCCTCCAAGTTCCAAAATTCATAAAACCACTCTTTCATTTTTTATATAGTATATATTTTTCATTTTGATATATATTATTTTTGTTTGATAAGTTACTTTAAATTACAAATTTAGTACCTCATCAAATCTTTTAGATATAGTAACCTATTGATTACACTGCTTATTATATTAGAAATGACTTTTAAGGAGTAATTAACCTTAGGATATTTCATTAAAGAATTTTTAATCTCCCTAGGATAGTTTTTCAAAACTAGGCCTATAAAGTTTTATACACCTTTAAGGAAAATAAAACATTAGAGCTCATTAAAATTAAGAAATTTCAACACACATCGTGTTAAAATTTTCTTGGAGATTTATTGTCAATATCTTTAAGATATGACGAAAGAAAGTGGTAATAAGGAACATAGTACTAATACTTCAAATAGTACACCCCAATTTTAATGCCCAATCCTAAAGCCCGCGAATTACTCATTATGGGCAATTCGCATGCAGATTATTCTCGAATCAAATAGCTTATGGGAAACAATAGAGCCGACTGAATCGACTCAACCCAATAAGAAAAAAGAGAAAACCACTATTGCATTTCTTTACCAAGCTTTACCCGAAGAACAATTACTTCAAATAACTAAGCACAAAACCGCCAAAGACATTTGGAATGCTTTGAAAACTAGACACGTTGGCGAAAAAGGAGTCCAACAAGCAAGACTTCAAACACTCAAATCCGACTTTGAGATGTTATACATGAAGGAAGACGTGACAATCGACACCTTCACTACAAAACTTACAACTCTCGTAAACAAAGCCGCTAGTCTAGGACACACCATAGAAGATGAAACCTTAGTACGAAAACTACTAAATGTTGTACCCGACAGGTATATGCAAATAGTCGCATCTATAGAACAATATTCTGACCTAAGCGAAATGACTATGGAAGAAGCAATTGGAAGACTTAAAACCTACGAAGAAAGGATTAAGTTCAAAAAGGGAAGACATGTGGACAACCAAGAAAAATTGATGTTCACACGGCATGACAATAGAGGAAAACACTTTAGAGGACGTGGACGTAGGAAGTATAAATTTTCACACGGTAAAAATCACGAAAATTTTAAGGAAGAAAAGAAAGACGGAGAAAACTCTCACAACAACTTCAACAAATCACATATTGATCTTAGCAAAGTAAAATGTTACAGATGCAATAAAATAGGTCATTATGCAACTAAGTGTCACTCAAAACCAAACACTAGTATGCAATCTAATCCTGTCGAGGAGGACTTAGAGCCTACCTTACTAATGACAATATTAGAAGACCCACCTGTAACAAAACTTAGAGATCAAACTGCCTCGCTACACGAACAAGATTTAGGATATAAAGAGACAAATGTAGATAGTCTATGGTACTTAGACAATGGAGCCAGCAATCATATGACTGGAATGAGAGAACACTTCAAAGACCTAGATGAGAATGTTAGTGGAAAAGTAAGATTCGGAGATGGATCTCACATAGAGATCAAAGGAAAAGGTTCAATTTTAATAGAATGTGATGACGAAAAACAAAGAATCATATCACACGTATATTACATTCCCAGCCTAAAAAGCAACTTATTGAGCCTTGGACAATTCACCGAAATTGGTTGTAAAGTAGTAATGGAAGACGATGAATTACGACTTTATGACATGGACAACAAAATCTTCATGAAAGTCACAAGACAAAGAAATCTTCTATACAAAGCCAGTCTGAAGATAGGCACACCTGTTTGCCTACTAGCAAACTTGAATGAACAACACTTGGTTATGGCACACAAGACTAGGACATCTCAACTTTGAATCACTAAAATCAATGACTCAAATAGAGTTAGTTCAAGGAATACCTGCCATTAAACATACAACACAAATTTGTGATGTTTGTTTAATTGGTAAACAAAGCAGAGCACCATTTCCCAAGAAAGCAAAAACTAGATCAACCTCACCTTTAGATTTAGTATATGGAGATTTATGTGGACCAATTACACCACCAACACCATACGGAAAAGATACATATTCTTACTAGTCGATGACTATTCAAGATATATGTGGTATTTCTAAACACGAAAGATCAAGCATTTGATACTTTCAAGGAATACAAGAATACAATAGAGAAGGAGCTAAGGACAACATTAAAAATGTTCAGAACTGATCGTGGAGGAGAATTCACATCTAACAAATTTACTTAATACTGCAAAGAAAATGGCATAGCACGACAAGTTTTTGACATAAGTTAGTAAGGCCATTGATCCATAAATCTTTGAGGCTAACAATTGGTACCAGAGCCAAGGGATCAAGCAACATACCAATTCATGTTTCAATCACCAATCAAGATTCAAACCAACCATGGATGTCAATTGAAGAAGAAAGATTAGAGACGGTGGATTTAACCGAGAAGAAGATGTTTTCAAGTGCTATTAAAGCATTAACAGGGTACCAAAACTCGAACAATGTTATGTTCTTGAGATGACTACAAACTTTGTAAAAGAGGGCTAAAGGAACCTGCCCCAAAGTCACTATATCACGTGACTGGACGGTCACTATGATGCAGGTTTTACTGACCAGGTCTTAATATTTATAGTGTCTCGTTATACCTATGGTCTACCCTAGTGCACTAATGGGCAGTGTACCCGGTCGTGTGTAGTGTAGTAAACGGTAAAGCCTAGGTCGTCCCAAGAGCTATGTGTGTTGGATTATTACTAAGTCTAGGTGTCACAGATTAATAATGGTTTCGATAGAGATTTAATTAATTAAACTACTAACTAAAGCAGAATAAAGCAAATAAAAGCAAATAAATGATAAAGGGAAATCAATAGAGGAGAGTGGTGCTAACCTAGTTAATCCTCCTAGCTAGTTATGTCTACGTCTACTTACTTCCAATTACTTCAGGTGGGGTCAAAGTCGAGAGGACAACATTTGGTCAATTCGTGAGGTATTTATAGGCCAGATCTGGGTTACGGCGTAACCAATATAGGAGTTACGCCGTAACCTTCTATTTCTTCGAATAATGCACTAGATCTGCGGTTATGGCGTAACCTTATGAGTGGTTACGCCGTAGTCTTTATAAACTCGGTTACGTCGTAAGAGATGCGATGAGTTACGGCGTAAGTAACGTGCGTGGAACCTCATTTGACCTAATGTAGTTACGCCGTAACCTTTGAGAATAGTTACCGTAACCTTATGATAAGTTGGTTTTACGAGTCACGCAATAGTTACGGCGTAATGTGAGAGACGAGTTCTGCAGTAACTTCTTCAAAATAGCATCCGTGATAAATCTTTAGATAATTCTCAAGTTCCGCGTCTCTTTAGCTCCAATGCTCGTAATTTAACTAAAAGTGGAAAACAATGGAAAACAAGCGTAAATCCATATAAATAATATAAATTACAAGCATTATCGGGGGAAATTGACAGTTAATATTCAGGACTATTTGATGTTATTACATCATTTTTTTTAAAGATTGAAGGCATCAAAGACAAAGATTCATCAACACATGAAGAAGAAAGAAACTGAGAAACTAGAAGAAGAAAGAAACAAAGAAGAAGATTTTGGCATGTCGACATTAGGGAGGAACTGTTGGACCTCTTTAATGTCTCGACACCAAAATCTTGCAACCCAAAAGGAAGAAGCCTGCATATTCAGGTTGGGCCTCAGGCCAGACCCATTAGATAGCAATTATAAGCATACACGGTTATTTAGGTTTTGCAACGTTTACTTTATGTGAACCGGTATACCTTTCCTCCAATGATGTCGTTTCATATATTAAATATAGTGTAGGATTTCTGTATTCAAACCAACCCTTTCCTGTATTCTAAATATCAGATTATTAAAGGGTTCAATACCCATCTTCTTTGTTTCATATATTTATCGATTCTTGTAGATGATGTAGCATGATATTGTTTGATCGATTTCAATCCTGGAAACTCCCATTAAGAACCTGTTAACAATTTTTATGTGCTTTTGATGGTAAAATTGAAGAATAAAATTCCATGTAATTATTTCTTCTGAGCCTATGATGAAAGTATTCAAATCATGATCGTTGGGCCTCTAATGAGTCAGCCGAAACCCATAGTTTTTTTGGATCATAAGTAAATAAAAGAGGTATACTAAACCTTGGTGTTAAGGGTGATTGTCATTAAATCTACTATCACCCCTATGCCATTGTGAAATATTTCCTTGGCCAAGGCTTTATTATTGTTATTATTATTATTATTATTATTATTATTATTATTATTATTATTATTATTATTATTATTATTATTATTATTATTATTATTATTATTATTATTATTATTATTTTTTTATTTTTATTTTTATTATTATTTTTTTTTACAAAGGTAAAATAGATTAAATAAAATGAAAAGTTATGTACTAGAGATAGCACAAAAGAATGAAAACTGCTAGGACAACCCCTAAACAGCCTTTCTTTTGCCTAGGAAACAAAGAAACAAAAAAGATTTGGAACGACCCAAATCTATTACAAAAGAGCTGCAAATTACAAAAGCAATCAATAACCAAAACAACCCCTAAACACAGTCCTAGCATAAAAGAAAGCTTGATCTAAAGCTATAAGCATACTCTGAATACTTGGAACATTACAAAGGGACCAACCAAAGTAACTCCAAACATCACCATATGCATATAACTCATAGAAAGCAAAGATGCTAAGACTGAATAAATAGGAGTTGCTATACATAACAAGGACCATAATGCAGCCTAACTCCTCCCATAAGCTTGAGCCATACTGCTCTCATTCCAAATAACTTCTGAGTTTTGATAACAGGCAAGAAGTAGGATGAATCATCAATCAACAAATCACCCAAAGTATCTTGTCTCGTTAAAAAACCTTGCCAAACAAAAACCCTGTGGGAAAATTTTGAATAAGGAAAAAGAGTACAAGAACTAAACATGCCATTGTTCCAGGAACCTGCTGCAAATGAGTAAGAAAAACTCATATACCAACAGACCTGACCAAACCAAAACAAAAGGCCAGCGCAGAAAGTTAGACTCAATTCTGTAGTGCATAGCCTAGTAAACCACAAACCTCCAAACAGCAGGCTAGCGCAGAAATTAAGCTTCCAATCTGTAGTGCATAGCCAATTGCATAATAAACACCAAGCATCCAAATTAGAACAAAAAACCAGCGCATTAGTTTCCAAACAACCCCATAACCTAAAACGAAAACCAAGATCAGCTGCAAATGGGTAATGAAATCTGCACATGACTGAGAAAACATCGCCCCTATCAAAGACTTTGTTCTGACTCAAAATCCGATTGCTCGAGCAAAACCAACATATCCAACTCACACAAACATAAGTAGATCTAAAAGGTTCCAAATCAAGAAAAACTACACAATAACGGTTCATATCCAACTTCAAACCATAATACCAAACATCCCGATAATCCCAAAATTCCACACATGACTCGCTTGCAAAACCAAAACACGGGCATTAACGGTATCAAACAGAAACCAACGTAGAAACAGACAAACCTCATGGTGCATAGTTATCATCCTATACTACTCGCACACCACTCATTATCATTAGTGAACCAAAGACATGTTATTCAAACTAGCGGGACAGAAGCGGGCGTGATATAATAAGATAATCTCTGAGTTGCATAACTTTCCTACCAATATTCCTCATAAACCAATACAAGAGCCCAGTGCATAGATTAAGAATAGCCTCAAGAATATAAAGCCAACTGTATTCCCAATAACCAAACAGCAGGCCGACACCTAAACTCATCATAATCTCAGTAGAGTCTAGCCAATTGTTCAAAAACCACAAAATACCCGTAATCAAGAACCAGCGCAGGTTATTAAAAAGAACATACGAATATGCTTACCTAAGTTTTTAGGATCTTCATCTACACCATAAAAGACATAGGAAAATATACCAATGATCTTGCTTTCACCAAGAGTCCATAGTCCATAACCATTCATCCGTGAAATCCAAGTAGATTATGTAATCATCATCGCCACAGTCAAAATTTGGTTACAACTCCACAAACACATGCTTGAGCAAAAGCGATGAGACCAACCACGGATGAAGATTAATAATCTGAAATAATTCAAGCGATGCGCATACGTACAATAACGGTTAGTACAAGGATTCCAAGCACAATACCAAATACCCCGAAGATGACACATCGCACATGACTCAATGTGATCATGTACAACATAAAGCGACTCAATTACTATGTGATACCATCCGTACCATCATTATAAACCTTCCAAGTACTACCATTCTGCACTTCAAGGAATTTTCCAAATTTTAGCCGCCTTTTCACCTCATAGGAATACTTAATACTCATGCCCATAAGTTTATATCTAACCATGTCCACAATGGCTCTAAAATGCGATCTCCTCATCCTAAAATTGCTTTGGAAGATTCTAATGTTTCTTTCTTGCCAAATATAATAGATCGCACCCGAAAACCAAAAGCTGAATAACGCTCCATAATGAGTTATTGGAAACTTTAACTGACAATCCCGAAACAATTTCAGCCCAAGTACAGGATATATCTTCCAGTCTACACAACGGCTTTAGATTATCCCACACACTTTTAGAAAATTGACATTTGAAAAACAAGTGGCTGTGGGTTTCATCAACAGTTCTACATAACAGGCATAAAGTACTAGAAATATTGAACCACTTAGATATCGTATCAGTAGTTTTGAGCCTACCTCTCATTGCCATCCAGAGCACAAACGCATGCCTAGGAATGCACTGTGAAAACCAAATATGCTTATACCAAATGAATTTAGGGCAATCTGTTCTTAAGCCTTTCCATGCCTCCTTAACGCTAAAATTCGATTCCTTATTCTTCTTATTAATCCATATAGGCTTATCATCACAGTCATCAACTAACGTAGGAACCGGGACATTAAGAACCTCACCAAATAAATAATTCCATTCAGAAGACCATTTCCAACCATAAACATCAATCCAATCCGCAACCTTATCATTCACATCAAAGCCATGATCAGTAAGGAAACTATGGGTGATGAGCTTACACAAGGGTCCATTCGTGTGCCATTTATCGAACCATACTGAACATTTCCTACCATTACCCAATTTATAAGCAACAAAATTACGAATTTTATCCCTAAGCCTCAAGATCTGATTCCAACTCCATGAACCATTAATAAAACTAACATTCTGCCAAATGTTTCTATCCTTGATCCTATAGGCATGTACCCACTTAACCCACAATGAATCTTTCTTATTAATAACGTTCCAAAGGTATTTAGACATAAGAGCCTCATTCATTAATCTAAGGGGTTTAAGACCAAGGCCCCTTGATTTTTAGGCTTACATATATCTTTCCAAGCAACGCTAGCTATCCCACTCCCATCACCGCCACTGCACCATAAGAACTTCTTAAGCACCTTATCAATGCTATCACAAACATAAGCAGGAAGAATGAACATGGACGCCCAATAAACATGAAGAGAAGCAAGCACCGATGCAATTAATTGAAGCCTACCCGCAAATGACAACGTTTTGTTCCTCCAATCATGAATTCTATTTTTAACTTTTTCAATCAATACCCTACAATCATTGTTGCAAATTCTCTTACCCGTCAAAGGAATTCCTAAATATTTCATGGGAAAGTCACCAATACTAAAAGGCATAGCAAGAAGGATCCTAGACTTAACCTCCTCCGTGACACTACCAAAGAAAACAGAACTTTTAGCCGGACTAGGAAATAAACCAGATGACATGGTAAACTCATCTAACGCCCTTCTTAAAACACAAGCAGAAACCTCATCACCATGACATAATAATAACAGGTCATCCGCAAAGCATAAATGGGTCAATAATAACTTCTTACAACCCCAATGATAGCGAAACCTATTATCATTCCTAATTTGTCTTTTCACCATTAAGTTGAAAACTTCCATAACAATAGTAAACAAATATGGAGACATAGGGTCACCCTGTCTCAATCCCCTTTTACTCTTAAAGAACCCATGCAATTCCCCGTTAACACAAATAGAAAAAGAAGCAGAAGTGAGACATACCATGATCCAGTGCACCATAGAATTATGAAAGCCAAACTGATTAAGGACAGTCTTTAGGAAATCCCAATTAACGGTATCATAGGCCTTCTGAATGTCCACCTTAAACGAACATTTGCTGATATTACCATTCCAACTATATCCCTTCATAAACTCCTGAGCCAAAAGAATGTTGTCGCTAATCTGTCTTCCCGGGATAAACGCACACTGGTTGCTATCAATCAGATCACATAAGCCATCTTTGAGTCTGTTGGTGATGACTTTACTGATACATTTGTAGATAACATTGCCACACGCAATAGGTCTGTAATCCGAGACTTTCAACGGAACTTGAATCTTGGGAATGAGAGAAATGAGGTTGGCGTTGAACTCTCCAAGCAGCTTACCAGAACTGAAAAACTCTTTCACCGCTGCACACACATCACTCCCAACAATACTCCAAGCAGACTTGAAAATTTTGGACGTAAACCCATCCGGACCAGCAGTTTTATCTTCATCAATACTAAACATAGCCTCTTTGATTTCAATATCCGTAAAAGCTCTAACCATATTATTAGCAACCATTGGATCAAGATTTTTGGTGAATAAATCATCACAGTCATCAATAGAAAAAACATCATCTTCTCTCCCCAAATTTTTTTTAAAATGATCAACAAAACAACCCGACACATCATCACCATAATACTTGTTACCCTGTTCATCATGGACAACCTGAATCCTGCTTTTACTAACTCTGCTTTTAAGAACATTATGGAAATATGACGTATTCTGATCACCATCCTTAAGCCACTGGATCTTAGTCTTTTTTCTGAGTAAACTCTCCTCATCCCTAACAGCTTCCTTATAAGCTTTGCAATACGCAATCTCTTCATCTCTAAGACTACTATTATTAGGGTCTTTATCCAAACTTTGTTGAACCCTCTTAAGCTCTAACCTTAACACTTTCACCTTATTAAAAACATTCCCGTTAACCCTATTCATATTCCGCAAATGCCTCTTCATGTTTTTTAATCTTTTGGCCAGAATAAACATACGAAAGCCATTAACCTCAATACCCCAGTTATCATTAACAGTAGGCAAAAAACTATCCTTATCAGCAAGGAAATTAGCAAACCTAAAAGACCTAGGCTTGGAAGCCTTAGCTAACGGGTGCACCAGCACAACCGGGCAATGATCCGAAGTAACAAACGGAAGAAACTCAGCAAAGCAATTCACGTATGTGGAAATGAAATTACCATTACCCAAAGCTCTATCTAATTTCTTTAATATACCCGTTTCAGGATCATTACGTTTCAATCCAAGTATAAAACATACCTTTGCTAGTAATGTCTTCCAAATCCAAAGACTCTAAGCGATTCATGAAGTCTTTCACATCCTTATCCTTGACGACATTAGAATCAGAGCAATCTTCAATGCTCAACGCCACATTGAAATCACCCAAAATAGCCCATGGCACACCCTTGACAAGCTTACCGTGTTCCACCAAATTATTTACATTTCCTTTTCATTCAAAAACACAAAGAAAACCCTAGATCTAAAATGACGGCACAAGAGTATTTTCCTGTGATCTCTACACTCCTAGGAAGCCAAGAAAATTGCCAATTGAATTTTGAAGGCATGATCTAATTATTGTCGAATTTAGTTCATACGCAAGGTAAAATTCATCATAATTGCATACAACCCTCCATAAATTCATTTTCCATTTTCATGAGTTCCTTACATCATATATGATCTTTGAAAATTGGTTACAAGGTGTTTGGAGTCTCGTTTCTGCTCTTTGGAATTTTGGAGTCGTTTATCCTAACCGAGAGGAATGATTTCATCAAGCATGTTCTAAACGTTCTAAAATTTATATGGTATTTTTCTTATCTTATATTCATCCTATAAGTTCCAAATAAAATAATAAAACCAACCATGCATGGTATACGAATTATTGGGAATTAAACCCTAAAACGTGTTAAAACCCTAAATATTTAGAAACGAATTTTCTGGGCATGAAGACTATTTTTCTTGGACTCTATATAATGTTTATTAACTCTGAAAATGGTGGTTAGAATATTTGAAGCTTTGATCATGTTATATGAATTTATCCTAATCGCTATCTATAAAAAGGAAAATAAAATAAGGAAATCCTAAGGATCGACTAGGGTTAGGGTTTAACTATACAAATCTGGTCATTATTTATGTTTTAAGGTTGTGTAATGATTAGTACAATGATTGGATAATGAGCTAGGGTTTTAGTTGTTTTGTATAAAACCGATTTGCATAAATTAAGGTAAAGGGCTTGTTTTATAATTATTAAAACTCATGGGTATTTTTGTAATGTGTCATAATCTGGGACTAATCAGGTAAAAATATAAAGTGAAGGCCTTATGTGTAAATTTTGTATTTAAAAGGTTTAAAGAGTAATTTTGTATAATTATGAAACCGATTTAAAAATAATTAAAGTAGAGGGACTAAAAATGTAAATTCTGGAAACTTGAAGTCATTTTGAGTAAATAATGATATTAAGAGTGTTTTGGGTAACTTCGAGTATTTATAGGTCTATTGTGTAATTATTATGGAATTATGATTTAATATATAAGTTTTGTAAACTTAAGGGGCTAAATGTGTAAATTATGAAAACCAAGGGGCTGAATGGTACAATATGAATATTCTGAGGTTACATTCTGAAAATTTGTAAAATAATATGCTTGTTTGGTAAATATGGATATTAGAGGATTAAATCATGAATTATGTAAATATAAGGTTTGTTTTGTAAATATTGTAACTAGAGGGGTATAAACAAAATTACAAAACTAAAGGGATTATGATGTCATTCTGAATAATATGTGTATTAGATTAGTAACTTGAAATATTTTCATGCTATACCTTTGAAATTAATGAAATTACAACTTGAACCCTAAACTATGTGAACTTGGATATTTTGAAACTCTAAATATGGAAAGTTACTAAACCGGAAAGCCGACTAAAATAAGTAATCAATTAAATAAGTTTTAATAAAACCACATGAATTCGTGTAGATTCACGGAGATGGAGTTTGCTCCCGACCTTGGTATTCTGTTGTGTTTGTTTGCGTGATAAGGCATGATATTCGACCTTACTTAAGGTTTCTCATGTTCGCTTACATCTTTCGATATTAGCTTTGAACCGTTATACTTTGCTCGAGCCTTCTTATTAGGGCTTCCCTATAACTTTGCTATGCTCCCTTTGATTGATTCTCCTATGTGAACTGTTTGATTATGAACCTTTGATATGAACCTCTTATATGAACTTATGATATGAACTTTGATACAACCTTTGACAATGAACCTTTGATATTGAACTTTGATATTGGACCTTGATATTGAACTATTGCTATGAACCTCTGAATTGTGAACTATTGACATTGCACCTTTGATTATGAAGACCTATATATTGCTACACTTGGAACCTTTGTTTGACCCTTCGATTGATACCGAGCCATTAACTAGGCATGGGGTTCCATGTCCGTGTCATTGATGCACCAATGGCATGACTCGGTGTGGATGAGTGATGTTCCACACCGTCCCCATTTTGTATTGATTATGCGCTTGGATATATTGTATGGCCACTATTGTTTTGCAGGGCGTATGGATGCATCCTAGATTTGTATTGTATTGTATTGATATCGACATATTGGTTTGGTGATGTGGTTGGTGTGCAATACACCCCTCACATTTTGGGAGCTAGCTACTCCATTGGTTCTTGAGGTCTCCCTCCTATTGGTTTGGTATTCGAGGTCACCCTCCGAATACAATGGCTACTATTGGTTACTTGGTCATTATTGCCACTATTGATATGGTTTGTTTTGTTGGCTCGGGATAGATTTGATAACCCTTACACTTTTGATATACCTATATTGTACCTTCTCGATTCCCCACCGCACCATATTCAGATTGACCGTCCTTTGCAATACCCTTATATGACTCACTATGTTCCATTGCTTTGATCTGTTACACTCTCATTCCGTTACTTCAGACTATCGTTCCATTCACGTACCGGGTTATTATATGTCATTGGATTGATTATGATATTCACGTTTATACGACTACTGATTTCTATGTATGATATGTATGTATGCGATATAAGATTTACCTGTTGTCATCTGATGATATGCTATCTTACTGTTATGTGATCCTTTGATTTGTCTGGTAACCGTGCTTGTGTGAAATCAATTGTTGATCCGTTCATCCTTTGTACCTCTTTCGAGTTATCTAGTGGACTATGACTATCCGTGGTTCCCTTATCTGCTTGTTGTTGACTTGCCATGATTACATTTCTGTTTATGCTACGGTTTGATGTGGTAGATGGTTCAACTTATGAAGTCTAGCTTGTTAACTTGTTTAATTGCCCGCTATGTATTTAATTCATTTAATTATAGTGTTCATCTGTATCCCTACTTGTTACGTATTTGCCCATGTTTTGACTACCGTTATGATAACGATTATGTCTTCAACTAAGGGTTTTGACCTCGTGAATTGCCATGCTCACTTATTAATTAATTGCTTCCGCTTTCAGACATTTGTTTGGCTTATATGTCTCCCGATTTCTTGAATTGATTGTATGACATATATGTTGTGTGGATGCGACGCCGCTATGTTTGCTTATGTTTTCACCTTGTATGCCGGTTTGGATGTGCTTGTTTATATGTCATCGATGCTTTGCTTTGCTTCGTTCTCCTTGTTATCTGCTCATTTGGATATCTCAGATAGTTGTGTTGCAGGATCCTCAATGACTCATTGTTCTCATTTCACGCGACTTTGTTATCCGTTTCCTTTGTTTCATTTCGCATTTGATTTTATTTAGCTTCGTTTTGTTATATCATGCTCACTGGGCTTTTAAGCTCACCGCATTTCTTTTCTCGCTGGCGGTGTTAGGTTTGAAGATGGGCTTTGATGGATGAGAGTTGGATTATTTGAGTGGACCAACCCTAGATACCTTATTATTTGGATTTATTTTGTTTAGCTATTGTTGGAGATTTCATTTTATTTTAGACATATTGGATTTTGTATTTTCCTTGTAAGTCATTCGTCTATATGACTTGGTAATTTATTCTTTAAGGCTTTCGCTTGTAAAATTTTATTTGTATGTTACGATATGACACCGAATGTGACACTTCTACCCTTGTCGGGTTGGGGTGTTACAATTATGGTATCGAGCCAGTTTCGCCTTGTTGACCTTAGGATTGACCCGTGAGGACTTGGGTAGACACTAGGCTTCCGTCTGTTATGATCCATTCGATTCCTTTTGATTGTCGCTCGCTTTTGACTTGATAATCTTTTATCTTCACCGTTTTGGTCTTATTCTCTTCACATTTGATTTGATTATTTCGCTTCGCACAACCGTTTGTCGATCGTTAGATGGAGACTACCGTGGAGCCGATGATGATGGTGCCGAACTCGCGTTCTTTGCAATGATCTACGGTGGAGAGGTTCGTGAGCGAAGCCACACCCGATGCCGTCTTCTTGGAGGCATCGGGAAGACAAGAAACTATCCTTATCGGCAAGAAATTAGCAAACCTAAACGACCTAGTTTTGGAAGCATTAGCTAACGGGTGCACCAAGGCAACCGGAAATGATCCGAGGTAACAAGCGGAAGAAACTCAAAAGCAATTCATGTATGTGGAAATGAAATTACCATTACCCAAAGCTCTATCTAATTTCTTTAAGATACCAGTTTCAGGATCATTACGTTTCTGAATCCAAGTATAAAACATACCTTTGCTAGTAATGTCTTCCAAATCCAAAGACTCTAAGCAGTTCATGAAGTCTTTCACATCCTTATCCTTGACGACATTAGAATCAGAGCAATCTTCAATGCTCAACGCCACATTGAAATCACCCAAAATAGCCCATGGCACACCCTTGACAAGCTTACCGTGTTCCACCAAATTACCCCATAACTCCTTTTGTAGGATCGTAAATATTATGTTGTTTGATGATTCGGGTGGTTTTGGATGATGGAAATACATGTTAGCCATTTAGAGAGAAAAGATAAGAGATGGGTGTTCTTGTTAGAGTTGTTTAACAAAAATGAAAGGTTAGATTGAAGCGCCACCCTTCCAAGGATGGAAGGGTATTTATCTCTGAGACTACATGACCTCCTGACGGCTGTGGATCGGTGTCTGATGGGTAAAGACCGTCCTTCCTCCACGGTGTTACACTAAACTAATCTACGCTACAAACTAACTAATAAACTACTAAATAACGTAACAAATGACATGTCTACGAGCTAACTTATGCTAGACCATAATTGGGGTGATCGACACTTTAACATGGAATTTCCAATTCTAACAATCTCCCCAGGGAGGTCACCCCATAAAATACATTTTGCATCATAGCATTCTATCTTTGTCTTTAGTTACGAGCTCGTGACTTCATTCTTCAAGTTCCGCAATCTTTGTGCTTTAGTAGCGATTCTTCAAAGTCCGTATTGATTTGTACTTTTAATGGAGGCCTTTAACTGATCCACATATTTGATGATCTTCGAGCTTTCTTCGAGATCATCGACCACGATAAATCTCGGGATCACCCTTTGTAGTGTTGCCATCATGTGATGTTGTGACTTTTGGACCGACATGCTCACACTTTACGGATCATGACATCATTTCATCGAGTAGCGAAGCTTTTCTGGTTCAAGATATTCTGACGTAGCGAAGCATAGTATAAAAATATCGAGCGAGGTTATGTAGATAAGCACTTGTCATGATTTCTTTAATTAAGTGTAGATCTTGTGAGCATGCGGCTATGAATTGATTTCTCAATATCAATCGGTGCAACCGTCAAGTGTACACGCAAACAACAGTTAGCAATAAAACATATGAAAGTGTCTTTGATCACTTTCGTTGAATTGAGGTGCGACCCACGGTTCCCGTTGATCGATTACAAATCTTGCTGTGATCGGTATTATTCGAAGAATCTCCTTGATAGGGTTTCGCGTTGTTCTATTTGTTCTCAAATCGGGCGTCTTAAAGAAGACAACACGGAGTGAGTGAACCGGTAATTGAGATTCAGCGATTGATGAAAAATTGATTTGAAAATAATCGCGTATTGCTTAGAAGAAAGAGTTTTGCAATACGACGAAGGTTAAATGAGAAAAATCAATTTTCAATTTAAAATACTTTTTGTAAAGAGAATACACATTCGATGTGCTAGAGAAAAGAAGAGATTCGCACATCGAACGGTTTTTCCAAAAGTATTTTTTCAATCAAAGATACTTTTTGTGTTTGAAAACATGAATACACATTTGATGTGCTAGAGAAAAGAAGATTTGCACATCGAACGGTTTTTCCAAAAGTATTCGTCAATTAATTTCCTAGACCAAGGTTGATTCACGAGTGAATCGCCCCATCGTTTCTATCCAGTTGTCACAAGCTTGATCTTTAGAAAAGATCTCACATGTCACCCACCAAGAGCTTTTTTGATGTTGGCTCTAGAAGGATTTCCATCTTCATCGTGAATACATTTACATATCACTCGGATGTTCTGGCAATACCACAAGGATAATGCGTAGGAATCTCAATATAAACTTACTTTCTACATTGTGTGAAACAGCAAGTCTTCATTAATTTTGTGTCCTAATGAGATATTGTAGATGATCTCTTGGCTCTAGACTCTATAGTGCACATTTGGTTCCTATGCCAAAGACTAGGGAGAGGGTCTCCTTCTTCAATATCAACAATCTCTAAGAGAAAGTCGATAGATTATGTAGGTTCCCCATGAGAATGAAACAAGCCCTTTTAAGAGGAACTTGAGTAGCTTGGGAAGTTTAGTGCGGTCGTCCTTTGGGTCCATGACGTCTTGTCTTCAATACCGGTGTTACCTTGGTAACAACGGTAGCCTATGTATTGAACCCGGTTTATGCCCTAAGGTTGAATTATTGGAGGATATTTCTTTTCACCCTTTTCATATTCAATTCTTTTCATTCTTCAACCCTTGATTATTACGAGACTTCATTACTAGAACCTTGTTGGGTTTGTTCGGTTCTAGGTCTATCTCGATCCGCACTCTTCCCATTTCTCACTTTTCTCCTTTTTTCATCATACCTAAGGACTCTACACTATCTAGTGGATTGTCCTGGGTGATCCCTCCGCTCTGGCGGGATCGTGAGAGCAGAATACCTAACCTAACCATCCTTATAACACCATGCATAAAGTAAATTGGTTGGTCTTTTGGTATTGTTCATTCTTCCATGAAACCAATTGAAAAATCATTTGTAAAATCAATCAAGGTACTTATGATATTATATCAAAGCATTTTGTACCTTAATTGTTTTGATCATTTAGAAATACTCCCCCTCAACATGTGCATATGATTTTGAAATTATTTAGCACATGGAGGAAAGAGTTCTTTGAAATATATTCTTGATCACAATTTCCGTGGAAAGAGCCATTTGATTTTCTTCGGTAAATTCTCCCCCTCAATATGTGCGTAGGATATTTGAAATCATTTTATCACATAGAGGGGAGTTCTTTAAAGTACTTCCACGATCACAAATGCCATATAGAAAACCTTTAAAACTCAATCAAGGTACTTATGATAAAACATTGAAACCTTTGTACCTTGATAGTTTATTTTCTTTTAAGATGCTCCCCCTCAATATGTGCTTCGAGATTCGAAAGCGTTTAGCACATATGGGAGGGCAGCCTGCACTTTTGAATCAAATCGATCATCATTTATCAGATTTCATTATTAAATCACAAATTCTCCCCCGATCAAAAATATCAAATCATTTAAGATTTTGGATCCCAAGTAATTTAATAAGGTTTAGAAAACATTGGAGAAAATGTGGCCTTGTTTAAATACTCTTCTGGTTTTTGGTTAAACGCTCCTCCACAATCATGTGCATTATGTATTTCAAAATCGTTTGACACATGAAGGAAGGAGTGCTTTGAAACAATCACCCTTTAAAACCGATTTGAGATTTAAATCACAATCTCTCCCCTCATCAAAAAATTCAAACCAATTGAGATTTTGGATCCCGATTGATTTAAATCATTTAGAAAATTTTGGCGAAAGGCGTGGCAACATTTAATTTTGAAAGATGATGATAAGGATCAATTTAAGACATTAAAGATTATTCTTTGTCGGTGCGATAGTTTTAAAAGATCTTTAAGTAAAATAAAACAATTTCACAATCAAACAAACGAGAAAAAATTCATTTTGTAAGATCTTTAAGTTTTAAAGAAAATCATACCATGACATAACATTAAATCTTTAGATCACCACTTTGTTTTTGTACAAACCGGACTTTTACGAAGAAATATCGATTGAAAATATTTTATTTTAAATAACTCTCCCCTCGATCGATGACCGTAGTCGATGATCGAGTGACTTAAGTTTTGATAAAATGAAGTCGATGATTTTCAAAATTTAGTCAATTTATTTTCAAAACAATATTTTTCCATTATTAAAACAATTTTATCAAATATTTTGAAAAATGGTATTATTCACTATTTATCCTGCACAAAGATACATTAGGTGGTTCGGAAGCTTACATTGTTCTTTGTAGGGTGGAAGAAAACCGTCTGTGATGCGGTGAGACCTCTGACGTTGCATTTGTCATGCCAACTCTTCATAGAGGTCCAATTAAGCTCCGTTCTTCATTTGATGATGAAGAAAACCATCTGTTGATCACGATGAGACCTCTTCGTTGCATTTCATGCCAAATCTCCATAGAAGTCAAATTAAGCTCCGTTTCTTCATTTGTCGACCAAGATATAGTTGCCCTTTCCTTTCGGCATCCAATCATCAATTGTGGGATCCGGATCGGGAACATTCTTATATACCAATATACACGCATCGTTAGTGGACACAAACATATATATGGTGGTCGACATCACCCAAACAACAATCGACTAATAACGATCAATTCAACATATCAATCGGATCATATAAAGCATGGGATTATGTGTTCATCAAACTCTAATCATCTAAACCTAACAATCATATCCTAGGCACCGGTCCTTCAGCGTAGGTTAACATCATTTTCGGTTAAGCATTTAGGATAATTAAGAAAGCGGTTAGAAGATATAGATTTGAAAACATTCTCCCCTCAATCAATGACTTATTTTGAAAAGTTTTAAAAGCGAAGTCATTGATTGAGTTTAGCAAATTATGAAAACATGATTACGATTGATTTTCAAGCAACTCATTTACCACCATTTTGTTAAAACAAATATTTTTTGAAGAATTTTTAGAAGGAAAAATATTTGAGTAGGAACAATGATCCTTGACATACTTTCCTCATTTTGTTTTAGGATAAGTGCAAGTATTTGAAAATAGGTTTAGCGTAGCACTTTCCTTTCTTGAAGAGCGGGTTGCTATAAAATAATAGCAAGCCATGGTTTTAAGCGCGGTTACTGATCTGAAGTAGCGTAAGCCATATTTAGAACATGTTTTGAAAAGAAATATTTACACCTCCTGCTTGAACTTCATCTATGGTCCCGTGCCATTATTGAATGACATTTCTAAGACCGTAGATGTTATCGATACCAGAAGACATGTCTTGAGAAAACAATATTTTTGGCATTTTTTAAATTTTCTGATTTTTATGGGTTTTGAAATTTTCGATTTTTCTATTTTCTTTTGTTGGTTTTATATTTTTTGTATTTTGTTTTGATAAATATTTACGAGATAGAGTAGATGATATAGATTAAGAAGATGATGATCGAGTGCAGAGATAAGGATATCGGAACAACACGTCGTAGAAGATAGAATTCGTCATCTCTTAAACTTCCACCACCAAAGCTTAGAGGCTCGGAATGAAGATAGAACCCGAGCCTTTGAGAAAGAGAGACTTTGGCGACTTCCCCAAGCGAAAATCCATTAGATGAGCGATTCGAAGCTCTATTTCAAGATTGCCTTAGCCAGTGCACAAGAAGCACACCATTATCATAAATCCATTGCTCCTTTTAAGAGCGATAATCGAGATTCTCGGTTCGAGGTTATATCATCAATATAAAACGACAACGTATCATCCATGTTTAATTAATCTTCTCAAGTTCCTTTTCCTTTGAAGTGCGAAGCCATCCATACCAAAAGTTGTCAAGAAACCACTTCCCCAAGTAGACAATTGATGCGGTCGGTCTCTAAGAATAATGCTCAAGAACTCTCCCGAATACACATCATGCCACTGAATGAAGACACCTCCCAATGTTTGTGCTAAACAATTTTCTTCCACGATGATCGTGTATGAAGCTCAAGAACCCGAAGTACACCAATATCCAAGAACTCTCCGAATACACATCATGCCGAAAAGAAATGTTTGTGCTAAACAATTTTCTTCCTTGATGATCGTGTATGAAGCTCAAGAACCAATACACACATTCCCACGAAAGAATAAATGCTAACACCTCCTCATGTTATACATTTATCTCCCACGAATATGTCATACTTGTGTACCTCTTTAATCACCGAAACTAACTCTTTCATCTCTTCCCCACATAGTTGGAATAAGATCGAACACTAAGCGTCATGAGTCAAACCTTGAGTGTCTGCGGTAATGACATTTGTCTTCCGGGATATCTTCAATCACTTAGAAGTATTAAGTTCATCAAGTTTACTCGCATTTAGATACGTGTCAGCAATCAGCAATCATATTATAAGCCCAAATACTTGAAATCTTTTGAGAAGAACACTTATAATCTTGTGGGAATCAACTTGCTGAAGTAGAATGTGAGCAAGTCTAATTGGGGATTAAATTTGTCATTTCACTCTCCCCAATTAGTGCTCTCCCTAAGCGACAATCTTTATGATGAATGCTTGAATTAAGAAGAAGTCTTTATCTTGTTAAATGCAACTCGTCTTTAGTCTTCTAACATGTAGCAGAGAATGTAGAACCATTGTAGACTCGACCTTCTTCAAGATTGTCCAATTGGGGATTAGAAGTCAACATCTTCAACTCACCAAATGCATTCCCTTAACCTACAAATAGCAAATCCCTTAACTCAAATCCTCCCAATCAAACAAGAATAGAAAGATGTTCATTAAGGAAATCAGCCCCATAGCTGGAAGCACTCTGTCATTAATCAAATTAGCCCATGTGAAGATGTTAACCAATGACACTTAGAAGAAAACTCCATGTAAAGATGACCCGATAAGAAGAAGCTCGGTTCTTACATGAGTTAGGAGCCGAATGACCATATATTTTCAGATGTCAATCAACCATGCAGAATTATCACACTTCTTCTCCCCCTCAAGAATTGCATACGAAGATGCCATTCTTGATTAAACAAGTGAATATCTTTAAAATGTAGTCTTTTCACACTTCTCCCCCCAAAGGTTGCATATGATGTCGCCATCGTCATTATAATTGAGCAAGTGGAATAAAAGAACAATTATCAGTAGTACGGTTCACTTGATGGTGAAGCGCATGGAAAAAGCATGAAGCATGTTGATGAGAATGTTCATAATAGAAGATTTCTCTTCTTGAAGATAAAAGCGCCTTGAAGCGTACTTTCTTTTCTTTGAGGAGCGAGGCTTGAACTGTTGTGTTCAAGCGTCATAAGAAGATTTCTCTTCTTGGAAGATAAAGCGCAGCGACACGTACACTTTTCTTTTCTTTGAGGTCACGAGGCTTGAGCTGTTGTGTTCAAACATCATTATCTCTCTTTTTATCATCTCTTGGCAAAACTTGTAATCACACCATTATCATTCGATGGGCTCTTTGTTGTGACGGTGATGGAGAAACCCAATATGATGAATTTGACCACAAGTAAAGCGAACCCGAACTCGTGACTTAAACTTGTACATATGTAACAAAGGCGGTTACGAGACTTCATCCTCCATTGAATCTCTAAGTACTCTATACTCCTCAACCAACCAACCATCAAGTATTAGGCGTACATCGCCTCTTGAGAATCCACAATTAAATGTGACACTAAGAACTACATCGTAACGCCTTAAAGTGATAGTTATTTTGTGGTGATAAGAGCCCAATTCCCCCTAGTGGTAAAAGAAAAGGAAAAATTCACCCAACAATAACTAGATTTCCATGTCTTCGTTTTTGATAATAAGCTCGAACAAGGATCATGAAGAATCTTCATCCAACCATCCCCGATACCTTTAGATACTAAGTACACTTGACCATGATATTTCACTTCGACCTCAAATAATTAATAGTGAATTAACCCCGTTGTCACATTTTCTGGTTAAAAGCTCAAATCTAGCCTCCTTTGACGTTTTAAGTGAACTATGATAATGGTTTCCATCCCGACCATGGTTAAGAGCACATAACCCCGTAAAACCATGTAATAACCAAACTGCCATGACGAATATACAAACACACATCCAAATCATGAAGTACACCCTTTTATCTCTTCTTCAAAACAGAAACCATAGCACCAGCATCAAATAATATCCCGAAATACGCTTTCCTTTCTCCAGGATGGTTCCATCATTACGGGATTTTACAACTCTATGGTTTAAACCGAGAAATAGTTTCTTTCGCGGGATTTTACAAAACCAAGAATAAACCATAAGATAGATCCGGAAATGCACTTAACAATTACCAGGATGTTTCCATTGTCACGGGATTTTACAAATCTATGATTTAAACCGAGAAATAGTTTCTTTCGCAGGATTTTACAAATTCAAGACTAAACCGTAAACAATGTTAGTTTGAGCGTGTTATGACAACTTTGGTTTTGGTGAATATCATTTTAGGGAACATCGTGGTTCATCAACGGTTCATTATCCAACATCAACAATATCATCAACCATTCAATAAACACTTTGGTAAACATATCATTCACGCATTACATCGGCTATTGCGGTGACAACATAGTGAAGTAAACCCGATATGTCAAACTTGATCATAAGTGAACTTCCCAGTTGTTACTTAAACTTGTCTTGATCCTTGTGAAGAAGAAATGTAGTACCCAATGTACACAACCTCTTGGCGTATCCTCAATTGCGTGAGACAACGAAGTGATAGTTACGTTGTGGGTTAAGCAAGAGAGAATCTACTTGATAACTAAATAGCCAAATCTTTATCACACTCAATAAATGCCCAAATAAGTCATCTTGGCGGAAGGGTAGAAAGAAAGAAGGCGAAATAAGTAAGCGTGCCGGAAAATCTCACTTCAAATCTAAATAAAAATACCGTCCAAACAATCCGTAGTCAATATTTTCAATAAACACTTCAAGCCGTGACATAATATTCTTCATGAAAATGTATACACCAAAGTACCAAAATTTATAACATAACGAATCTCGACATCATACCAAATCTCATCATCAAATCTCTTCAACAAATCTCATAACCAATCAAATCTCATACTAACCAAATTTCATAAAATCCAAAACTTGAGAAGCCCATCCAACCCGATCAAGTGTATGGCTCAAGTTTGGAAACATGTAACAATCGAGGCACGAACCGAGAAAATTCAATCCAAATTTCAATCAAACCCAAATCTCTTCCAAGTTATCTTTAAATATCAAGTCCCATTTGAAGCACAAATAAACAACTTAAGCTCATAGTCAATATGATTAACACCCGATCCCGGGGTAAACCCCATTACCCAACAAGATTAACACTCGATCAAAATCATTGCAGGTCCAAATACAAGAGCTCAAGTCGAAAAGCAAGCAATATCATATGGTAATATTTGGAGCACACGACATCATCTCCCGGCCCAGTAAAATGTATTGTCCATCCAAATTGGATCCAGGTTAGATCAATCCTAGAACTTAGGGTATAAATCACTATCATATCACACACTAACACCACTTTACACGAACCCTAAAATTCATTCTAACCCTAATCGTTTTAACTGTCCGCCCCCATGCTTTCCAATCCCTAATAATTCTCTCTTAAACCAAACTCAGACAATCAACAAGAAGGAATGAATCCATTATTAACCTATTAACCCCACTGAACTCAGAAGACTCCTTGGTTATGCTCAATCAAATTCTCAATCAAGATAATTATAATCCAACATAAACCAAGCATAACATCTTTGTTAATCAAAGTGACCTCACCACAGGGATGGTTCGAGGAGGTGACATAGACTACGAAATCTGACCCAAGGTTCAAGGTAGGTTTTAATTGTTCCATCTTGTTTTGAGTCATAATAAGAACCAAAGATAAGTGTTAACAAAATCGTTAAACACTTTATCTTTTATATGTTCGAACAAAAATGAGGCATAGCGTCAAACAAACATATAGATCTGTGATGACTATCTATTTCGCGTATAAGGCCTTTGGTCTAGATGTTACTTCGAGTACCACGAAACTAGTAACCTGAGATCTAATTTATCCATTAATTAAATATTTCTTTCACTAGTCCAAGATCTATGATGTATTAGAGTAAAACTCACAAGATCTTAAATGATCTATGTAATAGTTTCACAAAAACTGAGATCCACAAACTTTTGCATAATAGTCATTTAATGTTCGAGACTTTGAGTGAGATGATTTGAATCTGTGAAGATGTGATATCGTGTGATAGACCCACGTGGTCTTGATAAACCTTTTGTGTTCCACGAAAATCGAAAAACTGAGATTCATTATAATTACCATTTATTCTTTTTGAGAATATGTGTCGAACCACATATTTGATTTAACATGTTTGTTAAAATCAATTATGTATATTCGAATATTTGTCAAGTACTTAGAATCAATGACGCATTCTTGAGATTGGATCTGAAAAACGATTTAGAAGTCTTATATCAAGAATCTGAGATCATGTTAGATTGGTAGTTTGAGTCTTGATAAAGATGTAGATGATAGTGATAGTGAAGGATAGATGATGTAGGGCAGTTGATGTTGAGATATTCATTTTTTTTTATATTTTACTTGGGTCAACAACTCGCTTTTGATATCTTCTTCTTTATTACTCACAAGTCGCTAGCTGAGACAAGGCGCTAGCTGAGACAAGTCGCTAGCTGAGACAAGTCGCTAGCTGCAGTTGACTCAATAGTCAACTCGCTTTGAATACAATGAAACTGGACAACTTGTCAAGACAAGTCGCTTTTGAATTTTCGACTTTTTCCGTCGAGTATTCCGACCATGTTTTCCGTTCATATATTCATAAAACCCGAAAAGCTGCTATGAATATTGTTGTTTGCCAGTTTGACCAAGAAAAAGTAACCATTTGACCACAAAGATTATGACCGGTTAGACATATTTTGTTGTCTTCATATTGTGGACTAAGTTTAGACCACAACAAAACTAACAAAAAAATCACCAAGAGGAGCAGAATGACCGTATGACTTATTCAACCAAGAGGACACATAAAAATCTGTTAAAACTTTTTTTTACCAAAATAAGCGGAAAATAAATTATTCCAACCCAGAAATAGTACCAAAAACAGCTTAAAAACAAGATTCAAAAACCACCATAAATCGACACAACACAATAAACTTGGCTCTGATACCATTTGTAAGATCGTAAATATTATGTTGTTTGATGATTCGGGTGGTCTTGGATGATGGAAATACATGTTAGCCATTTAGAGACAAAGATAAGAGATGGGTGTTCTTGTTAGAGAGTTGTTTAACAAAAATGAAAGGTTAGATTGAGAAGCACCACCGCTTCCAAGGATGGAAGGGTATTTATACTACGAGACTACGACCTCCGACGGCTGTGGATCGGTATCACGATGGGTAAAGACCGTCCTTCCTCCACGGTGTTACACTAAACTAATCTCGCTACAAACTAACTAATAAACTACTAAATAACGTAACAAGCGACATGTCTGAGCTAACTTATGCTAGACCATAATTGGGGTGACCGACACTTTAACATGGAATTTCAATTCCTAACACCTTTCTTTCCCCATCAAAGTTTTTAGCGTAAACAAAAGAAATAAATTGTTTCCTGTGGTCGTGGACAAAATTAATCTCAAAGTGCATAGCCTGATCAAATTGAGAGATCAAGTTAGCACCAATAACATTACTATCCCATCCCACCATAATCCTACAAACACTCCTACAATCCACTATATTGGAGACCCAAGACCAGTTACCAAAGACGTTATTCCCGACAGGATTAACAAACTTCTTCCTAAGCCTAGTCTCGACAATAGCACACATACCAATCCTTTCCTCCCTGATTAACTTTTTCACCTCATCCTGCCTAGACATTTGGGACATTCCACGAATGTTCCAAGAACATATTTTCACTAACATTGGACAGAAGAAGAATGTGATGCAAGAGCACCACCAACTTGCGCCATAGAACTATCAATAACATCAGAGACTTCATTTTGCACCATGAAATGAGCAGAACCACTTGTGTCCTCCTCTACTTCACTAGTAGAACATAAACCTCCCATATCAGTTTGATGACCATTTATTCGGTCACTTTTGATCTCCTCACATCTACTCAAATAGTATTCCATCATATCATCCGTCCAAATATCTTTTCGATCATCATCCAAAACCTTATTTGACAATAAGAAAAGCTCTACTTCAATTAGGTTCTTTTCCTTTTGCAATTCCTCTATTTTAGCCACTTCCGCTCTATAAGCTACATCATAAAACTTGTTAACAGAAACTTCATTTTTATCCTGAGTAGTCGAACCAGAGTTTTTGAACATCTTTTCCGCATTTAACTTAGAATTTTTGTTGAGATTCCTACTTAGCTGAACAATCTGATCAGACAAACTTTTCATTTCAGATTCCAAGCTATGTTTAACTGATCCATTCTTCTTGGTTCTATTGTTCCACTTAACCGTATAAAACCGAACCATATCCGCAGTCCAACCTTTTACCACATTTTCAGCAACAGGAATACCAGAATCACATGCAGTAATCACTTGATCTTTAACCATCTTCCATACATCAAATTCCTCATTAACGCCCTCATCTCCTGTTAGGAATTAGAAATTCCATAGTGAAGTGTCGGTCACCCCAACTATAGATTAGCACAAGTTAGCTCGTAGACATATCGTTATTTACTGTTTATTAGTTTAGTTATTAGCTTAGTGTAACACAGTGGAGGAAGGACGGGTCTTTACCCATGTATGCACGATCCACGGTCCGAAGGAGGGCGTTTAGTATGTAACTATAAATACCCTCTACCTCCCAGGTGAGGTTGGACCTTCAATCTAACCTTCTTTCTTTTATTACTTTCTCTCTAGAAAGGCTCCCACCTTCTACTTTCTCTCTAGAACCTTAAACTAATTCGACCCATATATTGTTATGTGATGTGTTTGTGAAATCAATATGTTACAAATGGTATCAAGAGCCATGGTTAGATCATCTCTTACATATTCTTGGATTTCTAGTGGTGTTTAGGTGGTTTTGAGTTTGAAAAAGTTTAGTGGTTTTGCATCATTTGGTTCATTTCTAGTGTTAAAGTTTGAATTTTGGGTGTACTTTTGTGTTTAGAATCATTGTATGTGCTTGGGTTTTGATTTGGTAAGCTTGAATCAACGTGGTTGAGCTTGTTTTGGATTGAAATGTGTTTTTGAAGTTTTCTTGGTAGCGACTTGGTTCTCGTGGTGAATTTCATCTTAGCGACTTGTTTCGATAAAAGGTAGCGAGTTGTAGTGCTTTTGGTAGCGACTTATCTTTTGAGACAAGCCGAAAAACAGTACACTTAGTGGATTCTCCACTACGGGTAGCGACTTGGTGAAGGTAGCGACTTGCTTTAAATTTTGTTAGCGACTTGTACTTAAGTTTCTTAGCGACTTGGTGTTAGCGACTTGGACCTTAGCGAGTTGCTATTTAGCGACTTGACGACCTAGCGACTTGGTGCTTAGTGACTTTCTGTCAAAATTCGTAGCGACTTGGATACTTAGCGACTTGGTGCTTAGCGACTTGTCTTACTAGCGACTTGTTGACTTTTCGACAAAACTTCAAGCGGCCATAACTTTTGAACCGTAACTCCGTTTTCAGCTTCTACCCATCAAAGCGACCGTGAGCGAAGAGAATGGCACGGCAATTTTGGGTAAACCTTTGAGGCCTAAATCCGCTTCGAACAAAAGTTATTGAGGTTTTTGTGTTTTTTAGACCTAAATTTCTCCGTAAAAACGGGAATTAACCAATCCAAATCTCAACCAAACAACATCTCTGCTAATCCTACAAACAATTATATGTCCTAACACACAATTTTCTATCATTGTGTTGATCCGTCAGTCATCTTAACACATTCCATTGGTCATTGCTTAACGGTTTGGTCTTGATTTTAGTAAAATCCATGAAGATTCTATTTCTCGGTTTAAATCATAGACTTGTAAAATCCGTGGATACTACAACATCATGTCTTACACTCTCGACCCGATAATTTCGAAGTACTTAAATTGTATGATCTTGTAGACAATCATGAGAATATTTGCTACACTGAGCGGTTAAAGATGATTGAATCGATCAATCGAGGATGTGATATCTCGGGTTCGGACTACGAAAATACTGAAATGCACTGTCAATGTTCTTGAATGCTTGTGCAAAGGATAAGGAAAGTTGCATTGAACCTTATCGACAACTTCATTCACACCTCACATTACTTCTATCTATGGGAAGTGAGCGAGCGATTCTGCACTTTTCCGTCAAGAATTATCAACGTTCAAGAGCACATTATTCTTAAACTTAGAACAATTGGAACAACAACTTGATAAAGAAATGGTTCAAAAGGATAGTTCGATGTTGCACTTCAGTGATCTACAACCAATTTGGTCATTCATCAATGGGAATTTACATGATTATGATCAAGACATGGTGAAATGTCTTTCAAAAACACCTGGAATGGAAATTAGCTTGTTCATAGAGACACTTATCCACTCATGGATAATGTGAAGAAGTATATTGAGGAAGTTACTCGAGACGGATGAAAAAGTGGATGAGTTTACAGTGCGATTGAGAGATAGTTGTGATAAGTTGGGTAAAGTATCTGTTGAAGAATCGGGTGTTCTTGAATGCGAGAATGTCGAGACAACAAATAATGATGAGTCGGGTAAAGCACCGAGATGATGGATCGATTGACCTTTGAATCTGAGGCTCGAGATAGATAAGCTTGACACGACCAGCGGTCCGGTGACTCTTGTTACACATGATGTGGATGCGGATATCGGACCGAATTTGAGCGGTGTCATCGATGAGGTACCATAGCGATCAACATAGTGCATCGCTAAGGTACCTAAACATTCGATCTTAATGCTAAACATGATTCGATAAATGTTCCTTGGTTGAGGTGAGTCTAATAATTTCAAAGCGAATGATATGGTTGATAAAAAGGTTTTTGATGAACTTTCATACAAATTCTCAAAACTTGAAAAACATTGCATTTCACTTGAAATTGCGATACAGAGTAAAGAGGAAAGTTTTCAGACTAAGAAACCATGTAAAAATCCAGAATTTCCTGAATTTCATGAATTTTTTGAAATAAACGATTTAAAAGCTCACCTTCAAGACAAAAACTCTACTATCAACAATTTGAAGAAACATATTTCTAATGTGCATGTGAAAAGTAATTTGGTTACCAGTAATTCTGATGTTAATACTATTGATGATATTCAAATGAGAAATGATGAATTAGCGGTTTGTGTGGCCAAATTAATAAAGGAAAATGAGTCTTTGAGAAAGCATCACATAGAACTAAGTGACTCTGTCAAAGAAGCTAGAGCTAAGTCAATAGAACAAACAAACTCTTTGATAGCAAAAATTGATGATCTCAAAGCTCAACTTAGAAAAGAGTTTCGCTATTGTTGCTTTAAAAATGAGCTCGAGAAAAACAACGAGGAATAGTGTGAACACTAAGTTTGCAAAACCATCAATCTTGGGAAACTAGTTATTAGACAACCAAATGCGTTTAGATCTAAGCGACCAAAATTTTCAAAAACACGGTTTGCCTCCCAAGTTGATGCGAAACAAGTTTGACAAAACCGGTCACTTCACCTCACTTGCCTAGGAAAATTGATATGAATGACTTGTATAAGAACTCTTGTCTAGAAATGGCTAGAAAGAAGGCCTTTGAATCGCAAAGGCGGAATTTTAGGTGCAATACCTAGGATGATAAATTCTTGATTTCAGCATCGCTAGTAGTTCTAAACCATTACCTAGGAACACTAATCTAAAGACTAGGGATTGGCTTACATCTAAGAGTAGTTGCATTTCGATTAAAGCTATTCCCATAGCATATCACTCTAAGAAATCTAGATCTATTTCTGAATCCAAACAATCATGATAAATGTTTCACAAAATCCCTGAAGAAAGTAAATGCTCATGCAATGGTACAACCTGTTAAGTCTAGGATTTACACTAAGTCATTCACAGTGCATATGAAGCAAATGAAACCAAAAGCTTCGTCTAGATGGTTACCAACTGCAAAATCTTTGGAAACTAGGAATAAGGATAAGTCTTCCACTATGCATAAGAAGCCTAACAATCCTAGACCTTGCCATAAGTGGATACCATCTGGTAGAATGTTTAAGGATGCTGGACTTAGGTGGATACCTACCGGAAAGGTATTTTCCAATTGCAAAATCAAGGTTGACCGTGAAGCCCCAAAGAGTTTGGATACTAGTGTCACTAACCCATATATATGCAAACAAGCTTGTAATGTTAGTGCAGGTATTCCTTACTCGATTCGAGATACTTTAATCCTTCATTACATGGGTGGCTTAAAGTATGGATAACAAATGGATTGATATCTCATAACTCACGGGTCCAAGTAACTCAACCTTGATATTCAAACCGGCAATGGCGATACATTCACATCGATTCGGGCCTCGTACATCAACATAATGGTGTGCGCAAATAACACTTGGGCCCGTTCCTCAACGAAAAGAAAGGTGGTTAGCTCGTAGACTAATCGTTAGTTACTTATTTAGGTTGGTACACTGTAGTTAGTCGGTAGCGGGATAATATAGTTTAGTGCAACACCGTGGAGGAAGGTTATATTACGGGTCTTTACCGTAATATAGTTTAGTGCAACACCGTGTATCCACGATCCACGAGGCCGTCGGAGGTCGTTTAGTTTGTAACCTATAAATACCCTCTACCTCCCAAGGTAGATGGTTGGATGTTCTTTGGTAATCTAATATTCCACAAGTTTCTCTCACTAGAATGTCCCTCTTTCTCTCTCAAAACCATCTATGTGCTCATTGTGTTAATGTTATGATGTGTATGTGAAAGTTAATATCTAACAATTGGTATCAAGAGCCATGGTTAGATCATATCTTGCACATCTTTGGATTTATAGTGGTTTTAGGTGGTTTTGAGTTTGAAAAAGTTTAGTGGTTTTGCATCATTTGGTTGATTTCTTGTGTTAAAGTTTGAATTTTGTTGGTACTTTTATGTTTAGAATCATCAAAAGTGTTTAGGTTTTCATTTGGTAGCTTGAATCATCTTGGTTGGGTTGTTTTGGATTGAAAAGTGATGTTTATATGGTTTTCAAGCTAGCGACTTAGCTCTCGGAATAGTTTCTTGGTAGCGACTTGCTTCACATTTTTGTAGCGACTTACGGTGTTGAAACTAGCGAGTTAGATCTAGCGAGTTAAAGTACAAGTAGTGGACTCTCCACTACGGATAGCGACTTGTAGTAGCGACTTGGTGCATGCGAGTTGCTCTTTAGCGACTTGCATCGTTGGCGACTTGAGTGGCAATTCTTGCTGAATTTTGCTAGCGACTTGAGTGTTAGCGAGTTACCACCTAGCGACTTACATCGGCTAGCGAATTGGAAAGCTAGCGACTTAGCGTGGTGGCGAATTAGTGTTGGCGACTTGGTGTAGTACTTTCTATTTAGTTGGTAGCGAATTGATTCTAAATTCTCTAGAGACTTGGGGTGTAATTCATAATAACACAATGTCGGTCATCACGGTTCTTTAATCACCAAAGTACTTGCTCTCTATGACACATCACGAGAATAGTGAAGCAGAATGCCCATCGAAGGCCTCACACTAAATGACTCGGTGTCGATCAATCGAAACAACTCAAATAAGTCACTCTTAATATCTTGAGATGATACTAAGAATGTGGAATGCACCGGTGAGCCGTTTCAACATCTCGATCGACTTCTCAAATTACTCTTATCAACAACCATGGATCGAACAAGTTGTGCCATCCTTCGTCGGGACTTTCCCACTTTAACAAGAGATGTTTTGCTTAACTTAGAGCGGTGAGGTTTCAAATTACCAAAGAAAAGCTCTCATCGATGATTCTCATCTTGCTCTCAAACCATCTTCAACCAATTTCAACCACTTACCGGGAAGAATACTCCTCAGTTTTGATAATATCATGGTGGAATGTCTTTCAAGAAGCACAGGGAATGGAAATTCATGAGTTCGAAACTCATTTATTCAACTTATGAGTAATATGGAAACATACATCGAGGAAGCGCAAAAGAAAATAACAAGTTGAAGGAATTGAATGAGTGTCAAGAGTGTCCATGGAACAATGATGACGTGTCATGCTTCATTCAGTTGAACCGGTGAAGACAACATTGCGAGAATCTCGGTTGTGATGGAAAAGGATGAAGAAAACAACAACGATCTCAAATTCTCGAGTCGAAAAAGGTATCAATCAACAAGGTACACTTATCGATCACACTAATTCTCACAAAAGGTACATGACTCTTACCACGAACATAACAATGTGGAATCAATCTTTGTTTTATGCGAATCTAATGCAAGTAACATGATTGAAAAAGGGTATATGATGAGCTTTCAAACAAATTTTCAATTCTTGAAAAACAACGTATCTCTTTGCAAATTGAAATACAACATAAGGATGAAATGTTTTATGCAAAAAAAGCGATTGTAATGTCTGGAACTTCGAATTTAGAAATTTTTGAAATTAATCGGTTAAAATCCATTCGGGACAAAGATTCAACCATAAAAATCGAAATCTCTTCTTCGAAGCCCGAATTATATTTGTCATGAGATGAGTGATACACTAGAATCTAGGAATTACGAACTAGCTCTATGTGTGTCCAACCTTCTAAGAGAAAATGAGCATTTAAGAAAGAACCTTGAGAAACAAACTCTAAATTAGTCAATCAATCTAATCTCTTGATGAAAGATATTGATGACCTCAAAGCACAAATTCGGGATAAGAGCTTCAATATTGTTGCCCTAAAAATGAGCTCGGGAAGTATCTTTGAAATAGGATGAACACTAAGTTTGCAAAACCTTCAACTTTGGGAAAGTCAGCGGTTCGAGAACCACTTGAAGCGAGCAGTTATTAAACAACCTAATGCCTTTAGGTGCGAAAGAGCTAAACCATTGAAATCTAAGCTTACATCCCAAGTTGATAACAAGTCTGTTTTGTCAAAACCGGTCACTTCATTGCCTAGTTCGGATATGATGAATCCCAAGCATAGGACTAATGAACATCACCCACAAATCGAAATGCTATAAGCAACTAGGTATCATACAAAACATAGTCGTGATCAATCCCCAAGAAATTCTCGATCACAAAAGACAAATAGTCAAAACAAGGGTGTGCACTCATTTAGTTCATCTCACTGTGGCTTCAAATGGATTCCCAGCGGCGATTATTTAAGTATCTGGGACTTAAATGAACTTACATTCCTAAATCATGCCTCAGTGGATTCCAGGTAAACTTTTCAAGAATGTAGAACCTAATAGGATCCCCATTAATGATACGTCTGGATTATCTTGTGTTGCATCTAAATGTGAGACTAAACATGTCACTAACCCTTCTATGTACAAGTCTACATGTGCTTCAAGTACAATGTGCTCTCGGTCTTTTCGGTACAATGCTCAACTCAATCGGGAACTTCATGACTTGGTTCCCTCGAGATATGAACATAGCTCATTCGGGAGCTATAGCTTGCGAGTTGATGTACTTCTTACTTTGACTCCTATTCATCTTGAATCGGGACTCGTCCTTCCATGTCTTTGTATAAATCAATTTAAAAAAAAAAAAAAAAAAAAAAAAAATTATTTTATATATACTCCTTTCAAAATTTTATCATTTTATCATTTTTCTCAATCTAATAATGAATATACTCCTTGTTATCGATAACATCTACGGTCCTAGAAATGTCATTCAATAATGGCACGGGATCATAGATGAAGTTCGAACAAAGATATATTCTTGGTGGTATAATGGGATTGGTTAATATCAATCAATGTTCTTTGATGACATTGATTGAGGGAGATAGTTTTATATACCATTGGCTTTTGTCTTGGTTATGATGCTTGTTTATTTGTATGATGTGGTGATTTCTGCTTGTGTGACTAGCGGTTATACTTTTGAAATATCAGGGAATGGGTTTCTCCTGTTATAGGTTGTGATTGTATCTTGCTCGGGAGATTTTCGATGTGTGCCTTCGTTGTAGCGCCTATGTGTTGAAATGTTGAATTGATTCATGATGATCGATGTAATAATCAATGCTAGAGATGTTGTCTTATCCGTGTTAGCATATTATTACCACTCATTCATTAATACCATAGGGACCAAACTTGTCATATAGTGAAAGTTATGTTACATTAGCGAATTACCTTACCTCAGTTTAAAACCACAAGGACCAATTGTGTCATATTATCTAAGTTACTTTGTATACCCTAGCGAGTTACCCATTAGCGAGTTACCACTTTACCCTCAAGAAAGTTTTTTTCTCTCTCGTTTTTCTTCTCCTCTCTTATCATTTTAGTCTTACTAGCGACTTAGCAAAAGGTTTGACTCGATTCCTCTTATCGTTGCTATCTTAAGCTTTTGTGTCTAGTGTCTAACTTATCGTTATATCCGGATCCGTTCGTGCTCGTGAGGTGTGATTAGTTGACTCTCTCGCTTAGGTTCGGATTTTTATGTAATATGTGTGTGTTGCTTATAAAATGATTGAACGAGTTTAAATTGTTTGGAATATATTGTTTGGATTATGATGGGCTGGAATACATTGATGTATTATGATTAAGTGGATTGGACTGATGGGTTGCTGTTAGTAGTGTTCTTGGTAGCGAGTTAGATCGTTCTTGGTAGCGACTTAGGTTGTATGTTCTTCATGGCGAGTTAGTATTCAACTTAGCGAATACGTCTCCGTAGCGAATAAGTTCACTAAATTCCAGCGACTTGGTTAGCGAGTTAGTAGTTAGCGACTTGTACTTACAAGTTAGCGAATTAATAACCTAGCGACTTAGTTAACCGCTTTGTAGCGACTTAGCTCATTATACTGTTCATGGCGACTTGACTTTACTAGCTAGCGAATTAGCATAGCAACTTGGTTAGCGAGTTAGTAGTTAGCGACTTGTATATACAAGTTAGCAAATTAGTGACCTAGCGACTTGGTTGGCCTTTGTAGCGACTTGACTTAGAGTCTTGTTCATGGCATCTTGGCCTACATGCTAGCGAATTAGCTTAGCGACTTAGAGTGCTAATCCTTTAGCGACTTATGCGTGGCTCGAGATGACGACTTGTTTTACAAGTGCATAGCAGTGTTCACTTTCATGTTGTGTACTAGTCTTAGGGTCAAGGATTATTAAAATGTTCAAAGTTTGTTGTGCTAAAGATGTTCTCACTCTCATATCACTTAGGATCTCCTAATTCGACTTGTTGAATCAACTTACTCTATGTAAACTGTTATGACATCTCTGTTTAGGCAAAAGGTACTTGGCTTCTCTCACGACTACCAAATGTTGCTTTTTGCCTCATACATATGTGTTATATCACTTTTACATGTGTATCTTGGCTCATGTCATGAACACTTTGAAATGCACTCCTTTGCCTTTTATATCCCTTATAAGCTCGTCATGTAATCAGGTTTCTATATGGATGTTCTTCATTGATATATCTTAATTATGTATGTTATCATATAGTTGAACGGTGTCATATAGTTGCAATCTTTGCCACTCTATCTGTCTCCGTATGTGTTGGGAACTTCTTCAGTGTTACTACTTCTGTGTCATAAGGGTGCTCTCAATCTTTGTCTCACTTACTATGTATCATCTAACTTTGTTCCCATCCATTCTTGTTGATTGTATGATTACTCGAAATATCAATGGCAAGTTCAATCGAGAAAAGAGCGCTACCCCGTCAGGATCATCCAGAGTTCTCTCAGACGAAGAAATCCTTCCCAAAAGTCAATGGGCTGCTATAGGTAAAAGCAACTGTTATGTGGACCTTCAAAGGCTCCAACAAAATCCGATACTCAAAGTTTCAATTGACATCCTCAAAAACACTAACTTCTTCGGAGCTATTACCAAGCAATGCTCAATTCCTATCATCTACATTCAACAATTCTGGAACACCGTTCAATGGAACAAGATCACTGCACAATACTCTTGCAAACTGGATAATAGGGAGTTCACAATTGATTCTGATACTCTGAGCAAGGCCCTTGGAATCACACCATGTAACCACGGCGTTAGTTACGAATCTCCACAGTCTTGACGATCGATTGTATTTCTAATTGGGTTGGGTTATCGAATAGTATTTCAAGAGCATCGACATCGTCACGGACACATGTATCAACCACGGAGCTATTACAACCATTACGAACTTATGCTTATCGGGAAAACTTGAGGGTTCGATAAAGTGAGAATACCTATCTTGCAAATCCTATGGGGAATCATTAATAGGGTTGATGTGAATGTCTCGGATCGTATTTGGGAAGAATTCTGGTTATCAATGAACACATTCATATCGATAGAACCTATTTCACGAACAATGCTCAAGGCGAAAAAAGCAGAACAAGCTTGTAATTCCCGGCATCAGTTTTCTAAGCTTGTTATTCGATTTGCAACAAATTCACAACTTCACTCCTAGGTGCGAATCAACTTTACACAAAGCGAACATGAATTTGTTTTAGGAAACACGAAATATGTTCCTAGAGGCTCGAATAAAGAAGTTTTGGATTGCCAATTCACGATTGTCTTCTCACGAGAAGATATCAAAGGAAGGACTACTTCAAGCTATACATGAAAAGTGCAACCAAACTCTCTGCGATGTCACACCTCTCCTTTACAACCAAATGCTCCGTGACCAAGTCGACCTCACAAGCATCCTATGCCTCTCTTCCTAAAAGAGGCGTGAAAGTTCTCAACGATCGACACCACCTCCAAGCGAGAAAGCAAAAAGGAAGAAAGTGGAAAAGGAGATTGGTGAGAACACTGAGACACCAAGGAATGTTTCCAGGCTAACTGATGAAGATGATGCTGATCTGCAACTCGGAATTCAGCAAAGCCTTGAAAGTCAGAATGTGAAAGCTCCAGTAGGTGGAGTTGTGTTAAGAGAACCCGCTCAACTACCTCAACAAACAAACCCAATTTCACTTGACAAGGGTAAAGGAGTTGCAAGTGTTGAAACCGAACAAAATTGCTCACATCTTTGTTAACTATCTCATCATCTCCATCAAGCACCACAAATCCATATGAGTGAAGAGAAGAAGATTCATCTCATGCAAAAGAACAATCTGGGTGGTCAAGGTGCACGAAACATTTAAGGAATCTCTTACACTTGGTGAGACTCAATCTGGCTTGAAGGTTGACACTCTGTTACAAAAAGGCTCGCAGGAGAACCTTGAGACAAGATCTGATGAGACCTTGAAGATGGATGAACCAAATTTGTCTACTAACTCTCTATCCTCACTTAAGGATCTCGATGCAAACTTCTCTTTTGGAGACCAATACATTAATGACAAACCCCTAGATACTGCACAATCCATGTATAATGTCAGCATTCAGCAAGACACGTCAACCATTCCTCCAATGTCAGCTTCTTCATTATCAGCTGTACTTCCACCTCCCATACCAATCATTCAATCGTACAAACACCACCAACATCGTCACCAACTCCGATCTGTCATTATAGTTGCGGATGTGAATGCTCCACCGACTTCACCTCCACGATTCTCACCTCGACCAACTCTTGGATAAAGCTATTAAAAGGATAGAAGCTTTGGAAGGCAACTTCCTAAATCATAGATTCTCGGTGGATCGTGTCTATAGATTGGAGCACCTCAACTTCAATGAAGGCATTCTTGATGCTATTGAAGGAGAAGTCAAGGATCTTGTGGAATGGGCAATGGAGCTCCACTTCTTAGGCGATTCAAGGACCTCCCATCTCCGATATGAGGCGACTACGTGTGAAAGGATGTATGAGGTGAAGAGGACAAGCATGAGGTTCACGATAAACTCTATGAGGCACTTGAAGAATCCATCAAGTTCGACAATTATGAGCGGTTTAAGATTGAAGTCGGAGAAAAGGAAGCTAAAAGAAAAGGAGAACAAGTGTAATGGAAGCATTGATAAAGGATCGCAAAGATCCACCTCCTCCCCACCACCAGCGGGGGCTGGAACTTCGGATCCGGTAATCCTTCTACAACAACCAACACACCTCCATCACAACCACCATCATCACCGCGAAATCTTCCGGTCAATCGGATCCAACAAAGCGAGTAATCGGAAAAAATCTGCTGCACGGGCGACGGTTGATTCAAGGTTCACATCCGTCCACCTTCATTCACGATGATCAAATGGTTAACGAAGAATCTCGGTCATGGTGACTCGAAACGAGATGAAGATGATGCGTCGACAAAGCATATTCAAAGCCATCGAAGCGGTTTGACTCTTACATGGTGGGAATCGCACTAGCACATCGAGTTGCACCTTCAAGAGACACTATTCAAAGGCGCATTATGGAAGATAAACCTCCTTCCGGAACCCATGGACCATCCAGTCGACTCTATGATTCGACAACAATTGGGCATCGGTTATCACCAATAACTACGAAAGTCGGTGAAGACTCTCTTCTACACTACTTTGGTGATATGGGAAGCTTCATAAGATGGTTTTGTGAGCGGAAGAGCATCTCATCCATAACACCAAGAGATCTTGAAGGTCAAGCTTACGAGATTGTCAAAGTCTTCCACTCGGATGCTAATCATCTTCAATATCGGATGGAAGAATGCCATAAGATGCTAAATGACCAAGTCGGTGATCAAATCGATCGCTTCAATGTCAACAAATCTCTTCCTCTTGGTGGTGAGCCGATTGGATGACCATTCGGTGAAATTCTTCTTCAACCACGACTTGGACTATCGTGTGCTCGCTCTGTGAAAGAAGACACGCTCTTTCAATATCAAAATGAAAGCGCAACCTACTACGATCAAGGGCTCGGCGGATGGTTCTGATCAGTGCAGGCGAATGAAGAACAAAAGTATGATATTGCGACTTCTTATGGTATTTCCAGCGGTGGTTCAAAAGAAGAAGTTCTACATTGAAAGACATGGTCTTGATAAAGGCGCAATGATGTCGGATCAAAGCGCAAATCTTAAGTGTTGTTAGTGTAGAGATCTTCCCTATCTATGGATATGAGTACTTGAAGAAGATTGTCCTTAAAAGAGCGACTTCAAAGTGTATACTATTGAAGAGCGACTTCAAACATCTTACGCCAAATGATTTGAAGATCTCTATCTCTTAAATCTTCAAGGACACCTTGAGCACTTACATGCGTGAGAAAAAGGCCCTCTGCATTTGTCACTCTTTGGATCGGGGCTTAGTCATTCGGAAGCGAGTTGAGGACTTTCGACAGGCATTGAAAGCTACCAAACCGGTCAACCTCACAAGTCCTCAATGGAATGCAGGTGGGCATGAATTTCATCGAGAATACAAAGTTCTTGACACCCCTAGAGCCGTCATCTTCACCGAGCGATATGGATCGCGTATGCTTATCGTCTATGTGAACTCTACAAGTTTAGTGATGGTGCGCTCAAATTAGTCGAAGAAGAACTTGACACGGTGAAAGAAGCCAAACTTGATATGAGATCTTGGGTTAAAACTACTTTACGGGTGATGATGGCGTGAAGAGATGTGAACATTTCATTCTTTGCAATCGAGGCGAAGACTCAAGACACGAAGGATCTTCCATGACCTTGAAAGCTTTGTTGGTGGAAGGCTCGTGATGGTCACTACAAACTTCTTGAAGAACGAATGAAGACTTCTTGAATACCATTTATGTTTTGTTAACTTTGTGTAATATGTGGTGTAATAAATATGAACAAGCTGTAATACATGTAATAGTGCTAGGATTTGTACTATGGTTTCCCCTTGTAAAAAGGGAAACATATGTGTTATCCTTTTGATCATATAAAATTGGACACATTTTCTCCTACAAATATTTTACCTCATACTTATTTAAATCACTTGAGATCCAAAATCTCAAAGGATTTAAGATTTTTAATCGGGGAGAAAATGTGATATAAATATGAAAGATGGTAAAAGATAAGATGACCAATTTTGTGCAAACTTCTCTCTTATATGTGCTAAACAATTTTGAATCTCGAAGCATATATTAAGGGGAGAACTCTCTTTGTAAATTCAAGTCATCGGGGTACACTTCACTTTAAATATTTTTTAAAGTACCTTGATCACATGGCTTTTAATCCTTTGATAATAAAGGGTTCCCTCTAGTATGTGCAAAACTCTTTTCAAACCTCGAGGCACATATTGAGGGGAGCAAATTATGGAAACCTCATCCTTCCGGAATGCTATATCTACTTGATTTGTTGAGGAAGTGATGTTGATATCTTTAGAAAATGGTAATCAAAAGTTAATTCTTTCTCTTGCCTCCGTGTGCAAAACTTTTCAAATACTTGATGCACATGTTGAGGGGAGTTCTCGTTCTAAAAATATCAAAAACAATTCGGTACAAAATGCTTTGATAATATATCACAAGTATCGAATTGATTTTCAAATGGTTTTCAATTGGATCCAATGGCGGATGAACAATACCAAATAGACCGACCAACTTTACTTTATATGCGGTGATATAAGGATGATAAGGTTAGGTATTGGTTCCCATGATCCGCCGAGAACGGAGGGATCTACCGAGGACAATCCACTAGTTAGTGTAGAAGTCCTTAGGTATGATGATAAAAGGAGAAAAATGAGATAAGGGAAGAGTGCGGACTAAGGCGAGCTAGTCTTGGAATAAACCCAACAAGGTTCTAGCTATGAAGTCTCGGTAAGCTTGAAGGGTTGAAGAATTAAAAGAATTGAATGAGAATAGGGTGAAAACAAATAGCCTCCATTAATTCAACCTTAGGGGCGAAACCGGGTTCACTTCATATACTCTTGATGGTAACATCGGTATTGAAGACAAGGCGTCATGGACCCGGTGGCCTTGCACTTCAACTTTCAAACCACTCAAGTTCCTCTTAAAAGGACTTGTTTCATTCTCACGAGGAACCGACATTATCTATCGACTTTCTCTTAGAGATGGTTGATATTGAAGAAGAGACCCTCTCCCTAGTCTCGACACGGGATCCAAATATGCACAAATTGAGTCTAGAGCCACGAGATCATCAATAAATCTCATTAGGACACTTTCAATGAAGACTCTCTGTTTCACACAATGTGGAAAGAGATTATATCTTGAGTCCTCGCATTATCCTTGTGGTATTGCGGAACATCCGAGTGATGTGTTTACATATTCACAATGAAGATGGAAAGCCTTACGGAGCCAACATCAAACAAGCTCTGGTAGGTGGCATGTGAGATCTATTATATAGATCAACCATGTGACAATGAGCAGAAACAATGGGGCGATTCAATCTCTTGAATCAATCACGGTTCGAGTTATGGATTGACGGATACCTTTGAAAAACTGTCTTTGTGCTTAAAACTCTTTCCTTTAGCACATCGACGTGTACTCATTTTCAAACCAAAAGGTATTTTATGATTGATAATTGATTTTCAATAAAACCTTCGTTGTATTGCAAAAACAATTTCTATTGAGCAATACGATTGTTTTCAAATCTCTTTTCATCAATCGGTGGACTTAAAATTATTTGGTTCACTCACTCCGTGTTGTCTTCTTTGAGATGTTCGGTTTGAGAACGGCTAGAGCATTTCGCGAAACCACATCAAGGAGATTCTTAGGAATCCTACGATCACGAGCGTGCTTGTCTTGATCAGCGAGGGAACCGTGGGCGTGTACCTCAATTCAGCGAAAGTGATCAAAGACACTTTCGTGCGATTTGTTGCTAAGCGTTGTATGCGAGTGCGGCGTTTGCGGTGATCGAATGAAGCGGTCAATCCACGGCCGCATGCTCACTTAACACATTCATCTCAAAGAAATCATGATTAGTGCATCAATGACTCGATATTTTCACTCCATGCTTACGCTACTGCTGCGCCAATATCATGAATCAACTAAAGCTTCCGCTACTCGATGTGAAGATTTCATGATCCGAATGTGAGCATGTCGGTCCTAATGTCACAACACCACAAAGGATGCCTCGAGATTGATGATTCTTGATGATCTCAAAAGATGGCTCCTTATTATCATCTCATGAATCATTAATGACCTCCACTTAAAGTACAAATCATGCGGACTTTGAAGTTGCACTACTTATGCACAAAGATTGCAATGTTGAAGTTGTTCTATCTGAGCTCAAGAACAAAGTCAAGACTAGAATGCTAGGATTTGAAATGTAAAATATGGGGTGACCTCCTTGGGGAGATTGTTAGGAATTAGAAAATTCCGGTGTTGAAAGTGTCGGTCACCCCAACTATTATCTAGCATAAGTTAGCTCGTAGACTAATCGTTAGTTACTTAATTAGGTTGTTATGTAGTTAGTCGGTGGCGTAATATAGTTTAGTGCAACACCGTGGAGGAAGGTCGGGTCTTTACCAGCTGTATCCACGATCCATGAGGCCGTCGGGAGGTCGTTTAGTTTGTAACCTATAAATACCCTCTACCTTGCAAGGTAGAGGGTTGGATGTTCTTTGGTAATCTAATATTCCACAAGTTTCTCTCACTAGAATGTCCCACTCTTTCTCTCTCAAAAAACCATCTATGTGCTCATTGTGTTAATGTTATGATGTGTATGTGAAAGTTAATATCTAACAATCTAGTTTCTGAAGCTCATGCTCCGGTTCCTACTGACTCAACTGGTTCACCATCTAAGAAGTACTTCTCGGAATCCTCAAGAAACATTACCTCCAGTTATTTCACATGGCATTGATAATGACTATCATGATTTTGTAGATGCACTACTGAATAATGATCCGCTCTTTGGTATTCCTTTGCCAAATCTTCACGGATTATTGTTCATGAATAATGATCCGCTCTTTGGTATTCCTTTGCCAAATATTTACGGATTATTGTTCCTCTCATTGTGCACGCTATAAATCAACCACATGAACATTAAGGAAAATGACTACCTCATCCGCTCGAAGACATTATTGGCGAATCTTCCATATCAGTCTCTACATGTATACCTTTAGGAAGAATGCATTGATGTTGAGGAATCATTTGTTCCGGTTCATTCAGTGGGTCAATGTACATCCGATTGTATGTTTATTCATGTAGTGGGCATTTGACACAAGTTGATTACTTCAGAGTTAATCATTTATCACTTATTTGAGATTGAAGTTGACTTTCACAAAGGCGTGTTCTTATTAGATAACTTGCTTGAGTTTAACAATTTGAGTTGAAAACTTGGCTTATCTAGTTACCAACAGTAGGTTTGGATGGTTGAAGACTTGGTTAACTATCACTTTAAGGAGTTATGTTGTTTTACTCAGTGACACACGATAATGTCGTTGTGGATAATCGCAAGAGGTGTTAATGTCTCATACTTAGGTTGAGTATTGAGTACTTAGAGATTTGCTTGGTGCATAAATTCTCAACACCGTTCTTCCATCATTAAGTGCAAGCTTAAGATACAAATGCAGGGAATTCGACTTCAGTTTCAAGTTTGGTATATCGGGTTTTCTTCATCGATAGTCACTTCAGTGTCTACATATGGGTTGATAAAGATAGTCGAGAGAGAGTTTATGTAGCGGTTGATTCTCACAAGATTTATTTGAGCTAATTGTGTTCTTTTCTATTTCAAGTATATGAGTGTATTATGTTTTCTTGATTACGAGGTATCAAAACCGACAAGGGGAAGAGAGACATACATCTAAACACACAACGAGTACATGGGCTGAACTAAATACTTCTTCTATATTGAAGTTATTCAGGAGACAAATGTCATAACAGGAGAAACTCGGTGTTTAACTAAGTGGCTTCGGTGTATTCCAACTATTTGGGGGAAGGATATATTATTCCAACTATTTGGGGGAAGGATGTATTATTCCAACTATTTGGGGGAAGTGGTCTCTGGAGACTTTTGGTATGTGTTACTTTAGTGTTCAGTTGGAAGAAATATGAGAAGAATATTTGGAGCGTGAGATGATATTGCTTATCGACATCTTCGATATGGTTATGATAAATTGCTTCTGGTTATTGCATCATTATGGGCTGATTGGTTATATGGAAGATAACTGGAATGCACTTGGTAAAATGAAGATGTTGATATATGGTTCCCCTGAATAGACAACTTCTCAATCTCGAAGAGTAATGTGTACATCGGGGATGCACAACAAGTTCATGTGATCTCAAACTTAATCATTTATTCCGGGTTTGATAACCGCAGCAATGATCCATGCTTCAACTTGTTACTTCGGTGTTTTCGTCTTCTTTGGGGTGTTGAGCTTCATTCACTGAGACTGTTTTTCTTCACATTCGACTTCTTGGGGGAAATGGTCTTAATTCGAAGATTGTCGGTTTTGGGGAAGCTACCAAAGATTCTCATTTAGAAGGCTCATGTTCAGACGATTTTCTTACAAAGCCTTGAATGCTTTGGTAATGAATGTTTAAGAGATGATGACTTCTATCTTCTAGCGAAATTGCTCGATATCCTTATCTCGGTACTCGTATCATCATCTTCTTAAACTATATCATCCATTCTATCTGTAAATATTTATCAAAAACAAAATACAAAATTATAAAACCAAGAAAAAGAAAATAGAAAAATATAAAACCTACAAAAACCCATAAAAATAAGAAAATTAGAAAAAGACAAAAAAATATTGTTTGTCAAGACATGTCTTCTGGTATCGATAACATCTACGGTCTTAGAAATGTCATTCAAAAATGGCACGGGACTTTAGATGAAGTTCAGTGGAGGTGTAAATATTTTTCAAAACATGTCTCAAAATATGGCTTGCGATTATTTACATTTGTAACCGTGTTAAACCATGACTTGCTATTATTTACGATAGCAACCCGCTCTTCAAGAAAGGAAAGTGCTTCGCTAAACCGGTTTTCAAAATATTTTGTGCACTTATCCTAAAACAAAATGAGGAAAGTATGTCGAAGATCATTGTTCCTACTCAAATATTTTCCTTCAAAAATTCTTCAGAAAAATATTTGTTTTAACAAAATGGTGGTAAATGAGTTTCTCGTAAATCAATCAGATTCATAGTTTTTATAATAATTGAAAACTCAATTAATGACTTCAACGCTTTTAAACTTTTCAGTAAAATAAGTCATTGATTGAGGGGGAGAATGTTTTCAAATTTACATCTTCTAACGGCCTTTCTTAACTATCCTATATGCTTAATAAAAAATGATGTTAACCTACGTTGAAGGACAAGGTGCCCAGGATATGAATGTTAGGATTAGATGATTAGAGTTTAATATACACATTATTCCCATACCTTTTATGATATGATTGATATGTTGAATTGACTTTTATTAGTCGATTGATGTTTGGGTGATGTCGACCACCATATATACGTATGTGTGTCCACTAGCGTATCGGTATATTGGTATATAAGAATGTTCGATCCGGATCCCACATAATATGATGATTGGATGCGAAAGGAAAGGAAACTATATCTTGGGTTGATAAATGAAAGCGAGCTTAATTGGACTTCTATGGAGAGTTGGCATGGAAACATGCAGCGTAAGAGGTCTCATTGCATCGTGAGATGGTTCTCTTCTAAGTGATTGAAGAAAGCGGAGCTTAATTTGACCTCGTTGGCATTAAAATGCAACGTAAGAAGTCTCACTACATCGTGACGATTTTCTTCCAAGCCTTACAGCAACAACATAAGCGACTCAACCACTTAACATATCTTTATGCGGGGAAAAAGTAGTGGATGATGCCATTTTCTTAAAACAATTTTGAAGCGTTATTTTGAAAATGGAAAAATATTGTTTTGAAAATAAATCGGATTCAAAGTTTTGAAATCAACGGACTTTATTTTGTCAAATCTTAAGTGATTTCAAATTAAACATTTTCAAACGATATTTCATCAAAAGTCGGTTTGTACAAAATAAGTGGTGGTATAAAGATTTAATGTTATGTCATGGTATGATTTTCTTTAGAATCAAGATCTTACAAAATGAAATTTTTACATTCTTGTTTGATTGTGAAATTGTTTTATTTTACTTAAAGATCTCTTAAAACTATCATACATGACACTAACAATCTTTAATGTCTTAATCTGTTCTTTATCATCATTTTCAAAATCAAATCTTGCCACGTCTTTCCCTAAAATTTTCTAAATAATTTAAATCAACTGGGATCACAAATCTCAATTGGTTTGAAATTTTTGATCGGGGGAGAGATCGTGATTTAAATCTCTTGTCTATTTTAATGGAATTGGTTTTAGTCATTTAAAGGTACTCCAGCCTCCATGTGCCAAACGATTTCAAATATACAATGCCCATGTTGAGGGGGAGCATTCATCCAAAAACCAGAAGAGTATTTAAACCAGGAGCATTTTCTCCCATGTTTTCTAAACCTTATTAAATCACTTGGGATCCAAAATCTCAAAGGGTTTGATATTTTTGATCGGGGAGAATTTGTGATTTAATATGAAATTTGATAAAGGTGATCATTTGATTCAATGTCTTTGGCTCTCTCTAATATGTGCTAAACTCTTTCATATATTGATGCACATATTGAGGGGCGAATGGTTTCTTAATGGCAGTGTAATCGTGGAAGTGCTTCAAAAAAACTCTTTCCTCTATGTGATAAAATGATTTAAAATATCCTATGCACATATTGAGGAGAATTTACCAAAAGAAATTCAAATGGCCTTTTCTAAGGAAATTGTGATCAAGAAATTATTTCAAAGAACTCTTGCCTCCATGTGCCAAACAATTTCAAAATCATATGCACATGTTGAGGGGCATTTTCTAAATGATCAAAACAATTAAGGTACAAAATGCTTTGATTTTATATCACATGTACCTTGATTGATTTTCCAAATGATTTTCAATTGGTTTCATGAAGGAAAGAACAATACCAAAGACCGACCAATTTACTTTATGCATGGTGTTATAAGGATGGTTAGGTTAGGTATTCGTTCCCATGATCTACGAGAACCGGAGGGATTTTCGAGGACAATCCACTAGATAGTGTAGAGTCCTTAGGAATATTGAAAAAAGGAGAAAAGTGAGATATGGGAAGAGTGCGGATGAGATAGAGCTAGAACTGGAATAAACCCAACAAGGTTCTAGTTATGAAATCTCGATAAGCCTTGAAGAGGTTGAAGAATGAAAAAGAATTGAAGGTGAAAAGGGGTGAAAAGAAATAGCCCTTCAATAATTCAACCTTAGGGCGATGGCAGGGTTCAATACATATGCTACTAGTGTTTACTAAGGTAACATCGGTATTGAAGACAAGGCGTCATGGACCCGATGGCGCCTTTGCTACAACTTCCCAAACCACTCAAGTTCCTCTTAAAGGGCTTGTTTCATTCTCACGGGAACCGACATTATCTATCGACTTTCTCTTAGAGATTGTTGATATTGAAGAAGGAGACCCTCTCCCTAGTCTCCGGCATAGGAACCAAATGTGCACAATTGAGTCTAGAGGCAAGAGATCATCCACAATATCTCATTAGGACACACAATTGATGAAGACTTGCTGTTTCACACAATGTGGAAAGTAAGAATATAGTAAGAGTCCTTCGCATTATCCTTGTGGTAATTGCCAGAACATCCGAGTGATATGTAAAAATATTCACAATGAAGGTGGAAATCCTTCTATAGCCAACATCAAACAAGCTCTTGGTGGGTGACATGTGAGATCTTGCAAAAGATCAAGCTTGTGACAACTGGATAGAAACAATTGGGCGATTCATTCTTGAATCAACCTTGGTCCAGGAAATGGATTAACGGATACCTTTGAAAAACCGGTCGTTGTGCTCAACAATTCTTTTCTCTAGCACATCGACTGTGTATTAATCTTTCAAAATTAAAAGGGTATTTATGATTGAAAATTGATTTTTCTTATAAAACCTTCATCGTATTGCAAAACTCTTTCTTCAAGCAATACACGATTTTTTCAAATCATTTTCATCAATCGGTGAATCTCAATTATTTGGTTCACTCACTCGTGCTATCTTCTTTGAGGCGTTCCGTTTTGAGAACAACTAGAGCAGTGCGAAACCACATCAAGGAGATTCTTGAATTATACACGATCACAGGCGATGCTTGTGCGATCAGCGAGGAACCGTGGGCGTGTACCTCAATTCAACGAAAGTGATCAAAGACACTTTCTTGTGTTTTATTGCTAGCTTGTTGTTTGCATGTACATTTGACGGTTGCGGTGATCGAATTAAGGAGTCAATCCATAACCGCATGCTCACACATCGCTTTCACAATCTAAAGAAATCATGATAAGTGCATATCTTCATCAACTGACTCTGATATTTTCAATAAATGCTTCTGCTACACCACTGGAAATATTATGAATCAACAAAAGCTTCCGCAACTCTGATGAGAAGATATCATGATCCAAAATGTGAGCATGTCGGTCCGAAAGTCACAACTTCACATGATGGCAACACAATAAAGGGTGATCCAGAGATTTACTGTGGCTGATGATCTCATTGAAAGCTTGAAGATCATCAAGATGTGGATCAGTTCAAAGACCTCCACTAAAAGTACAAAATATGCGGACTATGAAGAGTCATTGCTAAAGCACAAAGATTGTGGATGTGAAGAATTCTAGTCTCTGAGCTCGAGCAGTCAAACTAGAATGCTAGGATTGAAATGTAAAACATGGGGTGACCACCCTTAGGGGGAGATTGTTAGGAATTAGAAATTCCATAGTGAAGTGTCGGTCACTGATGAGTAGAAATATACCAGATATACGTGATACGCGAGAATCAACGAAGCGACCCTTTAGGAAAGAGGTCGACACGCAAAACCCGTGAATACCGGGTAAGTGATTACCCGGGTCGTGTCCCAACGAGGTGTGAATTGACGGTGACGTTTGAGGTTTGGGATTGGATGCTTGAATACAAAGAATTTTTAAATTTTGGAATTTTAAACTAAATGACGGAATTTAAATAAAGCAAGTAAACTAAGCTAAAGCTACTACGGAAATTAAAAACTAATCTAAGGCAACAATAAGCGTAAAGGAAACTTAAAATTAACTAAAGTGCAATAAAAGCGTAAAGCGGAATTTAAAGGAAAGCAATAAAACTACACTAAGGAAATCTCTGAGGTCCTAAAATTAATCTAAAATACTAAGGAAACTAGAAACTTAAAGCTAATTAAAAGCGTAATTAACCTAAAATCGGACACGTCACGGGTCTCATGCGCTTTAAAAAGTGAAAATGTAAAAATATTAACCCTACAAACTTAAAATTAATTTTACTACATTCTAAATGACGAAAAATAATTTTAGGAAAAAGCCGGGTATTTTTTCGACTTTTATTTTATTTATTACGAATTAAAAACTAAATTAAACTAACTAATTAATTAAAAATAATAAACTAATTTGGAAAATTCTAAGAAAATTACACTAAATACTTTTAAATGCTACTGATCTTAATAAAAATATAAAAGGGTGGTACTACTTTTGTAAATAAGCAGTTAAAATGTGAAATAAGATAAATAGGCTAAAACCGAAAAGCTACTTAAGTAATTAAGAAAGGGAATGCTAACACAGGAACAAGTGTAGAGCAGATGGTTAAGCGTTATGTGCTGGTGCGTGGTCTTTTGGGGCGGAAGGTCGTGGGTTCAATTCCCACTTCCTCCCTTTTGCAACTAATTAATAAAACAAAGGAACAAATCCTAATCTACTCTAAGCTACTTAAATCTTATCTAAAAAAGGGACAATGGGCTGCTGTTGCAATGAGACAGTGGACAGATAGCTGGTTTTCAAAAGCTAAAATAAGCATGCCAATAAGCTAAAAGTCCTAGAATAAGCAAAGATGGAGCATCTTGGTACTGCTAACAACTAGTAAAAACAAAAGCTAATCCTAAACCTAACTTTAATCTACTTAAACTAATGCTCAAAAAGGAGGTACTAGGGGCTGCACAGGACATAATTGATTTTTTTGCAAACTATAAAAAGAAAACTAATTTGCCAACTAAAACTATTCTATTGTACTAACATAAACTGAATTGGATTTACTTAGGCTATTTGAAGACCAAACATGGATCAAAAGGGCTTTTGACCCATAAACCTTGCACATCCAAACACCACTTTTGGACATAAAAGGTGAAACTGCTTTATGAAAAATTGTTTGAGACTTCAAAAACTTTTAAAAATGGGTTTGATCCTTTTAACAAAAGCTTATAACAACAATTTAACATGTATTTAAAGTAGACAGAAAGGAAGGAAAACTATAACACTGCATAAATTTTAAAATGGAATTTAAAAACTGAGATTGCATTAAGCTGAAAATTAAAATTACATGTAAATTAAATGAAAGCAAAGTAAATTGGTACTAGAACATAAAAATTCTAGACAAGTTTTACAAAATTCACAACTGTCCTATTTATACACTAAGCTTCAACTTAGGTCCTCATTTGTCTGTCCTCTTGTTGTGTTTCCTTTGTGAGAGAGAAATGAAGGTGAGCCTTGTGCTTCTTCAAAAACTTCATCACAGCCCTTCATTTAAAACTTGGGGACCAATCCAAGCAATCACAGCCATAGATGGCTTTTGTGTTGGTGTGGATTGCCACAGTGTCAAGAGAGACATGTGAAGATGTTTTGTTTGTACAGGTGAGGCAGGAAGTTGGAAAGTGATGGGAGAGAAAAGTTTTGCATTTGGCGCCAAAGGAGGTATCATTTGGGTTTACGGGTTTGTGTGGCGGTTAATGGGTGAAAAAGGGGAAAAAGGGTAAAAGGTGGTTCAAGGGTTTAGGTGAAAGGCTTGTATTTAGTACTTTGTAATTAAAAGTATCCGTTCTTTTTTTTTTTTTTTTTTTTTTTTTAGAGAAAAATATTTTAATAAAAATTGGTTTTAATAAAAATAATTGTTAGTAAATAAAATTGTTAAAAATAAAAATAATTGTTTTTAATGGAAAATGTTTTAAGTTTAATTTAAAAAGGTAATTTGGTTTGGGTTCAAGGGTAAAATGATAAATTGGGTTCGGGTAGAGGGTAAAAGGTAATTTTGGGCTTAGGGTTTGGTTTCGGGTTTGTTTTCCACTCTCACTCCAAAAAGCGTGTCACAGGATCCAAAAATGTAGAAAATCCACTTCCGGTTCCGTCTGCAGCACTTTCTCCAATCAAGCTCATTTACATGCGTTTTGCCTGTTTTCGATCCTTTGTACGAAATACATAAAACACACTCAAGGATATCTGTAGCATAATTGGTTATATTTTCGTGTTTTTAGACTTTTTTTGTGGGTATTTCGGGCTTAAAATGATGAGTAAAAGGCCACTCATCAGTCACCCCAACTATAGACTAGCACAAGTTAGCTAGTAGACATATTGTTATTTACTGTTTATTAGTTTAGTTATTAGCTTAGTGTAACACCGTGGAGGAAGGACGGGTATTTACTCACTGTATGCCTGATCCACAGTCCGAAGGAGGACATCTAGTATGTAACTATAAATACCCTCTACCTCCCAAGGTAGAGGGTTGGACCTTTCAATCTAACCTTCTTTCTTTTGTTACTTTCTCTCTCTAGAAAGGCTCCCACCTTCTACTTTCTCTTTCTAGAACCTTAAACTAATTCGACCCATATATTGTTATGTGATGTGTTTGTGAAATCTAGTATGTTACATCTCTAACAAATCAAACCTATTACTAGTAACAACTCCTTTGACCACTTACCAGACTCTTTAGAAGCGGATTCCTTGCCACTATTAGTACCCTTACCATTCTTGTTTCCATTACTAAGCCCTACCATTCTTATTATCGAATTTTGATTCAACACGACCTTCTTAGGCTCATTATTCCCACTTTTACTTTTCCATTATTAACCCCAACATCCTCACTAACTTTGCTCTAACCCTTATCAACAGCTCACCATCATCATTTACAACTACACTCTCATCCACCTTACCCACATTCCCATTATTATGACTTCAAATTTCTTATTTGTATCCTAGTACCCACATTACCAACCTTAGCATTATT